>BMAU01017476.1:600000-1072500 GCA_019973935.1 Trichonephila clavipes
ACAAATGGATCTAAAGTGAATGGTGCTGCAGGTGCATATTGTAAATTATTTTCACAATATTCCCCAACGGAACAACATTTTTCAAATATTGATGTTGAAGTACTCCAGTCTTTCTGACTGTGTCTAATTTGAAACCTAGAATTGAGTCTTTTACAAAGGCCATCATTCTTGTTGGTTCTAGATCAGCCATAGAGCTATAGTTCTTCAGTATTGCTCTGCATTTCCCTTTATGACAAAAATAAAACAAGATATCAGAGCACTAAATATGAAGAGTAAAATCGTGGGATTCCAGTGGATATCCATCCCTATTAGTAATGAAAAAGTGGATCTATATTAGAAAAGAAAGGTACAAATTATTTGTTGAATGGGAAGCTATTCCTTTGGATTCTCTTTGGAGAAGTATGCAAGATATTAGATGTACAGTACAGAAAATTTTAAATCAAAAGAGTAGATTTTGGTAGAATATTAAGGTCAATTGGAATGAATTTAATGGTAGGGCACATAAAGAGGCTGTAGCTAATTTCAAATTTAAAATGGCATGATTGCTTGGCCAAACACCTCTGCAGAATAGGCATTCTGACAAATAGCCTATGCACTATTTGCAAAACAGACACTATAAATGAATAGGACTTTGCTAATTTACTCAGACCTGTAATCTTAGTTACGACATAGAGGTGATGTGCTTGCTTACAGTATTGGATAGCCAAGAGATGTCCTGATTACAATTTTTTTTTCTCTGAACTTATACATTTTGAATTCTTACACTTTTAATTTTATAATTTTAGGGTATTTTTCAGTCCTTGGTCTTGTTATGTTGTAATTTTAAATTTTAAGTTTTTTTGTTTTAATGTAGTGATATTTTTTGGGTGAGTGGTCTGACGTAAGTGGATTGAATTCCAGTTTTGCCATAGGAAACAACAACAGAATATATTGATATCTTGAAAAAAAACTCATTTCATGTTCAGTCAAAGAATCTCAAAGAAGATTTACAACCATTATAGGCAAGACAATTACTTGTATTGAAAACCAAAATCTGATGAAACTTTAATTAAAAGAGTGATGATATCCTTTATTAGTTTAACTAAAATAATTGTAGTCTGTTTGTGATTTGTAGGAGTATTCATATTATTTCATGAAAAATGAAATATTGGTATTATGTGTAGTACTTCTGTATTTGTTTCCCTTTCATATTGAGAAACAATTTTAAACCATTCTATTTCTATGTATAATTTTTAGCCAAAGAGCTAGCATCCAAATTGCAAGTTTGCAAGAGCAGTTGTCTATAATAGCATCTCAACGAGACGAAGCCCTCACTCAGATCTCTTCTTTGGAAGACCAAGTCATGCAACATTCAACTTCTGCTGGTAAATTGCAATTGGTTCTGGAACAAATGCAAAAAGGTTAGTTGTAAAGTAAATAATTAAAATCTCATTCAAGTATGCTCATTTTCTTTTGAAGAGATATTCATTAAAAGCATACTTTTTTGCTGTGTGATATTTCCTTTTTATGTCTTAAATCATATCTTTATCTGTATTAATAGAAAAAGGACACATTATTTCAGTTAAGTGGTCCCCAAAGTGTCATATGCAGAGTGATACTTGGAGTACATGAAAGAAGTAGTCTCATGATAAATTTATATATATGTATAAGGATATAGATATAGCGGGTACTTATAATTATTTTACGGATCACGTAATGAAGGAAGTTTGGAGAACACTGCTCTAGCTTCAGCCATAAATTATATTTTAAAAAATGGTAGGAAGTGAGAAGACTTGAACTATAATTTTTCAGTATTTTTCAATCTGTTTCAAAGAATTAAAATATACATTTCTACATTCAGTAGATTTCAGATTAGAGGGAATAATATTTATAAAATATTAGAAAAATTACCATGGGTGCTAGTTTGTTTTCAAATAATACATGAAAGATTGAAATAACTTGGAAACATAATAATTCAAAGTAGGGGATATGTAAGTTTTAAACTACATTCATATTAAGTAATTTTCTTTTTAATATGAGTAACAGTTTATTGCTTTTAAATTGTCCTTCCCCGTGCATCCATTGCTTTAGAGAATTGTTTTAGATTGGAATATCAGAGAGTTGTCGCACATGCTACCATAATCGATTTTGTTTGTTATAAAATTTTTCTTTTGATTACTAAGAGATTTTTTTAGAAATATTTCTCAATTTTCATTTATATTTTGAAAAGTAGTTTATCTATTTTTCAAATTTATATATTATCCAAGTCTTACACATTCAGATATATTAAATTGAAATTTGGAAAGTCTGTTTTATTGTTTTGTACAAAATTGCTTAAAAATTAATATTCCACTTGAATTGGAATACATTTTATATAATATTTATTGAACTTATAAAAATGTTAATTATGTTTTACACTTAAGACAAATAATGCTTCTTTAAGTATTTTGATTTTCTTTTTTAATCCATAGATATAAATATATTAAGTAGATTACTTGATTTTTTTTGTGTGTGATATAACTATACAATGCACATTATTTATTTTTTTAATTTAATTTATATTGGAAAGCATGTTTTCTCAAATGTTGCTATTTTATTGGCTGTTCTTATATTCGTTAGTATACAATGTGTAGCCATTAAATAACAAGACTGATGCTAAGAAAAACATTTTATTTTGATTTCATACATATTTACTTATTATCCCCTTCAATATACACTCCTCTATCTCTACAACACCTCATGCGAATCTTCCATATTCTAAAATTATGTTTTATATTTCCTGTTTTACATATTGATTTTGAAAACTAATTTTTATATTAATTCCGTGCTTTACTGGAAACTTATTTCTTTTTGTATTTATTTTTCCAATTCTTATAGCTAATGAAAGAAAAATGAAAGAACTTGAGAATAAATGGCAGTTACTTTTAGAAAGGGAGAAATTGTCTTGCAAACGCATTGAAGAACAGTTGCTCATAAAACAAGTAATAACACAATTAATAATTTTGAATTAATAATTAATAATTTTTTTGGCATGCATTTGGTCAATGATTTTTTATATATTATTTGTTCTTTGCTCATCTTGTAATGCTCATTTAGTTGCTTTTGCTAAGTATATGGTGGTATGGTATTAATATTTAAAGCATTATAAAAAAAATTGCTTTATATTTGTTTATCTTGTGTATTTATTGCATAGAGTTTAAATAAAATTATTTTTAATAAATTTTTTTTCATATGATTCAATTAATTACATTGCTATAAAAACCATGTAATCGGTTTCTTTTGAAAATTATTAGTCTTTTTGAGTAGTAAATATTATTTTTAACTTTAAGTTAATTAAAATATTTTCTTATGATATTTATGTGTAGAAACAGCTAGAAGAAAGCTCCCATGCTTTAGAAGCAGCTTCCAGACTTAGTGAACAGTTGGATGCCAAAGAAGAGATAATTGCAAATTTGAGGAGTGAATGTATGTATTTTGACTGTTTTTTAAATAAACAAAAAAGTATAACTAATGGAAGAAATTTCATTATAAATTGAATTTTTACGAAAATTTTAACTTAATGAAGAAATTTTAGTAACTATGTGGAGCCAAAAATTAATACTTTACACACTTTTTAATTTACAATTTAACTTTTTAATAGTAAACTAAAAAGAGTGTGTTAGGTATTAATTTTTGACTTTACATAGTTCATATCTTTAGCTTAGAGTACAATTACTTATAAGTACAATTACTATTAATAATAATAAAAGCATGAGAAAAAGAAAGAACTGCAGTTAATAAAAATAAACACCAGATACAGAAACTAAAGTCAATACAAAGAAAACAAAAGTCGCCTGCAGCCAGGCTCGAGAGTCAAAAAAATAGATCATGTCCATGGCAAAGTGAACTATTTTTGCTACATTTCTCTCTCCTTGAGAAGAAACAGTGCCTTACTATAATCTGGTCTGGCTTCTCGTAATGGGTTGGGAAATACTGTGTACTCTCTGATCTAGTTGTTTCTTTGGGTCAAGATAGGGTCTTAATCTCAGTACATCCTTTTGATTTCCTTGTCTACTGCTCACTTCTGTACTTTGTTACTTCATACATTATGTCCGAAAGGTGTCAAATTATTCTGTAAGGTCCAAAGCAGCACCTAAGGAGTTTTTCAGAGAGTTTAACTTTTTGTACTGGAGTGAAGACCTAATCTAAATCGCCAACATTTATAATTAAGATGTCTCTTGTTGTATCATTGCTTATTTGAGGATTGAACGTCCAGAATGTGTAGTTTTGTGAGTTGTGTAGCTTCTTCAGCCCTATTAATCAGCTGTTGTACATAATTATCACAATGTTATTCTGTGTCATGTGAAAAAATTACGTCAAGAGGAGAAGTTTCGATATTTCTGTCATGAATGAGAAAGAATAGGCTGAATCCAGTGGTATCTTGTTTTGCCAAATTGTAGGCAAACATTACAAAGAGTAAGATTGTATCCTAGTTTCTTTATTCGATGTTTACATACATTGACCCCATGTCTGCCAATATTTTATTGAATCTTTCCATCAAGCCATTGTTTTGTGGATGGTAGGCAGTCATTAGTTCAGCACAATTGATTGGTCTTTTATAAAATGGGATAAAAAGGAACATCCTCAGACACTTAACATTTCTTTAGGAGCTCTGTGCTTCAACTAAAAATTTAGCTAGTTCGTTGACTTCAGCTGTGAGTAACACTTTTGTAATTGTGAATCTCGTCAAGTAATCCATACAAACAAAGATCCAACGACTTCCATTTTGGGTAACCAGAAAGTGTCCGAATAGACCTATTCCAATCTTTGCAAGTGTTATATTGGGAGGTTTTATTGGATGGAGATTTCCGTCTTTGGCATTCTCTGCATTGTGACACATATCAGCTTGTGCTCCCATATAATCCTGGCCAACATTACTTCCTCCTTATTCAATCATATATTTTGGCAAATCCAAGATGACTGGCAGTTGGTAAATTATGAAGACTCTTTAAAATATCAGGACAATTGTTTTGGCACCACCAAAAACCATTGTTTTCCCATAGAATCATAGTTTCTCTTGTATAGTGCATCATTTTTTATTTGATACATTTTGTAACCATCACCTTTCTCAAGAGTTGTAATTATGGACTTGAAGTTTTTTTCTTTTAGATGCTCTTCCCTGTAATCTGCAAGGGAGAGTTCTCAGCTACGGTTTTGGAAAGAGGCTTTCTTGATAACGAATCGTCGTCTGAATGTTTAAAACTGCTCTTGTAGGCAATGTCCATGCCATATTCCTGCAACCTCAAAGCTCAGCATGCTTGTCTTCCAGATGGATCTTTGACATTTGCTAGCCAACATAAAGAATGGTGATCCGTTTCAATGGTGAAGGGCCTTCTGAAGAGATATGGTCTAATCTTACCGATAGCCCAAATGACAGCTAGACACTCCTTTTTGATCATGGAGTAGTTTTTTAGGCAGTTGTCAGGAACCTGAATGCATAAGCTATTGGTTTTTCTTTACCACCCTGGAGCTGTATTAGTACTGAACCAATGCCATACCCGCTAGCTTCAGAGTATATTTTTGTTTCTGCGTTTGAAAGAAAATGTCCCAAAATGGGACCACTGGGCAGTAATTTCGTAAGAGTCGAAAAAGATTCCTTTTGCAGAACTCCGCATAAAAATTTCCAATCTTCCTTCAACAAGTCATGTCATGACTTCGCGATATCAGCAAAATTTTTGATAAATCTCTGGTAATAGGAGCATAGACTTTGAACTTCTGCAACATTTTGTGGAACAGGAAAATTTGTTATGGATGTGGTCTTTTGTGGATCCAGATACATTCCATGTTGATCAACTAGATGTCCCAATATCATAAGTTTCTTCTTGCCGAAAGAGCATTTGTTAGAATTTAGTGTCAGACCCGTCTCCTGAATACATTTCAAAACCCTTCTCAAATTTTCTATGTGTTCTTGGAAATTTAGTGCATACACAATGATGTCATCGAGATAGCAAAGGTAGATATTCTATTTGAGGCCGCCGGCTGGGTGGCGCTGGCCTTCCGCATTCAAGGTTATAGGTTTGACCCTGCCCCGAGTCAGGGGATTTTTATTATGCAGAAAATCGACAGCGGCCATGTCTTATGATTATATGGCATGTAAAAGATCCCTAGAGTATCTGTTTGGCTTGGGTGCTCTCGATAAAATTAAATCCTAGTTCAGGTTTGCATTGTCAGAGCTCAGGTGCCTCCCTCTGAGGAGGAAACTGGGCATCAAAATTACTTTCAGCATTTGGTGTGCCACGCTAAAAAGTGACAACTGCTCCTGGGGAATGTACTAGATCTGCAAAGGTAAAAAATACCAATGTGCAGCCCCATTAGAGAAGAAAAAAATTTTAGGCTGTGCAATACATTGTCCATCATGCGCTCAAATATAGATGAGGCATTGCATAAGCCAAACGGCATAACCTTAAATTCTTAAAGCTCATCTGATATTACAAATGCAGTCTCTTCCCTGTCATTGTCATCAATTTCTATTTGCCAGTAGCTTGACTTTAAATCCATCATAGAAAAAATATTTGCGCCCTCAAGGCTGTTTAAAGCGTCATTGATGTGTGGAAGTGAATAGACACCATGATTTTGTTCAACCTTCTATAATCGACTCAAAAGCTCTATTCTTCAGTTTTCGTTTTCACAAGAACAATTGTGGATGACCATTGGCTCTCTGAAGGCTGTATCACATTCTCTTTCTGCATCCGTTGTTACTTCGTTTTCTATCACTCATTTCTCAGTAGCGGATATATGGTAAAATCTCTGCTTAATTGGGGCACTGTCACCTGTGTCAACTTGTGATTTACAGTATTGCATGTGGACTTTCCCAGTTTTCCATTAAAATCGAAGATGTCACCAAAGTCTAATAATAAATTCAACATTTGTTTCTTCTCAGTCGAAGTCAACTCAGTGTTTAAAAGTCCCCTTAATTTTTTGCAAGTTATTCTTGTCTTGTGTCCCTGAAAGCCACCTTGATCTTCATTTTTCAAGGAAAAAATTTCATCTTTTTCTGTAGTTGTGTAGCAGGCTATGTTTATCCCTTTTGGGATCCACAGGATTCGAAAAGAGAAATTTGTTGCCCATACTTTACAGCGACCACTCTTAATATTCACAATCGATGTTGGGATAGATAGCTCCCTTTCACACACATGAGAACTTCCAATGATCAAAGCTTCATTTGCATCTTGAATATCTAGATTTAGGGCACATATTTGCTTCAATGAATTGACTTGAATAAGGTAATCCACAAACGAACAGCGCCTCTCTCTACAGAATCTAAAAACATGTCCAGGGTATCCACAACAGTAGCAAAGAGGTACATTGCTGTCTGTTCTCCAAAGATCTGTTTTACGTATTGGTACGGTAGTATTTTTTTACTTCACTACTAGGTAGCAGCCGAACTGTGACTGAGCGTTGAGAAGCAGTGTGTCGAAGAACAGTGTTGCATTGTTTTGAGGTGGAAAGGGATGCCATAGCCTCCATTATCTCTTGTATTATAGATGCAATATCAGGAGATGACTCATGTTCTTTATTTTTGTTGCATTCTATTTCAAGTAAAATATTTCCGAGTTCTATCACAATTTCATGAATTAAAGATCTTATTTTCCTAAGGTCAGTTTTGGTTGATACTGCTGATACATTAGGTAGTCTCTGGAATCGTTTTTGTGTGATATGTCTTCAATGACTTTCTATATGATGGCTCCATTTTGTAAATTCATCTACTGTCCCAATGTTCTGAACTAAAAGTGTCTGGTAAAAATCCTCTGCTATGCCTTTCATGAGGTGGGCTACTTTCTCATCTTCTGATAAAGATGGGTTAGCTCTGGCACACAGAGAGTACATCTTGAATGTACAATTCAGTTGTCTCTCCTATTTGCTGTGCTTGCGTAAGTAACATTCTCTCAGCTTCACGTCGTACGTTGTCGGTTGGACAAAACGCATTATTTAGTAAGCTTTATTTTTTTAATGTAGTTCAAAATTGTTGAATATGTTCTTATTGTTATCAAACCACTGTTGAGATGTTCAAGTGAGAAAAGAGAGGAGAAAATGATGCTGATGAAATGACTGATCATCCCAATGGTTATAGGTCACTACTCGTTCAAAGTCCTTCAGCCATTCGTTAGTATCTTGTTGGTCATCTCTCAATAAAATACAAGGGTTTCTGGATAGCTGGTAGGTCAATATTTAGGTGCAAAATTGACAGGAGTAGATCTGACATCCACAGGCTTGGTTTCTCTTGCATCAGGCATTTTTATTATACCTCTAGTTGGATCCAGTAATGGACAAAACTGGAGGAAGTCCCTGAATTCATAGACTTATGCGTAGTTCTTCCATGGCATTTCTTTTTACCCTGTGCCTCCACCAAACTGTCATGTTAATTAAACTAATGGGATAATTGGTTACTTAAGTGAAATGATAACAACTCTCACTAGTCACAACTCAAGACTTTATTCCATGAACTGAATATTTCTTTAGCTTACATACAGCCCCATGAAAAGTTCCATAACTATAATACAGTTAACTTTTATAAATACAACTATAATCAATAATATTAAAAGCACAAGAGAAAGAAAGAATTACAATTAATAAAAATAAACACCAGATACAGAAACTAAAGTCATTACAAAGAAAACAAAAGTTATTTTTAACAAGTAACTCGCAGCCAGGCTCGGGAGTCCGAGCAGTAGATCGTGCAACTGAAGTGAACTATTTTTGCTACAATAATTTATAAAATAAGCCTTTCAAGTAGTAAGTTTTGTTTTTACAGTTTTTCGTGTAAAAACTAAATTTTTATTTTAGTAAATATTCTGTGTGAGTAAAAAAATTTAAGTTGCAAAATTATCAAGTGACAGATTTAAGTGATTTTTTTAGTGTCAAAAACGGAGAACAAGATAAAATCTACTGCTCAAGAAATTGATACAATCAAAAGTAATACTGAAGGAAAAGTTGACAGGTAACATCTTTGTTTTTAATTCTATAAGATGTGAAATCATAATCTTTAACTTTATATTCCACAAGTATTCATAAAATGGTTTGCACTCTATGGTGTTTATGTATGTTGTTGAATGCATGATGCTTTTAATTGTTTGCAAAAACAATTACTTATAAGTTTATTATTTTTTTAATTAAATAAAACATACTTCTTTAACAAAGCTTCTTAGAAATATAACTTAAAGATAATTTCAGTAACTTCTGCAAGTAATTATTTTATGATAGTACCATATTTTCCTGTATATAATCTGCAGATTATGTGTTAAAAAAGTTTCAAATTTTGTTGAGCGTATTTTAAGTCACTGTGGATAATGTAATAAACATTCTCCATCAGAAAATCTTACAATAAAGTTTTGAAAGAAATACCATATGTGTTTCATAAAATAAATAAAGCTTTTGCGACTCAGCTGACATATTTCAGCTACAATTAGTTTTGTTCAGTTATTCAGTGTTCAGTTATGTTCAAGAACAAATTCGGTTCCTCGGAAAGATATTACAGTTGCTAGTTGCTAGCGTTATTTTGTATTCTGTCTTGACCTAAGCTGTTTTGTCCTGAAAATATTCAAATTCACATGTTGTCATGTTAAAGTGGAAGATGTTTAAAAATTGCATGGTTGAAATAAAAGTTATCGAGAAACTGAAAGACCTGTTATCGAGACCTGTTTAACGTTAACGAATCAAGCATTCAATTGTAGAGAGAAGAAAAGGCCAATTTTGAAAAATGCGACCTAACGCTTTTTAATTATTTACTCGATGAAGCTCATCTTAGTGAGAATGTTAAAAATGCCCTGAAGTCCGCACCCACAACTAATAAAGGGGTTTTTTTTAGAGGTATAGAACTTTAAATTGCAATAAAACAACAATATATTATTCGATTGACATGAATTTTTTTTATTCAAAAGATAATCTTGTGGCATTACATTTTAAATATGATCAAGCAAGGCGTAGATTCGTCAAATGGGCCCAAAACGAGATTGTCGTTGTTCCCGATTTTCATAAGCGAATTTTGTTTAGCGATGAAGCACACTTCTGGTTGAATGGCTACGTCAACAAACAAAACTGCCACATTTGGAGTGAAGCTAATCCACAAGGGTGTCGAAACACCATTACATCCAGAAAAACTGACTGTTTGGTGCACTTTATGGGCTGGTGGAATCATTGGTCCGTACTTCTTCAAAAACGATGAAGGCCACAATGTTATAGTCAATGGTGATTGGTATACAGCCATGATTACTAACTTTTTCATTCCTGAATTGAACAATCATAATGTCCAGGAGCTGTGGTTCCAACAAGACAGCGCAACATGTCACACAGCTCGTGCCACAATCGATTTATTGAAAGACACGTTTGGTGACCGCCTAATTTCACGTTTTGGACCTGTGAATTGGCCTCTAAGATCTTGTGATTTAACACCGCTAGACTATTTCCTGTGGGGCTATGTAAAGTCATTGGTCTATGCGGATAAGCCACAAACGCTTGACCATTTGGAAGACAACATTCGCCGTGTTATTGCCGATATGCGGTCACAAATGTTGGAAAAAGTCATCGAAAATTGGACGTCCAGATTGGACTACATCCGAGCCAGCCGTGGCAATCCTATGCCAGAAATCATATTTAAAATGTAATGCCACAAGATTATCTTTCGAATAAAAAAAATTCATGTCAATTGAATAATACATCGTTGTTTTATTGCAATTTAAAGTTCTATACCTCTAAAAAAAACACCCTTTACATGCAGGACTGACAAAGAAATTCAAGCCTATAAACATTGAAAACAACATATTTTAATCGAAAGTTCAGAAATTTTGGGAACAATAAATGTTTGATTTTTACAAAAAAAAAAAAAATTCCTGTACAATTTATTACTTATAATTTTTAATCATATTGTGTATTTATTTTTTAAAAATTTTTTTTGACACTTCATTATAGGCAGTATATATTTTGAATTATATTCGCCATAAAAATTGCTGCGGATTATGCAACGTTTTATATTTTTATCCTCGAAAAAAAAGGCTTTGCTGATAATACACCGCTGCAGATTATATACAGGAAAATACAGTAAGTAATAATAATTGAGATCAATATTTAAGAATATTGTTATCCAAGATGACAAACTTTTCAAACAATGAATTAAGTCATGTAAAAGCAAATTAACACATATCTGAAAAATTGTCATTTTCATCATTCATTTTGATTTTATTTCTAAGAAATACATTAATAGCTGCAATACTTTTTTATCCTATCAGTTTCTATTGCTTTCCAGTGTGACATTTTTTCTCCATAAATAGTTAATTTTTGTTATTTAAATTTTAGGAATGAGTTTTTGTTTTAGCACTTTCCTGGTGAATGTACTGATACAGTAAGACCCCGCTTAACGCTGTTTCGGTCTAATGCTCTTTTATTTGAATCATGAGATTCCCCAAAATTGCATGCAGCATTAGGCTTCCTGATATCTGAAGCAGTTTATCTGTGTTTCTTCTTTCTTGCGGTGTTATACAAACATATTTTTATCGTTTCAAATATTTGTTGACGTTATTGTAAGTAAAGAGTGTTTTTTTTCCAGGTATAGAAGTTTAAGTTGGCATTACTTTCCAAGATGGCGACCAATTTAACAGCTGTCAAGTGATTTATTCTCAGTTTGGTTTGGCAATTCATCATGAATAGACTCATGCATTAACAACGCTTTCAAATTGTGCAATTTTATTTCGAAAATAATGGTTCTCTCTCTCTGTGCGGAATATCGCGCACTACGTCCATTTTAGCGATGAAGCGCACTTCTGGTTGAATGGCTACGTCAACAAACAAAACTGTCACATTTGGAGTGAAGTTAATCGACAAGTGTATGTTGAAACACCGTTACATCCAGAAAAACTGACTGTTTGGTGCGCTTTATGGGCTGGTGGAATCATTGGTCCGTACTTCTTCAAAAACGATGAAGGCCACAACATTACAGTCAATGGTGATCGGTATAGAGCCATGAAATGTAAATTAAATGAGCCATGAAATGTAAATAATTTAAAATGTAATGCCACAAGATTATCTTTCGAATAAAAAAAAATTCATGTCAATCGAATAATACATTGTTGTTTTATTGCAATTTAAAGTTCTATACCTCTAAAAAAACACCCTTTATAAATTTATACAATATAATGATTTCTATGGTGACAAATATTAGGACTTTTAGTTTTTATCATGACTGATAATAATAAAGCCACAAGAAAAAGCATTTCCCTAGAAATTAGAATGCAAGTGCTTAGAAGATTAGATACTGGTGAACGTCAATCTCAAATTGGTGTTGCATTGAGTTTGGCTACTTCAACAATAAGGATCATTCTTAAGAAAAAAGAAAAAATACTGTCATTGGCAACTTCAACTACGACAAGCTCTGCAACCAGAATACCCTTTCTAGAATACAATAGAGGAAATGGAAAAATGACTTTCTATATGGATTGACAACGAAATGGAACGCAATATGTTATTAAGCCAATCTACCTTCTTGATAAAAAGGCAGAAAATTGGAAATACAGAAGAGACTGAATGATTTGAAATGTAAACATAATTATTTATTTTTATATGTATATTCGTTAATCATGTTTCTATATTTGTAAAAAATAACATATTTAAAAAATTTAATGGTAAAATATCTGATCAATTTTTTACCCATCTTCCCTTAACCCCATTATTTACATGATGAGATAACCTCGTTTAACACTGTTTCATATTACACTCAACTTTGATGGAATGTATACCCCGCATTAAGCAGGGTCTTACTGTATTTATTTATTAAACTGCTAATCTGAAGATAATGCAAAAATAAATAGTTTGATAAATTTGTTCGTATAATTATGATCATAATTTTGTGTACTTCTTCCCTTTTCTAAATTATATTTTTAGAATGCATCTTGTTTTTTTACATTTTAATAAAAGGAATTATGTTATTATTTGAGATCATTTGTATAAAATTGTACAGACAGTCTTAATTTATGTATTATTTTTAAAAAATTAATGAACAGTGAAATAGTTTTTTTGTGTGTGATTAGATACCCCCAACAAGTGAATGATATTGTTATAAGAGAAAGAGAGTGAAAGATATTTTATATTTGATAAGATACATAAGTGAAGGCCCAGTGTTCAAGTGGTAGCATATCGCGCTTTCATACCACAGGTCCGGGTTCTATTCCCAGGCTGGGTAATGTCGACTCAGCCTTTCATCCCTACTGCAGTGGGTCAATAAATGAGTACCAAGCTTGGGGACTTCAACGCTGGGGTTCTCGCTTCAGACTAACCATCTGCTCATATGCACCTCAACGCCTAATGGTCACATATACTGGAAGGGGCACAGTAGGCCTTATCCCTCATATGCTGTTGTGCCACTGAGTTTGATTTAAGATACATAACTTTGAATTTTTTGGAAAATTCAAAATTTGTAGCTATTTCTACCGTAGATATTACCTATTATTCAGAAATCTTATTAAATCTTGTTTATATTTTACTTCCAGGTATTGTCCTGACTTGCAACCTTATTTTTATAACCATAAAGTTGTATTGAAGTGTGATAGCAAAAAAAAAGGATCTTTTTGCTTTAAATTTTGTACATTTCTGGGGGAGGGAGGATAATTAGGGGTTAGTAAAAAAAAAAATTTTAAATAAACTGAAGTACATTTTATGAAAAGTAGTTTTCTTTTATCAAAAATGTTTCTCATTTATAAATAAATTTGCCTGGATTAAGTTATGGAAACAGAGTTTGGATTATTATGAATGCATTAGCAGTTTATTATTTTTGTAACTACTGGAGGTTATATATATCCAATAAATCTTTTATTCCATTATTAAATTTCAGCTGCTGTTTCTGATTATTCAAACTCTGAGCTAATCTGATAATAAAATTTATGATGTATAATTCTTTCCTGCTGAGAAAGCTCCATTCTTAGGAATTGATGTCTTTAATCTTTATGTTGAATTTATACCATTTTAAAAACATTTAAAAGTTTTAGTAGCTCTATCTTTTTCAATGTTGTGTGGATTACCTTAAAGATTGCTTATTTTAAATTTTAAAGCTATTCAAACAAGATAACCAAAATAAAATTGTGTACCTTTTTTTTACAAAAAAACATAGGACAATAATATTTTTTAAAATCGTTAAATATATCTAGTAATTAAAACATGTGTATTGATTGTCAAAAAGTACTACAAATTTCACCTCCTTTTATGCATTATTGTATTGTTAAATTTATATTTTGAAGATAAACTTTATTAAGTTATCTCTATTGTGTGTTTAAAATCTTATATTTCATTTTGGAACTCTGTCTAGGGTGGTTATGAAGAGCTTAGTTCTTGGATATTTCTCAACACCTCCCAATCAGAAATCAGAAGTGATTCGTCTACTTGCAAGGGTTTTGGATTTTAATCAAGAGGAGATGGAAAAAGTGAGTAGTTTTATTACATCAGTTTTTTCATTGTTTTTCAAAATTTTTGTGTCAAAAATTAATGTTGTTAGAAAGATATGAAATCTTCATCCTGTTTGATCTTAAATTTATAATGCAAATATTTCCTTTTGTCTACATATTGTGGGATTGCTATATTTTGTGTTATGATTATCTATCATCAATAAAAAAAAATTCAAGCGTTTGAATTTATTTTTTGTTTTAATTCTTTTTATACTCTATGTGAGAAAATCGCATTAAATATTTTAGTTGCTAGTTTTGTATTTTTATCCGAATCCTCAATGGCTTTTATATGTTAAATATTACTGATAAAACAAATATAACATGAAAATTAATGTTACTGCCTGATAATTTGTGTTCTGAAGGTACTATCTGAGGATTTTGTATTTTATTTGAAAAGAATTTATGTTCCAGGCTGGCATTGTAGTTGGGAGGCAGAACAAGCAGCAAGAAAGCAAAGGAATATTGTCATCCATATTTGGTCGCTTTCCAAAAATGAGCTTGGAGCATAGGCCTCATGAACACGAGGTAGGTTCTTGTAATTGTACCTTAAAATTTTACCCTAACACATATACATTCTAGTTTTAAATCAAAACCATTTTCAAAGCCTGGTAAATATATGTTACAGAATTTCCAGGTAAATAATTCTTGTGTGTGCATATTTAATAAAGTTTATTATATATAGCAGAGTATGATATTGAGTTAGAAACAAGATAATAAAATATTGCTTCTAAATTCATTATAGTAAAAGTTTTTTGATTTGGTTTTCTTTTTGTTTTATAAGCCACCATAATCAAAAATTATTATATAAAATAAAGAAATAACTTTCTAATATTTTTTGTTGTTGTTTTGTAAGATAATAAAAATATATGAGTGAGGAATTATTTAAGAAATAATAAGCTATCATAAATTCTCAATAGTATGCCTTATCCTGCTTTAAAATTAGTTAGAATTTTCACTTCATTCGTGTTCTGAATAATTTTTTTAAATCCATTTTGATATTGATTTCAATTATCTATAAAATTAAGATAAATTTGATTTTAATAAGAGTTTCAAGCTTCTTAATTTTAAAAAAAATCAGCTTCTGAAGACGATTTATTTTTAAGGTTCTATTTTTTCCTAAAATCAAATTGGTTTTATGTAAAGCTATCAAGCTTACATAGATTTTAAAAGTTTTCAATGTAGAAAAGTGATTGCATTTCAGAAGTTTTATAATATATGAATTTTTTTTTATGAATAGTTTTTTTTTTTTACAATAAAATATTTGTATTACATTTTGCCTGAGGATATTATCACAAAATTAATTAACTGATGCATTCATTTTGCAATATCCTTTTTTTTTTTAAAGGAATAGTCTTTCTTTTTCTTAAGGTAAGATATTTTATTAATCTTCCAAAATAATACTTAGGTTCATCAACAAATGAATTAGAAATTATTTTTGCTGTTATCACTTTGTTGACATCACACAGTTTCTCTATTTTACATTCTTATGACAACCCACCTCAATAGCAATGATTAGAGAAACAATATTTAACCTGCAAAATTGTGTTAAATATTAGAGTAACAAAAAATGTTAAAATCCCTAACTAATAGTTGTTTTGTTCACAAAACATAAGATTGTGTATGAGGATCATCCAGAAAATAAGTTTCGTACTTATCAATAGATGTTATGTGATGCATTCATTGTCAGTGGTGAATGCATATGCAGAGTAGATTCCTCGTGGTATACATCAATTCTGATGGCTTGCATCAATGCAGTTGTAATGACCAATGGTCTCATTTAATTGCCAACAGGGAGGTGAGTTAAAATTTCTGATTGCACCTGTCAAAACTCATTGTTAATTGTTTTTATTGGGACATGAGCAAAGAAAAGTTTATTGGCCGATGATTTCATCAATGACGGTGAAACAAGTGTGTCCCTGTACATATGTGTGTTTTTCTTGCATCTGGAGAAATTCCTCTACAATCAACATTTTCTGTGTGATAAAGATATGCATGCACTGGCTCCACTTTCTGACTGGAGTTTAAAAATAGATTTTAGGGATGGATAGGAGACATTCCCCTGGTTCTGAACATGTAAGATTGCTGTGTATTAATTCAGTAAATGCTTCTAGGTAATTTTGTTTTGTTTCTGGCCTTCTCTCAGGAAATTTACTTTCTGGATACCCATTTTACATTTGTTATACCGTTTTAAGCTTGCATCATCAATCCATTTATTAAAAAATTGCATATTAAAGTGTAAAAATGTGTATATTATGTATCTAAAAACAATTTCATTATCAATATAATATTAGTTAGGAAGCACCTTTCAGTAGTTATTCAAGCTCATTTCAAATTAAATTGTGACCTCCATTTTAAAATTTATGGTTTAATTTTATGTAACCAATTTTTTTTCCCTTAAACCAATTGAAGGTATATATTTGGAATGTGTGTCACTGGACAGTTCCGGAAAAAATGCTGGATGAATTTTGATGAAAGTATTTAAATCACTTAAAAAATGTTACTAATATGTCATGCTTATATTGTAATCTTTCATCAAAAATGTAAATAAATTCTTGTATATGTGTATGAATTTGAATTTTTATTTTTTGTGTTTTATTGTATCTATTTTGGAAATTTTCTGGGTAATATATGACTCAAAATGGAGAATAAATCTTTCTATGAATCTTGTAAATTCTTTTATTTTTTTCAGATTCAGTGATCAAAATTGTTTTGTTTTACCATGTATGTTTTTATCTTAATGTCAGTTTTTTTTCCTGCATTCCAGTATTCAGTTAATTAAGGGTTGTATATATCAGGTTTCGTAAATTTTATGCTATCAGTCTCAATCAGCAAAATAGTTCCTTCAGAGCGATGAAATTTATTGTTGATAAACAATATGTAAAGCAAAAGATATAGCAGCAAAATTCGTAAAATAAATTCCAGAAGGTCTTCACACCTTATACTGTGCTCAGACACAACTGTCAATGTCTAAAAGTTCAAATATGAATGATTAAGATTATTCAAAAACAATCACTCGATCATAGCTTCTGAAGTCTTCAACATATGAAGTGATACTGACCCAGTATCAACAAGCAACTCCTATTTATAGGCTGCATGGATCTTTCTCAAAATATCCGCTTTTGTCATAGATCATGAAAAAATAGATTTCTCCAGTAATTACCAGAATCATTTATTGATAGTCAAGTTCGCCAGAAATGATCACCCACCCGCCAAAGCGGTCGCCAAGTTTCGATTGAAACGCCATTATAATGTAAGGGGCAGCGTTGCTTGCAAATATTACAATTTTTATCATAAAATAAATACAACAGAAAGTAATATTTATGTATTAAGCTTCCAGATACATATTATTTACACTATTGTGAGCATTAATTTCACAACATTCATATCAATATCCTTTTCCAATCAGTTACTTATTCTTAATATCATTTTCATTGAAATTTCAGAGGAAATAAATACATTTCAGCTGTTTTCATATGATCTTCCCCCTCCAATAATTTCATTAAAATGTATAAATAGTATTGTAATGGTTTTCTTCAACAAATATATCCTTGTGGCAGTTGCATATGCAATATTTTTTCTAAAAGGTTCGTATTTCTACTCATTCAGTCTTAGATTGAACCATTGTTTTTTAGAAACTGTATAGTAATCCTCGAGGAGATCTTCTCATGTTTGCTTCTACCATATGTAATGTTATGTTCCTATAGTTACTTCATAGTAAATTTTACAATTATGGTTACCTTAACCAGTAAAAAAAGCATTTTGTGTTAAAAATATGTACAATTTCAAAACAACTTAACCATGTTAGAAATTTACAAATTATAATGGCTAGAGATGAAAGTAGATAGTCTGGAAATTGCGAATTGGTGGAAGCTATGCTATATTTTGTTAATGCGTATCTTACAGTATAAATTAAAATTTTCAATGTTCTTATATGTTTCATTTGCCCATCTGAAATTTTATTATGTTAATCTCTGTTATACAATTTTTATTGCATATTTATTTCTCTAAATCTCTTATTTTCCTTTCAGAAGTCTTTTACAACTTTGTTTGTTCAATTTTTGGAGAATGAGTCTCAGCCTGTAGTTCCCATGCCCTTTCCCATAGAAAAAATGACACAAGATGTGACACACAACAAATTCCATCATGGAAAGAAATCATTACTTACACAAAACCAAGATTCTCCCCGGAAATCTCCTCTGCTCCTTGACATAGACTCTGCTTTTCCCTCCTTCACCCCTGTTCCAGCCATTGAATTTTCTCCAGCTCCTACTATTCTCAAAGAAGTGCTACAATAATTTTTTTTAATCAGATTGTCAGTTTGTCTTCCATGGGGAACTCAAACGAAATTTATCTGTGATCTGAGGATATACCATGTTTATTGGCATGAAAATGATGCCATTGAAACTAATCATAATTTTTTAATTCTAGCATTTAATGTTCCATTTTTCTTACAGTAAAAGAACATCAATTTGAAAGACTGAAGTTACTGATTTTTTCCCTTAACATCAAAATCTTTAATTACTCTATAATTGCTAAACTACTTTATTTCTTATATATAAGTATGTTTTACAAAGTGATTTGTCTAAAATTGTTATTTATTGAATTACACCAAAAAGTTTTAATGTTATAATAAATGGAAAAAAAATAGGTTTTTTCTGCCTTCTATACAAAATCGTATTTGTATTTAATTCCAGTAAAAATTTTTGAAATTATAATTTTAAAATGTTTGTAAAAAAAAAAGACTCTTAAAGAGAATTTATTATGTGTAATGTTCTTTTTTATACGTACATTTCACAAAACTTGCCTTTTATTAAAAAAAATTAACTTCAGTCTTTCTTTTGTACAAATTATTTCAATTCAAGAATGGTAAATTAATATGCAATATTAATATAAAGAAGAAACATAGCTTTGAGTTTAAAGGTACTTCTTCAAGATGCTGGTACATTCCATCCATGCATAACATGTTTTTTCCCAAGAATGCTTACTAGTCTTTGTGATATAAATATAATTTGTACATAAATGTAAAAATATAAATTCAAAAAATTTTTGCATTGTTTCAGATTGCGTAAAACATAAAAGAATTTTGTGGAATTGTAGTTTTTTTTATATCATTTTAAGAAATATCCATCTTGAAATATTCATTGATACATCCAAAACTTTTCTATTGATCTTTAAAAATTGAAATGTACTTTTTAATTCTTTGACTTATAAAGTATATTTCAATGGTTGCAAGTCTTTTATTCACTTTCTTTTAGTGTATTGCAAGCTAAATAGTAAAATAAATTATTATATTTATAAAAATCAATATTTTAACATTAAAAGTAGTTCATATATACTTTAATTTAGCTTGACTGCATTGTAGTTTAAATTCAGTTTAGTTATCTAGCCCTACAAAACTGCAATTTTTTTTAAAAAAAAGCGTTTAAGCTTTTATCATTATATTTTTATTCAAATATCTGTATACAATTTATTTTATCTAATCATCTAAATCATAAGTTGTTAGGAATAGTATCATAATTTTGAAAACAATGCTATATCCATTTTCATTATTTTATAATTTTCTATATAAATCTATTATATTCTGTAATAAATACTGTTCCTTTTATTCATCAAACAGCATATAAAAGTGCTGCTGACAAAATAAAATTTTATTTTATTTCAGCAGTTTATGACCAATGTTTACTTTCTTAAGACTCCCTTTTGTTATTTTACATAATATTGATAAAAATTCTAGGTAGTTATTCTGTAAACATCAAAAAACAACTTTCTTGTTTCACTAATTCTGAAATTCATATATTGATACAGGTTTTACTGTATTGCAGTGTAGGGTTTAAATTATCCCACTCTGAATGAAGTTTTTTAATTGAAAAGGTTTCCTCATAGTCTATTAAAGACATAGTCTGTTAAAGACATAAGTATTTACAATATGATATTTTTAAATAACTATCAGAGGTTAAGCTTAATAAATTTAGGAAAAAAGAATAATAAATGTTATTTTATAAGAAAAAATATAAAGTGTTATTTTCTTCAATAGAAAAATAACTTTATTTAATGTAAAAACTAATTATCTTTCAACCTACTTCCTATGAGATATTTATTACGAAGGTGTTTTTTGAAAGTATATTTTAAATTCTATCTCTATCTCAATTAAAATTAACTTCAGATCTATTGGATAAGATTATTCAGTGTTTCTGTAATCTGTTTGAAAGGATTTTATTTTGAGGATCCCTTTTCAAACATTTTGCAAAAATTTAAAATGGTTTACAAATAAAAGTTTTTTAAAAGAATATTTTTTTTTTGTTTAGAAAGTAAAAAAATAATTCTTTACTTTCTAAATAATTAAAAAGCAAATTTAGGATTTAAGAAGTATTTTGTGTGTGCAATACATATATTTTAGTATGCGTTTTATCAATATTCAGTTTGAAGTATACTTAATTCATTCATGTAATATATCACACAGTGCATTATTCTAATTTTAAAGTTTTGAATGTATTCTATTTCTTATACAAACCTGTGGCATTCTGATATGTGTCAATATTTTTATAACCTAATTTAAATAAGTTAAAATTTATAAAAACTTATCTTCAAGTTATGTAAAATTCATTGTAATAATCAGCTTTTTTTAAAAAAATTATTCAGAAATATCATTATTACTAAAATACAAAAATCATAAAGGAAAGCATTTTAAAAAAAATTTCAAAATTTTAGTAGATACCCCCTTTACCTGTGCTTTTTGTATTAAACTGAAAATAATGCAACTATTTTCTGTATCATGTATGGTTTGCAATTTATACATATGGAGATATTTTTATAGTATTTGTGAAAATTATTCATTTTGAACTTTATGGTATACATCTGATAGTTTAAATACTCTCAAAGGTGCTTTGATAAACTAAATCGTATGAAAAGCACTTTTTTTTTTTAAAAAAAATTAATGAATTTCATTGAAAAGAAGGTTATATTTAATATATTTTAACATCATTTGCTAAAAAAGGCTATTTCAGTTTCTTACATTTCTGTCATACTTTTTAATTGAATTTTTAAGTCCTTAATAAATTATAATTAAAATTTACTATTTGAACCATGCTGAGTATGTTTGTTCATAATTACTCTGACCATTTATGCTCCGTTATCTTCTCTGGGAGAACATAAAAGTTTATAAGTGATTCAGTTTATTTCGTTGCTACTTTTTGAGAAATGCATGTTTCCTTTAAGTTGTCCATTGAAATGGCTCATGAAATCAAATCAAAATGTGTAAAAAAATATCAGCCAGCCTTGTCAAATGGAAATTTGTTTTATCAACTCTTACATAATTTACCAAACCTCAAAAAAAAATCTCCAATGACACATTACAAATTTGTTGAAAATCTGATTGAGTAGTTGAGAGGCAATTATTCAGAAACCATGAATACTGGTCTATCCCCAACTTCAATGGATGATAGACTGAATAATTAACTATATATTCCCAATATGGGAGAAAGAAAACAGGACAGTATTTTTTATTCTTGCTGAAAAACATCAGGTGGAAGACGAAATGTTTTATTACTGTGAAACATCTACTAAATAACTTACAATATATATTGGTGAATACTTCAAATATATCATACTGTATAGCCATAGAATAAATTCCTTTTGCTCCATATGTATGACCGATGGTGCATACAAAATTTATATAAATGGAAGATCTTATACCTTACTTGATTCCAAATATATATAACAAACCTATACAAGTTTTCATGACAAAGGGTGCCAAGTTGCTGGTAGGTAATGTCTGGGATGGTTATAGGAGTGCAAAAGGGCTGTATATAAAGTGGTAAAAATATATAAATATACAAAATTCATTTGAAAATAAACTTCTATGTTGCGAAAAATATATTTCTATATTATGTTGTTTTTGTATGTGCTTCTCAAAATTACAGCATTGTTTATTAACTTATTTTTAAAATGTAGAAAATATGCATCAGCTCAAAAAAATTTAATATATTATAATTTAAGTGTTTTTAAAAAACTATGTATTTGAATGTGTTCGTACTGAAGTTACCAAATTGCATATGGCTCTGAATTGCAAGCTATATTTTTTATTTTAACATGAATCAATACAAAATGTATAAATTAACGTCATCAAATGAATTTCAATTAACTTTACAATACTCTTTACAAATCGAATTTTTTTTAAATTTGTAAAAACAATAAGTGTATAATGATCTGTTTAAACTGTTACATTTTACTGTGAAATTTAAGCTTTGATAGTATTTGCTCATTAATTTTGTATATTGCTTGTTTGAATGTAGATGTATATATCAGGAAATTTAAGACGGATTTTCTGCTACAAAATGTTTAATTCCCCCCCTCCTTTTTCTCTCTTAAATGACATTTACAAAATTTTATGTTTATTTCAGTTGGATAATTTGTATCTTGTTCATATTCTCATGTTAATGCAGGCTGGATAAAAGCTTCCTGTTTTCTGAAATTTGGTTTAAATATTTAATTTTTTAAAAATGATTTTACAATGACTAAGTTCAGATTAGTTTTACTCATAAGTGCATCACTTCTTCCATGTCAATACTTAAAAAGATCTATTTCCAAATTTAAGAAAAAGTGTTGTTGATTGATTGAAAGTTTGAAGGAGATATAGAGCAACACAGGCTATGATCCCTCAAAAAAAAAAGACAAGACAAGAAAAAGCCTAATCGATTAGTAAATATTAAAAACTTCATTCCCTTTAAAAAGACTCTGAAAGTTGATTTATTATTCATTGCTCTTTCCAAAACATCTTTAAATGTGATAGTGGATCAATACAAAGAGTAGACCAGAGATTATTACGATGCCTAGTATATCTGCTACAATTTAATATAATGTGGTCCAAATCATTTATACAATTACATGTAATACACAATGCATTATCCTGTAAATTAAATTTATGTAGAAGGCCTGGAGCGATAATCATTTTACTGAAGATTCCAGTGCTTAAGATTTCTTCTCTTCGATTCTCTGTCCACTTTGAAATATCTATGGTCGGAATATTTCCCAATTTTTCAAAATATTTGCTCAAGTAAAATGTTTCATTGATTTTTTTAACTCTATTTTGATATATATATTTTATGAATGTCTTCTGGAGCAATCCAGTCAATGTAAATGTTGGACTCTGTGACCGATCTTGCAAGATTATCCGTCTGCTCACATTCCAAACAATTTTCGAGTGTCCCGGCATCCAAAGCAGAATTAACTGATTAACGTAGTTAGATAGCATGTAAATTTTGTTAGCAAGTCTATGAATTACCTTATGGGATTTAATCGGGAAATTTTTAAGTGCAGAAAGACTATCCGACAAAACAAGTAAATTTACATTAAATTCCACCAGATCATCTAAAGCCTGACAAATGGCCAAAGCTTCTGCAGTAAAAATGGAGTTATAATGGTTGATTCTGTAAGCAAATGAAGATTTTTTTTATATACCTGCTATCGAAGTAATTTGGTGATTTTTTTTTTTTTTTTTTTTTGAAGCATCAGTAGCTATAATGAAAAACCTTTGAGATTCCCGCTTTATCAAATAAAACGCTTATTGCAGGAATCTGTAGATTTTTATCTTGAAATTTATACCTATTGATATAAATTTTACATGGAAGGTCTAAAAAGGTAATTAATCTGGGAATTGAAATAATTTGATCACCACCAACATTTAAATCATGCAGTACACTAATGATATAATTTTTATCTTCTTCCAAAACATTAAGATTCATTGCCTCGGGGCTATTGTAATAAAGAGGAGAAAAATCACTATTGAAGATTTGAGTAATGAAGAACTTGTTTACCAATTTTCTAATTTTATCTGACAAAAAATTTCTTGACCAGCTAACTTTAGTAGCATAATATTTGGGGTCCATTGAGGGAGACCTAATGCTATTCGGAGGGCTTTTGTTTGGATAACATTGAAAGGTTTTGATTTTCAGAC
The DNA here is from genome assembly GCA_019973935.1 of Trichonephila clavipes. Lineage (NCBI taxonomy): Eukaryota > Metazoa > Arthropoda > Arachnida > Araneae > Nephilidae > Trichonephila > Trichonephila clavipes. The sequence continues at coordinate 624,394 of BMAU01017476.1, forward strand.
CATTTATTTATTATGTGACAAATATAATAAAAAAACACTGCATATACTATTATTGACTAAATTAATGAGATCTCTTGATCTCCACCCATAATGTTTATATGTCATACCCTTCAGTGCATTGATCCTTTTCAAGGCTTTACTGCTTAGTTGATTTTTAATATATAAATTTTGATAACGTTTAGAAAAAAAACTCCTAAGTATTTAATAGAATTTTGCCATTGTATGGGAAATCCAGCCAGCAAAATATTAGGAAGAGTATAATTTATTTTATTTGATAATTCAGCTATTGTACATTTCTCTGGGCTTAAATTCAGTTTCCAATATTTACACCACTGGGAAATTCTTTCCAGAGTATTTTGTATTTTTTTGCAAATAACATCAAGGGATTTATGAGAGCAAAATATAAAAATGTCATCAGCATAAACCAGGCATTCAACTTCCAATTCTAAGGTTTCAAAAATATCATGCATATAAATAGTATACACAAATAGGAGATAGGACACTGCCTTGGGCTAGGCCCTGCGGAACAAGCTTTTTGGGAGAAAAATAACCCCTCCATTTTATTTGGAATGATCGAGATGCGAGAAATTTATGTATCCAATTTGCTGTATTTCCTGCTATACCAATTTGTAAACATTTATAAATAAGACCATCCACATAAACAGAGTCGTATGCACTTTTAATATGTCTAAACTTATTCCTACAAAAAAAAATTCTGTAATTTTGCATTCATTATTGCCTTATGTGCAAGATAAGTAGCACTTCTGCTATCTTTGAAAGGAGTTTAGTTTTCTTTCTTTAGCTAAATAGTAAGAAATCCTATTAGCCAAAATTCTCTCAAAAGTTTTTGAAAATACAGAAGTCAGAGCTATTGGTCTGTTGGAAGACATCTTATAATATTAATGTGAATTATAGAAATGCAATGCAAAATATTAATACATAATTTTGAATGCTAATTTAGATATTTTTAAAAATGTAGAGTTTCGGTTTTAAATGTTATAAAAAGTGTTAGATTGGATATCCTGTTCATTAACTCTTTAGAAGTAATGTTGCACTGAGGTATAGCTAATGGCAAGAAGTTGATGATTCAGTAGAAGAGACTATGATAAATGGTGATCTTGTTTATTTTAAGGCCATCTCTGCCAAATATACAAGAACTTGAACATATTTTCTGACAAGAAAATGTTTAAATTTTTATGAGTTTTTCATTTTAATATATAAAAGGATATTTCATTTGACATCATTATATTGGAGAAAAAATACAATGTGCTGCTTTTTTTCATTTAGTAAAAGATTGTGAAGCCGGAATATATTAAAACCTTTGCCACTAGACATGTCAGTGAAATATGTCCAATGGTTCTTGACAGTGGACCACAAAGAGTTAGAATACTTTTTATATCTGAAAAAATATTCTGAATTCAGGTCCTATTCTTCAACATTATGCAAATTGAATCTCTTGTTTTCTTACTAAAATATGTTATAACATTTCATTTAAAATTTGTAATTGAACTATAACTTTCCGAAATATTTTTATAAAAATTTGTTTTAACCTCTATTAAAAAGGGAATCTCGTCATTTTTTAAAACTTAGCTAAGAACAATATTCACTGCTGCTTGTTTAACCCTTTATCTACCGCATTATGATTCACTGCAGTTTTTTCCATGCAATATTTTTTTTGGATCCCTACATTGAAAATTAAGGGATATACATAAACAAAATACTCAAGTTTGGAAAATTTTATCCGTTAGAGCTAATTAATTAATTCAAGATATTCAATTGTAAAATTAATTATATACCATGTTCACTTAAAATAAATAGTCAAATCGTTTTCTGAGGTCTTCATTAACATACGAAAAATATAAGACACTAAAATTTTGACATTAACTATTTTTTTGGGACAAAAATGATAATCTTCGCAATCTGCTGAAAGCGCTGTCAGCTGAAAATGCAATTTCTGCTATAAAACTATTTGCCTTCCTGCTAAAATACTCCTCATAGAACCCATGTTGCCATATATCTTGGAAGAGTGGATTTCAAAGAATATTCCTGCTAAGTATCGTCAGAATATTCGTAAAAATGGTTATTCTATGTAATTTTAAAGTGAGTGGTACTTATAAGTACCGTCATTGGATAAAGGGTTAATGTACTTTAATATTTATTCTTAAAAATAAAAAAATTATTGCATGTTGTTATATGAATTTTGCTCTTCATAATTATATATATATATAAAGGATACTTTAAATAATGATAAATTAATATTTTTTAATATGAATTTGAGTGTAGAAAAATTCAACAGTGTGATTTTGCCAGCTAGAATTCCTTAATGGTAGTATTGATTGTGTTAATGTTTGTGCTCATCAAATTATATTTCTTGGACCATTGTATAGTTTATTTGTTTTTAATGGAGGATGGGTGTTGATCTGTAAATATATATGTATACTGTGTAAAGAAAAAGTATTTGTATTAAAGATATTATTTATATAATATGTGCTGAGTTCAGTAACTTATAACATCCATAGACTATTCTATTAGAAACAAATGTTACATTTTTTTAATTGAAATTTATTCTAAGCACCTTGAAGAGTTATATTTAAATTGAGAATATGATGTTGTTCATAAGTAGTTATAATTAATATATCTGAAAGGTAAATAATGCACATTTGTTATTAACAAGCAATGTAACTGGATTTTTATTTAAAGCTGTTTCTGATAATAGTGAGTTAATTTTTCATTTCAGAAAATATATATATATTCATTCAACACTTGCTGGAATTACTCATTATTTGTAAGGGTGAATTCTTAAAAGTAAAACTCATCCCTCTCTCCTGCTAGCTTGCAAATATCCAAACAATTTAAAATAACTTTTTAAATGATGGTTTATCCATAGATAATCTTTTAAATAATTTTCAGTAGATTTGGAACAAACAAATGAATATAAAGATCTCGTAAAATAATCATTGATGCAAGATGATGAAATATACTCCAAAAAAACCATGTGAAGCACCTTCCCCCTTCCATTAAGAAAACTGCGTAACTAAATACTTATATAAAACTACCAATATTTATTTAAGACTACCTATCTATTGCTAAATGATGAAATGTTCATTCCCACATAGTGTATAAATTCTTTTAGATTAATCGTAAATTGATGCATTTAATGCCATTTTTGAATATTCCCCCCCAAACCATTCAGTCATTGTTAAAAAGTATGGATCCCTCAGATTATGTACAAATCATATAATGTTTAGCATGCAAAAAAAAAAGAAAAACTAAAATTATTACAACATTAAGATTTTCAAAATCCCAAGCATATAAATTAATTGACCATAAATATCTCAAAATAATATATTTTATCCCTATTGTATATCACTAATTGGCAAATAATAAGGAAAAGCAGATATGATTTATTATTGCTAACATTAGTTAAAAAGAAATGAAAAATAAGAATATGTTGCAGAAATAGTTACATTTAAATATTATTAAAAAAATACAAGCTGGGAAGAAACATTGTGTACTTTTTCTAACAAAAATGTTAGAGATTATTATTTAAAATTTATGAAATACTTTTATTTTACTTTTCATTCTTTATTAGAGAAAGGATTGCTGTGATGACACTTTGAATTGCATTGCATATTATTTTCTAAACAAGCACATTTTAAATCCTCGTTCAGTGCCACAACTTTGCAGTATTGTGTCAATACTCGGAACTTCTTCAATGGAAATTAATTCTCGCTTATATATACTGAACTGAGATCCAAAGTACAATTGTATTATTCAGCCATCTCTTTTGCTTAGTCGGAAAAATCCTTCCCCAGTATTCTCCATAATGACAGCTTAAACGGATCTAGCATCTTCAGGGATTGGAATATGAACTATAGTGCCTACAGATGCCTCAGAATAAGATTTGCGAGACCATAATTTAATTTTTTTAACTTGAACTACTAAACATTCTTTAGCTACTTGTCTTCCTTTCTCGATATTTATTTTATTTAGATACAAGCTAGACTTTCTGTTCAATTTTATCTTCCATGTAACAGACTTCTGAACATGAAACATGGGTCATCTGCTCACATTTACAGCAAAATAAGCTGTTTTTACAATTTTTTGAACACATGACACAATTTTAAGTGTTATTTGGAAGTGTATCTTCATAACGCACTTCTACAGTTTCATTCAAAGATGCTTCTTTGGAAAAAACAGCATCATCTTTACATTCAGAACAGTTAGATCTCTATTAAGGAATTTTCAAACTGTTTATCCTCTACTGCATCAAACACTTCTCTTGGAATAGGAGTTTTGGCTAGGCCAACTCTAGGATCATAGCCTCATACGGCATTCTTTTTATACCAGAATGAAGTGCGCTGTTTTTCATGAACTGAATAAATTAAGGCCATGACTCCAATAAGTAGATTATTTGTCTTGGATCAAAGTTGTTAACATGTTTTCAATGTCTTGATTGGACCTCTCAAAGCTACCTTGACTCTGACTATATCTGGCTTTGCCATGTATGATCTTAAGTTTTTTAAGTTGTCTATATGTATATTGCAGAACTCCTTTCCATTGTCGGATTGCAGTACAAACAGGAAACCAAGTAATAAAAATATATTGAGCCAATGCTTTGTGACTTCTGCTCTTTTCATATGGAAATGTCTTAAAATCAAACTTCATCAAATGATCCTGGTGAACTAAAATAAATTCATAGTTTCTATCAGGTTGAGACTGAAAATCTATGAGATCTACATGACATCTTGAATTGAAATGTGGAAACACCATGGGCTTGACCATAAAATGCTTCTCTCTCATACTTCGTTTTTGCTGACAAGGTCTTCAAACACTCAAAAACAGCTTTGTTATTCTGAGTAACTTTTTTATATCCACGATTCAGTTCTTTTATCATGCGGTCTTTGCTACTTTTTTCTGTGCTGTTTTAGCACTTATAACTTTTGCTATCAAAATAAGTTTTCATGAGTAATTGCAGCATTGTTTTCTTTGTCCCACACTTATATACTTAATAGATTCTCTTAAATTAAATTTTTCTTAATTTTTGGTCTCCCATTCTTGCAAAAATATTTGTTAACAATCCAAAATGTAAAATACTAACATAAATACACCATCTAAATTTTACTTCTAAAAGAAACGGAATGAAGCGTACACACACATCATAGTAAAGCAGCTATAAGTGGTTCAAAGAACTTTTGAGTACCATATTTCATACTTTAACGATCCAAGTAATCATTATATTAGAATACCTAGTTAAATCGTAGAAATAAATAATTTTATATACTTTAACTGACTCATCCAGTTAGTTCATGAAATAACGAATTTTACACTTTAACGGTAACATTTTGATAAACTAAGCAAACGATATAGTCATTAAAGCAGTCAATATAAACCGCAATATTATATACAGTTTAAAATAATATGTATAAAATCTTAAACTACAAAGAAAATAATGTCTTTAACTAAAGTTAAAAGCTGTCTAAAAAAATAACTTGAGTCAATTCACCTTAAAAAGAAACTACAAAATTAAATGAAGTAAAACTTTCTGAAACAGATAAAATAGTTTTAGCTTTGATTTAACTGACATCCACAGCAGAAAAGTATAAACTGAAAAAAATATATATAACATTAATATTAAATTAAAAATCTATCTAAAACAGATAAATTAAACAAAAATCTAGCTTAGAGTTATGGAAAAGGTAAAATAGAGTTAGTCTTGATCAACTACAATCAAAGTGCAAGAATATAAACTCACACTGTGTTGCCAAAACTAAAGTGGAGCTGTTGAATGATTGTTACTATGATTTATTGTAAAAATAATTTTAATTCTGCATCAAATAATAAATGTAATGAAGAAAATATGTAATGATCCCTGAAGAACTACATGAAGAATAATTTTTCACATTCAGAGATAGAGATGATGACATATCTCCAACATATAGACAATTGCTTACAAATTGTACTTTTAAAAATCTAAAAAGCAAATATTTACAAAAAACTTAGTGGAACACACCATTATGATCCATAATATCCCAAATTCCACACATCTGAGTCTTTCCATATATGTGCTTTACTGTTTTCTTTTATTCAGAGCAGGTTTATCCATTGGGTGCGCAGATGAGCTGGACTAAACAGATTTTTTGGTTATAAATTTTGATCCGCGAGTGCCAAGAGGGCCTGTAGATCTTTTGCACCCAGGGCCCAAAATGAGATTAAATCGGCACTGTTTTTATCAGTATTAATTGTATTGTATATATTAAAATTCAATAGTCATTCATTAAACATCTCATGTTAAGGATGGAATAAGGAAAGGAAGTAATTACAACTCTCTTTTAAGCTCCATGTTTACCTCTGTTTTCGTCTATGGTAATTTCATATAAGAAATCAGAAGGCAAAACCCAATTTATTAGTAAAGTTCTATAAGATTTCATAAAATATGAATATTACATTAAGGAACATCATTCATCTTATACATTTATATTGCAGTATTGAGAAAGAACAGGATATCATTTATTTTGTTTAAGAAATTATTTTTTCAAAATCCAATACATCCTTCACTAATGAAAGTTTTTGCAGCAGAAGGTATGAAGGTGAATTTTCATTTGTCACACACAGATAATGAAAGAAATTGACAATTCATATAAATTTTTATAAAAAAAAAAACCTGGAAAACAATTTGTATTACAAGGCTGATTTCATGTAAATTTTGTTTATAGTGGCAATATATTATTAAATGAGCAAAAATAAAACAATTGAAATATTACTCATAATAGCAATCCCAAAAAGTATTATTTCTACAAACAAGGTAAAAATAGTCTAGAGATGATATTTAAAATAATATTCTTTTTAAATTAATAAATGCAAAAGGTGTCATCTAATCCACTGTTTTGAGATCACAGAATACAACAGCCAAGATGTTCAAAGAGATTCTTGTGATGGTATAGTGACGAGTCTTGAGCTTCCTTGACATGCTTATAGTACTGTCTGTCCTGCTCCATTGCAGACAAAACTTGCTCTGCATGTGCTGGGATTTCGATGTCTTCTGCACATTGCAGACTGCATGCCCAATGCAGGAAAGGCACACATGTGTTCCCCAAGTAAGGATTCTTGAAAGTGTACACTTTATAACCTGAAACAGAAGACACTTTAAAATAGATTTTACAAAAACTTTGTATTGGCCATAATTATTATATATACAAAACACTTAATACATCTTTTGTTAAGAATCTTAGGGAAATGAGAGAAAAAGGTTTACTTTCTAGCAAGTATCACATCATTGTGTCTCTAGAATTCCAAGCATTAAAGGAATATCAACTTAATGAGTCCATAGTTTTGCTAGTTATCTAGGTAATTATATACTAAGCATTACACACATTAAAAAACAAAGTAATCATATATATATTACTTTTTTATGAAATTTGAGGCACTTTACAAAGCAGATTTAAAAATTACTAAAAGGATGGTATGTATGCTCTTGTTATAGTTATATAAAGTAAATATTGAAAAATGCATGATTTGCACGCTTCATTACAACTCACTCTTCACTGTGTATTAGAAATCAAAGTAAGGAGACTAAATATAAAAAATTTAGATTCATTTGCTAAATTTATTAATTTTATTCATAAAAATTTTCTAATATTAAGTTAATGAATATACTTACTTGGCTTTGATTTCAAATTAGCTGAACTACATTGATAACACACATTAAAATCAAAATAAATGTGACACATGTAATCAACCAGCGTGGGTGGTACAATGCCACTCACAAAAAAATTCAGCTTGGCACCAATGATGGCAGTGGCTGATAAAAGCTTGAGAGATGGTAGCCCTGCAGGACAGGGGGAGCAGCCACGGACGGCAAGAATCCGCTTGTTGACATCTGTGTGATACCACATGAAAGTGGATTTGAAGTAGTTGTGATTACCATGACGATGCACAGTACTAAGATTAGGAATAAGGAGGAGAAATCCTGGTAGTGCATCAAGAAGGTTGTTGTCCAGCAACAGGACCTTCAGGGCAGAACAGAAGGTAAGTGTGTACGGAATGGAGAAATTTTGAAGTTTGTTGTTGGTGAGAGCTAAATATTCCAGCCTCTGAAGCTTACCAATCTCAGGAGGAAGTTGTTCCAGGAAATTGTTCTTGAGAGAGAGTGCCTTTAAATTGAGACACTGGAAGAGCTGTTGAGAAAAAATGTAAACAATGATATTTCATATGATGCTGCATCTAAAAAAGTAAATATTTAAAAAAAATTTCAATAAATTTTTTTCTGTGAGCATGGTGCATATTTTTGTAATAGTTAATTTCCCAGACATAATATTAAAATGAATTTGTTACCAATAGGAGTTTATGAGACTTTCAAATTGGCATAGACAAAACTTATATTTATTAAATGTTTAATCTTAACTTCATTCAACATTTTACTGATTTGCAACTAACTATGAAACAATTATTCTTTGTTAAACACTTCAAAAGTGATTAACCGTGAGATATGTAAAAAACTTTAATTATAATGCAATTTTTTAAGCAATATAATACCAAAATAATATATTCACATTATAATTTCTTTAACTTAAAAGGAATTAACCCCCTTTTGGTCGAATTGTTTTTCAAACCTCCACCCCCCTCCAAAAAAACATTTACTTTTATCCTGATAAAGAATATACATTCAATCCTAAATTTGAAAAAGCAAAATATTTTATCAGAAAGTAGTTTTTAGCTTCATCAAACATGTAATGTCTCATCCTCTGATCTCCAGTGCCCTGCCCCCCTGCAATGTACCCAAGTTTTAAATTTTAAAAACACTTTGATACCATATATGTCAATGCTACTGTTTAAGATAAATATCTGCATAAAAATGATTATTAAAATTACAACAACAAAAAATAGACACTTTTTTTTTTTTACTTCCAGCAATATCCTTATTGAGATCAAATCTTCATCTTCTGATTCACTAGATTCTGAATAACTATAATCACTTGATAAATCAGAATGAGAGATATTAAATTTACTCTCTGAATCCACCCTAAAAGCTTTTTTGACAAGCAAAGATAACACCAATGAAAGCTGAAATTAATGAAAATTCAAAATGATTTTGATTGCAATTAAAAGTGGGTATTCTGCAAACATTGTGAAGAGTGAAGGATTAACTATGCCAACTCAGAGAAATATTCAAAAATATATAAGAGAATCATGGAATTCAAACAAATGTGTACTTCGCAAATAGTTCAGTTTCAAGGATGAAATTTTTCTTTTTGTTACATGGCATGGACCGGCACAGAAATGCCAAATATATGATATGGGACGCCAACCAAGAAGGGAATAAAATTAATTTTGAGACGATTTTCAAAAAGTTGCTTGTTACAAAATATATATTTAAGGCAATTTTTTTTTCATAATACTTCAAGTGACATACATAATTTTCATGTGCATAAACTTATTTATAAATAACTAGCTGGTATACCCGTTCTTCGCATGGGTGAATTGAAAAGTAAACAATACAGATTGAAGGATAAAGAAGTTTTTAATGAGTTAATTTTATGTGAAATGCACATATTAAACAAAAAAAACATATGTTTGTTAAATTTTAAGTCTGTAGATCTAATAGCTGATAAAAATTTCTTTAATTTATAACGCCCCTTAACTCTCTTGTGGGTCGATTTTTGAAAACACCTTCCTAAGCTGATCTCGGCTCAACAAAAGTAAAACATTGTTACAAATTTTGTGTAATGAACACTTAAAATAGTGTAAATAATTTATATCTAGAAGTGTAATACGTTAATATTACTTTCTGTTGTTATTCTGTTAAAATTGTAATATATTTGTAAGCAACGCCGTTCCTTAAATTAAAACGGCGATTCAATGGAAACATGGCGATAGAGTCAAGTTGGCAACTTGGCAATTGATTGAACAGTGCAGAAGTCGATATGCTGTAGCACCACCTGGTGGGGAGCTGCAATGAAGAAGATAGCGCAAAACTCTTCTCCATAAAAAATACATATACATGCCAATTTTCATAGTGATCGGTTGAACAGTGTTGGAGTGAAGCGAGGTCATACATACATACAAACATCCATTTTTACTTTTTAGATAAACAAATAGCATTAAGGAATCTTAAAGTTTGGATCATTAAAATAGTTTATAGAAAATTTACATGCAGTGAAAATCGTTTAACACAAAACTGAGAGGGTATGAATTTTTTTTTTTCGTGCTAAAAAAATTTCATGTTAAAGAATACTAAAAAAACCCCATATATATTTAACAAAATTAAGTTTATTAGAGTACAGATTATTTTCATAGATATGTATATATATTATATAACTGGTGCCAGCGACTTCGTCTGCGCAGGATTAGTCCTTCGAGTAGCTTTTATTTTCTTCTCCAAGGTCCTCTCTCTCTATCTATCTTTATACCAAAATTCGTCAAAATTGGTTCTACGGTTTAGTTGTGAAGGCGTAACAGACAGACAGAGTTACTTTAAGAGACCCTTGTTCCATGTTGTGTAATGTATGTAAACTGAAACTAAGTATTTTTGATGATCTCACTGATAGCTATTATAAATCCTATATTTTGTGTTGATAGATGTACGGATGTATATGATAATTGAGATGGTAATGCAAAAGTTATAGGTAGCTATTGCAATATACTCCTATAAACTATGTTAAACGATTTTTTTCGTTCAGCATAAACATGCAGATTTTGTGATTTAGAAACGCGTAAGCAAGCCATGTAGAGCTGGCCGTGGAAAAAACATGGAGTGCCCAAATGTATGCCTGCTACCTTTAAGGTTTGGCCTTGCGATTTGTTGATAGTCATTGAAAATACAACTTTTAATGGGAACTTCAGATGTTTAAAAATAAATGGTAAGTTATTGGGTATGTTTGGGATGCGTGGTATAAGAACATTGTCTCCCTTGGCTTCTCCAGATAAGATTGTGGCCTTCACAATATGCCTTCCTAGTTCAGTGATTCGCAACTGAGTACCGTTGCATAATCTTGGTGCGTCCAAGTTGCACATTAACAAAACGGGTACACCTACCTTCCATTCCAACTTATGTAATGGCACCCCAGATAAATCCAAAGAGTTTAGGAACTCCACTGGATAGCTCGTAGTGTCATCAGATGACATGACTGTGTTGATGGAGTTATACACTGATGTTTTGCTGGCTACTTCGCCCAAGATTTTTTTATTTATTTTCACAACAGTCTCATTTTTTGGTGCCAGTATAGTTCTTTCACACAACCATTTTTTGTCGAGAATATGTTGTTGCATATTCGGAAAAACTTGATCAATGAGTTCATCTTCCGACTCCACAACGTGACAAAATTGGTGTGTGAAAAGAACCATACCTTCTTGGTTGGTGTCTATAGATGGCCTTTGGTTGGTGTCTATAGATAACCTTCGCCAATTTCTAGGAGTTTTTGAGCATATGCTCCTGACTCAACATCACTACCTTGTAATTATCACTAGTCACTCTACCTTTAGCCATTTTAAATTCATGCACTAAAATGTTGTGATCATGTAGAACTTGTATTTTTTCAACCGTGTTTCTTTCTACACCTTGTACATACTCAGAACGCCTATTAACTTGTGCTTCCTTATCGCCCATGAAATAAACTTGCACAAATTTTGGTTGTGTATTGGTAGCAGGAAGCACAAAGAGCCAACTGTGTGATATATTTGGCCTTGGATTGTGAAAGTCGGGCAAAATACCTGCATCGAAACAATGTTATCCGCTCCAAAAGATGTGATATGGAAGCATGTATTGTATTTTCTTATGTTTTTTAGAAAACAGCGGGACTCATCTGTTTCATAAGAGAAAAGTTCTTTAAGAGGTTCAACTAGCTCGTCTATTGAAGGAAGGGCTACTTTCCCTCCTAAACAACACATGCCTGCAGATTCCTCTTTCCATTTAAGAGCACCGCAAATTCTGCATTCTTAACTCATCGCTTCTATTTTTATAAGCTTGTGGCTTTCATAATCAAGAGTTTTGTCATACTCAAATGCAGCTTTATCAAATACTCCCCACGTTTTTTTTGTGAGTATTAGACGTCGCTGTTGTGCCCTTTCAGCAACAGAATGTTAGCGAGATTCAGCTGCTTCAATGGTTTCTGTATCTCTCTGAGACACAGTAAAGTTTGATTCTAATCAATGGGCACGGAAACAATTAAGAAAAAAAACCTGGCATTTAAATTTTAAAAATTAAGGTTTATTAAAAAAACATTTAAGGAAAACAGTTATTATACAGTTAGCAACACTCGGACATGACTTCACTCCGTCGTACCCAAAGACCGAATCCCTGCCACTTGCCATTCCACATATAGCTGGTGTCAATTCATTTCGATGAAGCTGAAAAGAAACTATCACATGCACACATACATGGCCAAACAAGATAACGAGAGAAATTTTTTTTTTCAGGTATCATGTAGCTTTTGCTAACACACTCCCCTAGATTTACAAATCACATTAATATGCTATAAAATTAATATCCGTACAAGTTTTTAACACAAAATAATACTAAAAAAAATATTAAAATATGAAGTTACCAAAAATATATCATTCTAAAATAGTTCTCATGTATTAGCAAAGCATATAGAAGCCAAAGTTTTAATCTTTAGAAGTTTTGAAATCATGGTACTGAAAAACGTTAAGTACATATATAATCATTGGCATTAATCTTATCTATTTAACAGGAGCGCAACCTGAATAATTCATTACTTTTTCGCCTTCAGCCAAGCGTTAATTTCGTTTATTGTACCAGGTTTAAACGTTTAAAAAATTCTCTTTCTCTTTTTCTTCCAATTTCTATGTAGAATGAAAGCAAGAAAAATCCTTTTCAATCCCAAAGCGACAAAAAGCAACCAATGCATGTTTTGTCCATAAAATATCCCTTGCGATCCTTAAATACTTCCAATCCCAATTTAACAATACCTGTTATGAGATCGCGACAACATTGCAAGGATTGAATCAATAAATTCGGAAATACATTCCTTAACCCCGCCATTACTATACAAGATTCTATTTTTAAATACACAAGTAAAGGCAACCTCTCTCTTGCTTTCTTTTTTTATACCATGTCCATTTGTTTGGACATTCGATGTATTAATTTTTACTGCAACCAAATCTCCGTTTGGAACATTCAATAAAGACTGTGTGTAAGTCTCAGGACGTAGATTGGTGATCACTTCTTGGCTGCAAACTGATTTTGAATCTGTTGAACTAATAATTCCTTCTTCCTTTGAAGGTTCTCGAGTTTCGCAGGATTTGAATCATTTGATTTTCTATTAATCCTTCAAAATCAGAGGAACAGATTAACATGTCGTTAACCAAATTTTTAGAGACAGGCACAACACCGTGCCTCAGGTCATTCAATTCCATGTTGGAATCTTTTACTTCACCCATTTCATGCTCCCCCAAATGCAGGCGTTACTTGAACTGACCCCTCTATTATCAATGCTTTGTCCTTCGACAACATCTGGTCTTACCACGGGCATCTGGGCACCTGTGTCCATGACAGCATTCGCCATTTCTTGCTCACCCTTGATGGCGTAAACAACCCTTAAATCGTCCATTCCATTTTCTTCTTTGATAGGGTAGTAAGTATGCTTCAGCCATCAACACAGCAGGGAGATGTTTCCCTCATATGTTTTCCCGATACTAATTCGGTAATTTGAAGATGATTCTTACGATCTTCTGCACAACTCGTCCGCTTAACATTCGACCGAATACTTTCGATCTGTAACGCAGTTCATTTAATTCTGATTCATAGCACAACTGCCTGGCGATTTTTTCCTTTGTTTCCCTTTCAACGCGTTCTTCTAAAATAACGGATAACTGAGTTCTAACGAACTCCTCTTCGTAATCTTTGCTACGATTATGATATTCTTTAAATCTATAATCGTCATTTTATCTGATACCTTTTGACCTAACTCCTCAGCCAACAAAACTAAATCTTGCTTTCTAGCTTTCCCCAAGAATGCCATTTGAAAAATTTTTTCTCTTAAAATATACTCAAACTAACCAATAATAGGACGAAAATAACACTAAAGGAATTGCAAAAATTATAAGTACCACACATATATCTTTCATTAAAACACCTACAAACAACGTCCGCTATGCTAACTCAATACTCGATGAACTGGGAAGAAACAAAATAATAGTCATGTGTTTCACAGTATCCCAAAAAAAGTGTACTTAATACTCTATAAATAGAACTTAATATATTACTGATTATTCAATAATCACTTAAAATATTATTGATACACAATAATCACTTAAAATATTACCTATACACAATAATCACTTAAAATATTACCTATACACAATAATCACTTAAAATATTACTAATACACAAGAATCACTTGAAATATTACTGATACGAATCACTTAATATATTGCCGATATTTAATAATCACCTAAAATATTACTGACACACAATAATCACTTAAAATATTACTGACACACAATAATGTAAAATATTATTGGCACACAATAATCTCTAACCTATTTCTGATATACACAATATAATCACTTAAAATATAACCGCTTTAATCTATTCCTGGCTGGAATAATAGAACACTACAAAATATATTCGGTAGTTTTTCTCAATTTAACTGATAATATATTTTTTTTTTTTTTTTACATTAATCGAAAAATACTATGCATACATAAGCACAAAATAATTTCATTGACATGAGATAAGTATTATTCTTTAACATTAATTTTCAATAAACTCAATTGCTATTCACACGTGAACTTATTATTGTGCATTACAAAAATAAATAAATACAATAAAGAAAAAAAACATACAATCTTTCCTTAATTTATAGAACTGATGTTCTAAAAACACTTTCCATTTATATGGAACAATAATAAAAAAAATATATATATACTGATGTATATAATAATTCCCAATTGAACTGGCGTTCAAAAATTTTATAACTGCATGTGGATATGCAATAAAATAATATACTGAAATTTGATTTTGAAGTTTTCCTTAATTCATAGAACTGATGTTCTAAAACTTACTTTCCATTGATATGGAACAAGAAATAATAAAAAAATATACTGATATATAATAACTGAAATTTGAACTGGCGTTCAAAATTTTATAAATAACTGCATGGATATGCAATAAAATAATATACTGAGAGAATTAATGATTTTGAAGCTTCTTAATTTTTAGAACGGATGTTCTAAAACTTACTTTTCCATTGATATGGAACAAGAATAATAAAATATATATACTGATGTATATAATTAATTCAAAATTGAACTGGCGTTCAACAAGTTACAACTGCATGGATATGTACACTGACGTATACAAAAATAAAATCAAAATTCTCTCTTAATAAATGGATATTAAACAGTATAATTTTATAAATTTCTCTCGTCTTACATTACAGGGAGTTGCAAGCAAAAACTCTTACCTGATTCATTTCACGCGGGAATCAGAAAACTCGAAATTTCTGGAACGTTCTTCCTGTGGGGTTTTCACTAAGACTTCGATCCTGGCTGCGCCAGTAAAGTTTGATTCTAATCAATGGGCACGGAAACAATTAAAAAAAAACCTGGCATTTAAATTTTAAAAATTAAGGTTTATTAAAAAAACATTTAAGGAAAACAGTTATTATACAGTTAGCAACACTCGGACATGACTTTCGTACCCAAAAGACCGAATCTTGCCATTCCACATTCAAGGGAGGAAAGCTACCCATTCCCCTTAGCTGGTGTCAATGGGCCTTCCCACTCCTACAGACACCATGTAAGTTGCATGCTGAAGACACGACCTTGGGAAAGTGTCTCAGCAGCTCTGTGAAGCTGACTCACACTCCGCCTGTTCCAGCCTTCGCAGTTCGGCTTGTGGAAACGTTTCGTTAAATCTAGCTACTTTCTTAGCTCGAGTGGAATTAGAGCGTTGGGAAAGATTAGACTTACGCTTTCGCGGCATAATTCTTGGTAGGTGCTTTTTCTACACTTCCAAAAAATACAGTACGGCAGTTATTATTTTTATACTTAAAAAATGCAATACCTGCCTCTCTCTATTCAATTAAAACTATAGCATTATAATTAACTACTAACCACAAACAAAGTTGCAAATTTGTCCAAATGACGTAGTGTAGTGTGAAAGACTTGACTTATCTACTTTAAATACCAGAAGCGATAAAAGTAAGTTTTATTCAGAAATAAAAAAAAATAGTGATTACAAAGCAAAAAATTAGAATCGAGCACGCAGTGGTGCCTGACGTAGACAAAACAGAGGGGAACGTTTTGCTTCATACATGAAAGATAGATATATGCTGACGTAGCAGAAAAGCTTGCAGATGACAGAACTTTTTCCTATTTACTTGACAATTATCATTATATTTTGGACACTTCACACAGTATCTTTATATCTTTGTTAATTATAGCCTATGCGTTATTCTGATTTACAAGCGATATTATTGTAAAGTTTCATTAAAATCCATTCAGTTGTTTTTGCGTGAAAGACCCCCAAACATCCTCACAAACTTTCATGTTTATAATATATATTAGGATAATAGTGTATATTACATTTCATGAGAATAAAAATATATTTGAAAGAAAATTTTAAAAAATGTTCTAGTATATATCAGTAGCCACGACTTTTTATGTCTACTAGCTGCATGTCCATGTGTTGCACGGGCTTTTTTGAATGCATAATACATTGCCATGGAAATTCCTTTTGGTGTCAGCACTTCCTGGCATGTGTGGGATTTCTATAATAATGTCATTACAATTCTTTTCAAATTTCTTTCACCTCTCTTCATTGCCAGACAGAGTTATTTTCTCTCTTTAGTCCGGTGTTGCAGGAGCTTTTTGAGTGTAACATTATTTTTTCCTCCCAAGACAAGATCTTTCTTTAAATTTCAATCACTGACTTACACAAAACACAATACTACTTTAGTTAAAAAATTATTAATTAAAAGCAATAAAAAGAAAACGTTTCTGATGCTATGAGTATTATAAAAAACTAAGCACAATTCATTATTTTTTTTAACTTTAGTTACTTTCTAAGAATCTAAAATAAAATAAATTTCAACTTTTCATTTATCAATCAACCTTTATTCACAATTAGCTTAAAAATGTCTCAAAAAACTAATGTAGTTTTATCTAAAATAATAGACAAGACACCTTTGGTTTTTAAAAAATATATTAATTTAAATAAATTATGGTTAAAATAATGGATAAAATAAATTCTTGCCGTTAGCTATTGAAATGATTGCTTATATCTGAACGTTTGAATGTTTGGTAAAAAATATGTAACTGTAAAAAAAACAAACTATGGGGGAAGCCTGGAAATTTATTTATTCACTGAAAAAAAAAACATTCAAAAAGAAAATAATACTATCTGATGAAAACATTTTAGCATATTATATTATTTTTATAGTTTTTTCATTCCACTATTTATCAG
The DNA here is from genome assembly GCA_019973935.1 of Trichonephila clavipes. Taxonomy (NCBI): domain Eukaryota; kingdom Metazoa; phylum Arthropoda; class Arachnida; order Araneae; family Nephilidae; genus Trichonephila; species Trichonephila clavipes. The sequence goes on from BMAU01017476.1 coordinate 641,822, forward strand.
TAAATCATTTTTTAAGAATAAAGAAGACTCTTATTTGTGATGAGTTTTAAAAAACTAAGCTCACATATTCATTATTATATATATATACATAACAATAAATATTCTTAAAATTTAAAATAACAAAATGGATTTGAAATTTACATTTACTATATAAGAAAATCATTCAAAAGGGAAACATTTTTATCTGATAGAAATGTTTCAACATTTAGTTCTTTTAACTGTTTTTTTCCATATCTCATAAATTAAGAAAATGGTTGATAAATCGAAGAAATTTTTATGGAAAAATGGAAACATATCCAATGTAAAAATGTATCATGAAAAAAATTAACATATTCATTACTTAATAATAAAAATGTGGGGGGATTTGATATTATAAATTGATTAGAAATGCTCATTTTCTAATTAATTGTGACATACCATTTGCGTAAAAAATGGCACGAATACAAAAATCTAGTTTATTGAAAGCGGCAAAAAAAAAGAGGAGAAAAGTTGATGGAAGTTGGCTTTCCCTATATACACCCTAGTTTACTACAAAAAAAATACTACCGGCATTTGGCAATTTTTTTAGCCCCCAGAATTGAAACTGCATCTTTTTAAAAAATAGTTTTATGAATGAAAAAAGACAGTAAAATAGAAATTTTCAAAATTACAAAATTCTATAACTATTTTAAAGAAATTCTATATTCTGTTTCAGAGAGCTGCATGAATGAGCATAAAATTTGTTTGTCTTGAAAGCCGGTTTTTGATGCCAATTACGCCATTTGCTTTGCATAAACGTAGTTTGCAAATCTTTTTTTGAATGCTTAATTTTTAAGTTGAAGTTTCCAAACTTCACACGTTGTTAACAAATTGTAATTTTTAAACAAAAAATGTAATAAACAGTAATTTTTAAACAAAAAATGCATGAAAAATATTGCATGCATGATTTTTTTAAAAAGTCTATTTAGACAAAAAACACAAAAATTTTAAAATCCATAATTTTTAAGGAAATTTTTCACAGATAATTATGTTTAACAGACAGAAAAAAAATTCATGTGATTGTTTTTTAATGAAAAAGCTTTTAAATGTTTAATTAGAATTTTGAGTATTTTTTGAAAAATCGTAAAAATTTTGTTTTTGGTATTTAATTTTTTAAATCACTGATTCTAAAACAGCAAAGTATGAACTTTTTTTAATACACAATGTTGATTATGATGTGAAATCCATACAGAGAATGATTGAAAAATTCTTTTCATAAAAACACATTGAAATGGACTCATTTTAGAAAAAATCATAAAAAGTGCAAAATATCGTTATTTTGTAAAAAAAATTATATCATATCACGGCGAAATAAACGATCTTTCCAAATCAGTAATTATTATCTAATTTTGATATGGAAAAAAAGATTTGAATTTTTAAAACAACAAAAATGCTGAAAATCTTTAATCGTGCGGTTATTCGGCATATTAGCGGAATAAACTGCTTACAGGGGCAAACTAATCATAAATTTTAAAGTTATTAATTAACATCTTTTTAACTAATTGTGATATCGGAATTTAAATGGTCGAAATGGCCTTCTCAAAATTTTATGAAATTGCCTAATTTGTAAGTTCAAAAGACTGCTAAAGTGAAGCTCTAAGAAATTTACACATATTGCACCATTTCAATTACAAAAATTCTACTTCATTCCAAAATAATGCAATATTTTTCCCATATACAAATATTATTTCACACATATCCAAAAATCATATCTTGTACATATAATTTAACAAAAGAAATCCATATATAAACCATTAGTAGTAGTTCATAACATATCATGAATGTTGTTTTACAGATTTTATAAATTTCTTACTATATTTGTCATTCATAAGAAAATTGAAACAGAAAAATAAATGTTAGTTATAACTAACAATGAAAAGACATATCTCTTTGTGTGTACTAAAATATATTTAAAGTTCCTTTATTTGCCTGTTTTTCTCACAAAACTAACTATAAAATAAATTTAATGAAAAAAAGAAAAGATAAATTTTAAAGTTATTAATTAACATCTTTTTAACTAATTGTGATATCGGAATTTAAATGGTCAAAATGGCCTTCTCAAAATTTTATGAAATTGCCTAATTTGTAAGTTCAAAAGAAGTAAGTTCCAGATTGGCGCTATTTTCCACCAAAATCTGACAGATTGGGGTTTTTTATATAAAACATGTTATAATCTTTTTATTGTTTTGATATCATCCTGCAATTTGCATGGTGGCAATTTTGCTGCGGTGACATTTTGATATGTAAGTATCCAAAAAATTACTAGACTACTTAAATACAATTTTCACAGTAAATTTTACCTCTGAAACTTTGTGAAATTTTTAAAAAAACACCAGATTTCTTTGAATAAATTTAAAAAACAGTTTACAGTCCAAATTTATTTAAAAACAGACCAAAAATTATTTCTAATTGAAATAAACATTAAATTAAAATGCAAAACATTAGCAATCTTCACTTATTTTTAAGTTTATTCTGATGTCTAGAATATATTGAATATGAACAAACAAATGTTGTGCATGTGTTACATGTTATATATTGTCTTACGATTCAGAACTTTTAATTATATGAGATATATTTAGCAATATTTATACAGAAAATAAGATTTACATGAATGTCTTACTTCTTTGGGAAGGGTGCTGTTTTGACCATATGAAAATATACTATCCAAGTGCATTTCAACAAAGTCATGATACTGCAGATATCTGCTGAGAATACGATCTATGAAAAATATTAAATACATAAATATCAATGACTGATCTATATTTCTCAATTTTGAATATTTTTCCAGTCAAAAAGTTCTAACCGAAGGAAAAAATGCCATTTCACAGTGGCGTAACTGGCAGGGGGGGACTCTAGGGGCCCAAAGCTTGACTGACGCTAAATACATAGTTGGGCTTGGGGCCCTAATATTCTCCATTATGCCACTGCCACTTCATATATGTATAATTTACTTTTGAATTAACGAATTTTTCTATATGGTATAAATTATTTTTTTAATTTGATACCAAGAGTATAAAAGGTAAATTATTCCAATCATGCATCTTTTTTTTGTGCATGTGTCTTAAATGAGATGTTAACCCCTGCTATCTGGTTTAATCTATTTCTGTGTGTGTGTGTGTAGTTTGATCTTTCAAAAAATAAAAAATTGGGCATCAACATCTAGATAGAAGATTTCAACTAATGTAAAAATTCTGATAGATTTAATTTAGGAAATAAATTAAAAAACAGAAATTAGCATATAAATATTACATTACAATAATAGGAATTAACATATTCACATTATGCAAATAGTAAAATGCTAAAAAACTAAATATAGTTCAGTTTTTGCAACAAATGAAAAATGCATGCTATGAGTTAATTAACACAATGTCAAAGATGTTGAGTTACCAAAAACATCACCTTCACAAACAGATTAAGAGACAAATTAATGCAAAAATTATTGTTTATTGACATCACACTTAAAAACAATACATGGGCTACTTGCATGTAAAAACAAATGAGAACCATTTAATCATTCGTTTATTATTTACAAAATAAATTATTTGGATGAAATGCAATAGAAATAAAAAGAAATGTAATTCAATTTTTCATTTTTTTTAGCATACATTCAAAAATAACAATATACATAACTAATCAGAATTGATTAAAATTAATAAGTACATATAAAAAATATTTAAAATAATACATGAATGGGATAAAATAACAAATGAACAGAATAAAAAGTTAATTTAAGATACCAGCAGAAGAAGGTGAATAACAAGGATTCTTTTTTAAAATTTTCTTCACAAAAGATGGAAACCTATCTTTTGTTTCTGCAATTGTCACTGCCACATACCACAGATTATCAGGAACACACTAGGAAAAAATCATACATTATGCATAAGAAATTTCTTGAAAGCATGCAAATTATCCAGCAAATATTTCAATCACTGTTAACAGTTACTGTTAAACAAAACAACACACATGAAAACTGTTTCCTAATTTTAAATGTAGAGAAATAAATAGAATTTGCACCTTTGTGTCAGAACCACTTAAAAAGAATAGCAAATTCGTTCATATAATGTAGCCAATATGGTTGCAACAATACTTAAGTACCCATTTTAGGTATTAAAATATCATCTTGTCAAATTTTATTAACATGGCTGTAAAAATTTACATGTATTAAAACATATTCAATTTATAAAAACTCATACCCAAAATCAAACATTATTATACTCTGCCACACATGCAAGATTATTTCATTAAAAGGTTTTGCATACAAATCTAAATATTATGTTGCAGTACTATAAAATTTAATATGGGAAAAAATAAATTTTTATAGAGCAAGATTTTGAGTAATTTTTTAATTATTCAACAAAAAACCTATAAACATTTATTTATGTATGAAACTTTTCAATGAATATTATTTATATAATCTCCAAAATAATAAATTAAACAAAAAAAATATTAAGGAAAAGCTGTGAAAGTATTTTAATTTATATAATCCATATATCCAGTCATTTTTCTTTGATTTCTTTTTAAAGTGCCGGATTCGACAAATCAACCGAAACAAGATTAAACATAAAAACTGTAAATAAGAAAATTACAAACTGATATTACTAAGAAATATATAACAAAAGAACCATTCAAATATCCTGCATCAATAAACCTTAAAGTATATTATATAACAAGATAAAACCAATAATTGATAATTTAACATTTCAGGTATTTTAATATCAGTAAACTTTTGAATGCAGCATAATAGGTAATCTTTCAAAGATTGCAATTACTGAACAATTCATTAAAAAAAGTTTATAAAACTCTTTGACAATACTAAATTATATTTTCCATCTGAATTTTTAAAAAGGATTTTAAGCCAATTTCACACGGTTTCTCATAATTTTCAACATACTCGTTAATAAAATGGTCTAATAATACAGAAAACTTAGTTATACAAATTTTGAAAGAAAGAATGGCGTTTAAGCATCAATATCAAACTTTAGCTAAATTAGTACATTCCTTTTCATTGCTGTAGGAAATAATGCGTTTTCATATTTGAAGCAATATATTTTACCTTTAAAAAAAAATCATTTTCCTCTAACACACTTCCTTTGACGATTTGCCAAAAATCAGGATCACGATCTAGTTTGTTCAGTAAAAATAATTCGTAACAATGAAAGACACTGATCATGCTTAAGTTCCATATTTATGTCATTTTCTTTTTAAAAATGTATGTTTATTTTACAAACGTTAAGTACAAGTTAAGTTGTTTTTTAATTGCTTGACAGTATACATGTTCGAATTTTATAATTTCTAAGATCACTAATTACACATGCATATAGTAACAACTGATCAACATATCTTATCCTAATGAGAAAAAAAATATTAATTATTTTAAAAATTATTTCAATACTGTGATTATCAGAAGTTTATTGTTCGTGTACAAACACACTGCCATAACATCTTGTACTTTCGAATTACGTTAAATTAACTCGAGTTTAGTTGTATTTTATTGAATATGTTTTCAATACTTAGCGATATTTCGAGTGGTCAAACGCGAGTCCAGAGTCCGCCTCCAAGAAACACATATAAAAGGAACCGCTTAATCCGAACGTGTAATGCTGATTATTTATACGCTCTGCACAGATTGTACGACCACCTGCTAGGACGGCGAACGCAGCTGAGCCGCGTTGCTTCGGCAACCCTCGACTTCTATCCCGCTTAATAGAGCATCTGACTCCTGCAGCCCTTATCAGGGCTATACTGACAGAGCAGACTCTTATTCTCTCTACCCCTCTGGAAAAAACGATAACGACTCGGAAATGGCCAAGCTTCTCACTGACTTGGAACTGGAATTATCTCTCTCGCAACGGAACTCTACTAGGACCCCATCGCCACAGCCCCAGCTCACACCATGTGAGCAGCTCAAGTTCAACAAGGCACAACTGGTAAAAATGGAAACATTCCGCAGGTGCAAACAGGCCTGCGTCGATGTACTCAAGATGATGCCCGAACACTACCCAGAAGAGCCCTTTTACATCTGAGCACTTACGGAGCTGCAAGACATTGAAGAAACCATGGCACTAGCGGTAAGTGACATTGACTCTTTTGAACCTTGTAATATCCCTGGCAGCCTTCATCATGAAAAAACCCCTCAAAATTCTCCTTTGAAAACGACTCAGTCAACCCCCAAAATTAACCCTCATGTTAATAATCCTGGAAAAAGGAAAGATAATTCTAACTTTGAATATCCCCCGCTAAGAAAAACTGCAAAAAAAATAATACTCGATATCTCTGAAAACCAGGAAATAAATTTGTCCCCAAATAAATTCGCCCTACCACAGGAAGCTGAAATAAATAACTTCGAAAACACAGGTCCAGTCGCCAGCAAAAGCAACCTCCATCCCCCCGTGAAGTAACCATGAATAACGGCTCGAATAATTCGGCCAATCAGAACGCTCCTCAAAATCAACTCCCGCCACCCATTATGCTCTTCGTCGAGAAGAACTACAAAGTCCAAATGGCCGCAATTACCAAGGAATTCCCCAAGATAATATCCCGCCTAACGGGAGACTTCTTAAAATTGTACACCGACAGCGCATATGAACGACGCTTAGTTGTTCAACTACTTAAAAAATTAAAATTCCAGTTTTACACGATAAAGGCAAAAGCTGGACGCCCCATAAAGATAGTTATCAAAGTTCTTTCGCGAACCACCAACCCCGAAGAAATTAAACCAAGACTTAGAAATGCTTGGCTACACGCCAGAACGCTTAAATCAATTAATAGGTAGAAAAACTAAACGCGCCCTCCCTATCTTTTTAATCACTCTCCCCCGTAATTTAGACAATCTAAAAAATTTTGATCTTAAAACCTTAAATTACTTCAGTATCAGAGTTGAGGGCTATAATGGTAAGGGTGTGCAGCGACCTTACAGCTCAACATAACGACTCCAAAACTGAACTGAATTGATCTGTTATTATTGTAGCGTGCCTGGTTCCATGTGTTGTAGTTTTTAGAAGTTTACCTCTTAATTACTCATTTAATCTTTAAAGTTAATAAATGTTTATTGTTATTTAATTCAACCGTGTTGTAGTGAAGAATGTCTAACCACCCAACGCGGCAGTGGTGACCCCTTTTGGACTTAAAAACACGTAAGCTATTCTGTTCTACTGGCGAATGCAATACAAATTCTTCTACTACGGATGATCAGTACGTAGCGAAAGATTTTTTTTCTCCTTCTCCTCAAGGCCACTTGAAGCATCTGCTCGGAGATTCGTTTCGCTTCCTGCTTATTCAACAATATGACTAGTGAAACCGTTGAAGTCGCTCGTATTGCGTTGCGGCTGCCGCCGTTATCACACTCTCTCGCAGCGGCTCATCACCCAATTTAGCGACTCGGAGACTCAAAAAATTAAGAAACTGCTTACTGACCTTCAGCTAGGAGATGAGAAGCCCAGCCACCTGTTGCGAAAAATGAAAGAGCTGTCTAATGGCCAACTCCAGGATGACTTTCTGCAAAGTTTGTGGCTTCAAAGAATGCCACCACATATCCAGACTGTTTTATCTGCATCCTCAGAGCCTTTGGATGAACTGGCTATCATCGCTGATAAGGTTTCTGAGGTTGTTGGTTCATCCTCAACTATCTGTGCTGCCACAACTGTTCCTCCACCATCCCAGTCATCTTCATGCAGTGCTCAGCCAACCATGGACTCTCTCGCCAGGCAGATCCAAGAGCTGTCTCTACAAGTTGCTAAACTGACAAGAGAGCGCAATTCCTCTCGCCACCAGCTGAATTCTGTTACTGAGTTCGACAGCTACCCCATGCCTTATTTGAATGACTTTGCTCATGCACTACATGGCAAGAAGATATTTTCCAAAATAGACATTTTTAAGGCATTCCACCAAATCCCTATAGCTGAGTGTGATATTCCTAAGACAGCTGTAACAACTCCATGGGGTCTTTACGAATATACCCATTTGTGTTTTGGCCTTGTGAATGCACCACAAACCTTTATGCGATTCATGCATGAAGTACTAAGAGGACTTCCTTTTTGTTTTGTCTACTTGGATGATATTTTGTGTTACTCAGAAAATGCTGAGGAGCATCGTTCTCACTTAAGAACTATATTCCAAAGACTGAGCTCATATGGTTTAAAACTAAATATCTCTAAATGTGTATTTGGTGTGACTGAACTCATTTTCCTTGGCCACCTTATCACTTCTGATGGCATTAAGCCATTGCCTGACAAAGTTCAAGCAGTTCTTGATTACAAACAACCAGAGACTGTTGGCTCTCTGAGAAAATTTTTTAGGACTGTTAAATTTTTATAGACGTTTCTTGCCCAAAGCAGCTGAACAACAGTATCTTTTAAGTGAATTTTTAAAAGGTTCTAAAGGTAAGAAGGACTCAAAGCCTCTAAACTGGTCTTCTGAGGCAATTACAGCATTTCAGAGGTGTAAACAAGCTCTTGCTGATGCTGCACTTTTTGCTCATCCTTCACCTTCTGCCCCGCTTGCTCTTCATGTGGACGCCTCTGATTATGCCATAGGAGGTGCACTTCACCAACTGTGGACTCTGAGCTACAGCCATTGGCTTTCTTTTCCAGAAAACTTACTTCATCTGAAAAGTCTTACAGTGCCTACATGACCGTGAACTCCTTGCTATCTACTCGGCTATCCGACACTTTCGGTATATGCTGGAAGCTAGAGATTTCACAGTGTTTACTGACCACAAGCCCCTCACTTATGCTTTTAGGCAAAAAAGTGACAAGTGTTCTCCACGGCAGATCCGTCAGCTGGATTTCATCTCTCAGTTCACCACAAATATTGTACACATTCCAGGATCTGACAATATTGCTGCTGATGTTCTCTCTCGTGTTTCTGCAATCACCTTCCCAAGTCAAATTGACTATGACTGTATTGCTGAGACACAACAGACTGATCAGGAGCTTCACACCCTAATAGCATCTGGAACTTCCTTGGAACTCAAAAGGTAACTTTTCCCAATTCATCTACTGAAATTATGTGTGATCTATCAACGGGCACAGCCAGACCCTACATCCCAAAACAGCATCGCCAAGATGTTTTCTCTGCTATGCATAATTTATCCCATCCTGGCATACGTCGATCAGTGCATTTGATGAAGCAGCGTTTTGTTTGGCCATCAATCTCATCAGATGTAGCTAAGTGGGCAAGACAATGCCTAGCTTGCCAAAAATCCAAAATTCATCGTCATACTAGATCACCTCTTTCATCATTTCAAGAACCTTCCCAACGTTTTGATCATGTTCATCTGGATCTCATTGGACCTCTACCTCCATCAAATGGCTACACCTATTGCCTGACAATGATTGACCGTTTTTCGAAATGGCCAGAGGCCCAACCTCTCAAAGACACAACTGCTGAGACTGTGGCTGAGGCCTCCTTTTCCTCTTGGGTGTCTCGCTTTGGAACTCCTGCAATTCTCACAACCGACAGGGGCAGGCAGTTTGAGTCCTCGCTCTTCAAAGCTCTTAGCAAACTACTTGGTGTTCAGAAGTGTCGTACAACTGGATACCACCCTCAAGCTAATGGGATGATCGAAGAATTGCACCGCCCATTGAAAAGTGCAATCAAATGCCATGCTACTGAGCGTTGGACAGAAGTACTCCCTATCATCTTACTAGGTCTACGAGCTTCTCTTAAAGAAGATATTCTGTGTACCCCAGCTGAATTAGTTTTTGGGACCACTATTCGACTGCCAGGGGAGATGTTTGACTCTTACAAGCCAGACGATGATGTTGTGAATTTTGTTTCGAAACTTAAGTCTCACATGCAATCACTTCACCCTAAACCACCAAAACACCATGGCAAACGTCCAGTTTTTATCCATCCAGGACTGTTGGAATCAACACATGTTTTTCTTCGCCGAGACATGTTACGTCGTCCACTTCAGCAACCCTATGATGGCCCTTTCAAAGTCTTACAAAGGAAGGATAAAGTGTTTTTCCTTGACATCAATGGTAAACGGGTATCTGTATCTATTGATAGATGCAAACCTGCCTTCTTTCTTAACACTGAGGACTTGCAACTACCTCAAACCAAGAATGAAACACCTGCTACTGTGGAACCTAATGCAACAGCTTCAACACCTGCTACTGTGGAATCTGATCCAACAGCTTCAACGCCTACCCAGCCATCTACACGTTCTGGTCGCAAAGTTCATCTTCCAACTAGGTATCGTTGACACTGGAAGGGGAGTATGCAGCGACCTTACAGCTCAACATAACGACTCCAAAACTGAACTGAATTGATCTGTTATTATTGTAGCGTGCCTGGTTCCATGTGTTGTAGTGAAGAATGTCTAACCACCCAACGCGGCAGGTGTAACGCAATGTTACACCTGTAACAATTTTAACCACAGCTCTGAAAACTGCCATTTAATCCCCAAATGCCTCAAATGTGGTGAAACTCACATCCCCCGCGATTGCCTCACTAAGCAAAAGTTAGAAACCGCTTATTGCTTTAATTGCCAAGTCTACGGGCATATGGCAAATTACAAAGGATGCCCCTCAGTCCCCAAACCCCCAAAAGGAGCCGCAAAAAAACAATAGAAACTCCTATACCAATATCTATAATAGTCTAGTTAGGCCAAATATCTCCTACGCCCAAGCAACTACCTGAATAAATAACTCTAAAAATATCCCACTTATGGCGACACGCGGACCTGGGTTTTCGGCACAAACTGAGGCCGAAAAGCCAACCCTCCCCCCCATCTAACAGATATAACAATAATCATTTTCCAAATTTTAATCATAGAAATAACAACTTTAACTTTAATAATTCGAACAATAGCAATAATTTTAACGTTCAAACCACGCTGCAAATGACTATGCATTGTCTCATGCAGCTATCTCAATTCCTCTGCAATAATAATAATTTAAATACAAATCAACAGCTTAATCCTAAAAAGATGTACGCCCAAATAGAGGCACCATGTAACAATATTAATAATGTATAGTTCCTCTCCGATTGGCCTCAGTTTGTGTTCTTGGAGCGCAAACGGTTTGTTAAGACGTAATGCTGAATTACGTATCTTTATAGAGAAGCACTCTCCGGATATTTTTCTCATACAGGAAACCCACCTGAGACCCTCTCACACCTTTAACATTGCAAACTACACATGCCACAGAAACGACAGAATTTCTGACGGATCACGGAACGCCGGTGGAACTCTGATTCTAGTTAAATATTCTCTTAAACACTATTGTCTCCCCACCCCTCCCCTTCGCGCATTGGAAGCCACTAACATAATACTAACCCCTCCCAAGCATGATCCCATCTCTATTACTTGTGTTTATATTCCCCCCTCTTTCGATGAAAATTTATTTACAATAGATATAGAATACTTTATTCAAACCAATAGTTATTGTATTCTCTTCGGAGATTTTAATGCCTCTCATAATGCATGGAACTGTAATCATAATACTAACAGAGGAAGGCACCTCTATAACTTTGCTAATATGGTCAACTTAAATATCGCCTTTCCCCCTACTCCTACTAGATTTGGTCATAATTCTGCTAACACAATAGACATCGCCCTTATTAAAAACTTCTATTACCGCTTTACTATTAACTCCATCGACGATCTTTCTTCTGACCACAATCCAGTATTCTTAAATTTCAACTTCAAACTAGCGGTGGTACCCCCAAATCCCAGAGGGGTGTTTCTATCGACTGGAATTATTTCAAAATTAATCTAAATAAAAATCTTTCTCTCTTTGATTTTCATCCTAATAGTATTAATAACGCTAACGATTTAGAGCAAAAAATCACAGAGTTCACCGAAGCGATCATCGATACTCATAGCCACGCCTCCCGACCAATAGAAATAGACCGTAGGAACTTCACACCACATCATATTAACCAGCTGCTAAAACTTAAAAACTACTTTCGCAAACATTACCATCAAACCCTCAATCCCATTTTTAAATCACATTACAATAGAGCACAATCAGATCTTAAAAAAGAACTTAAAAAATATAATGATAACATTTGGCAAAAAAGACTCGAAGCTATAAATACTGCAGACAATAGCCTTTGACGCACGCAAAGATTTTTTAAAAGTAAAAGGCTAAAAATTCCACCACTAAATTGTGCAACAGGTACGGCAGTCACTGATCAGCAAAAAGCTAACCTCCTCGCTACTAACATTAAAAATAACTTTATCGAAAGTGAACGCGAAAATGATAATTATAACCAAAATTACGAATTAATTAACACTACTGTAAATAACTTCTTTTCTACCCCCCTACCTCCTTCATTGAACCTGCTCTTCCGGAGTAAATAATTCACTATATTAAACATGTTAATGCCAAAAAAGCCCCTGGTAAAGATTCAATAACTAACCGCATGTTAAAAAATTTTCCCATTAAATTAATCCTTATTTTAACAATTCTAATCAATAAAATTCTCAAATTCAATCACTTTCCAGACAACTGGAAAGAAGCCATTATTTTTCCCATTAACAAACCTGGCAAGGATCCCCATCTAGCATCCAGTTACAGGCCCATATTTCTCCTTACCACAATCGGTAAACTAACCGAATCTATTATCCTTCATAGACTAAAAAATTTCATCAACGAAAATAACCTTCTCAATCCCAATCAATATGGTTTCACTAACAAGCTCTCTACCTTACACCCACTTTTAAGATTAACTGAACATATCTCGGAAGGTTTCCAGAAAAAGAAAAGCACGGGAGCAGTATTTCTGGATATCCAGAAAGCCTTCGACCGTGTTTGGATTAATGGACTCACTTTCAAACTAATATCCTATAAAATTCCACCCCCACTGATTCACCTCATTCACTCCTATCTCACTAATCGTTCCTTCAAAATTAGAATTAACAAGACCCTATCCAACGAACACTCTGCATCTGTAGGGTGTCCCCAAGGTTTCTTGCTCGGTCCCCTGCTCTTTAATCTTTATATTAAAGATATCCCTGACTATTCACTAACAAAAATTAACCTTTACACTGATGATACTGCCATTCATGCAACGTATAAAAAATTATCAACTATTTCCTATGCAATAAACAAACACTTACTCCATCTGCAAAACTTCTATGACAAATGGAAAATAAGTATTAACGTAGAAAAATCCACAGCCATAATCTTCACGAAAAAGCTTTCTCCACCACCAATCATCATGTACAATAAACAGATCCCCTGGTCTCAGGCAGCCAAATACCTTGGAATAATTTTCGATACGCACCTAACATGGAAACAACATATTTTATACGTTCACGATAAGTTCCGGAAAATTATGTTTAAACTTTACCCCCTAATAGGCCGGAACTCACATTTAAGTATAGAAAACAAAGTGCTTCTCTATACAGCCGTTATGCGTCCAATTTTAGCTTACGTAAGTCCAGTATGGGGTTATGCCGCTAAAACTAATATCAATATCCTAGATAGCCTGCAGAATTCTCTTATACGTATGATCGTCAAAGCCACAAGATACATGCGCAATGACGACATACGTAATGCTCTTAAAATTAATAGTTTCAAATCTCATATTCAGAAAATGGCAATTAACTTTTTTAACGATTTACAAGCAACCAATAATTTCAAAATGCAAAATTTATCTCAATACACCCTTAATGACAATACAAAAAGACCAAGAAGAATTCTTCTTGATTCCTACAACCCCTCTAATTCTTTTTATTCGTGCAATAATTTTTATTGCACACCTTAATAGCTAAAATTTTACTTTCTTTTATTTTTGTCAATATTTTTCTCTTGTTCTCCATACTGGACTTGCGCCTCCCCATTTTCTAAATCCAACCCCCAGGGCAGCCAATTGGAGTCAATGATCACTTTACCAAGCATCCAACCAGAGAGCAGCCTCTAAGCTCTCAGTCATGCCAAAAAATCTCGAAAGTCTTCCATCAGTTATTTTCGATTTCATAACAAATAACATTTTACCACCGTTACTTAGAACTCTTAAATCTACAAACTGGATTAAGTTTCAAGAGATAATTTATCATAACATTCCTGGAAATCCCCAAATACATAATTTGGATACGGCCGTTCAAAATTTTACCGACATAATTGCGAATGCTATTTCAGCTTCCACGTCTACTGGAGTAATTAACACACCACACCTCCGCCTTCCTGAAAACATACGAGAGCTTATCATAGCTAAAAATAGATTCAGAAAACTCTGGAACAACACCAGATATCCACCATACAAACGCGAAGTTAACGCTCTCATTAGACAGATCAGGAAAGAAATCGAAGCACGTAAAAACAGGACCTGGAAAGATCTTCTTATAACTTTAAATCCTCAAGATAATTCTCTGTACAACTTACATAGGAAAATCTCTCTCACTAAAAGAGTTACGGTCATTCCCCCTCTCCATGGTCCAGGAGGGATGGCTTATTCTGATTTCGAAAAAGTGGAGGCTTTTAAAGATACACTTGAAGTCACTTTTCAGGAAAATGTTGAACCCTACTGTGACGATAAGATCGAAGAAGTCGAAAATGTAGTTTGTAACTACTTCGACAACTTCACCACACTCACACCTCCCCTCACTTACCCTAATGAAGTCCGAGGCATTATTAAAAAATTGCTAAAGCTGCAGGTCCCGATCAAATTCCAAATATTGCTCTTAAATATTTAACTTTAAATGCAATTACACACTTAACAAAAATCTACAATGAATGCCTCATTAAAAATCCCTTTCCGACACAGTGGAAGCAAGCAAACGTGGTTATGTTGCCAAAACCAAATCAGGACCATAAATTTAGTCAAAATTATAGGCCAATCTCTTTATTAAGTACTACTGCTAAGGTTTTCGAAAGAATAATCTTTCTTAAAAAGAATTCAAATGCACTGCAAAGCCATAGATTGCATTCCCCCGGAACAATGCGGGTTCCGGGAGGGCCATTCAACGCTACACCAACTTATACGAGTGACTAATATTATAAATGAAGGTTTCGCAAACAAATTCTACACTGTCGGTGTTTTCTTAGATGTTAAGAGAGCATTTGACAAGATGTGGCATGATGGCCTCACCTACAAACTCATTAAACTCAAATTCCCTGGATATTTAATTAAAATTTTACACAATTATTTACACAACAGGACCTTCAGGGTTCGTGTAAATAACACTTTCTCTACTAATGGATTTATTCAAAGTGGAACCCCCAGGGTAGTTCCCTGTCCCCCAGTTTATACAACATTTACACACATGACTTCCCAGAACACCCCACTGTCAGTACTTGCCTGTTCGCGGATGATTCCGCCATGCTTACGCAAGGTACCCAGCTCAAATACACAAAAACATGCAAAACTTCCTTGACAGGTTACAAGATTGTCTCACACAATGGAGAATTGCAATTAACGTTGACAAGTCTCAAGCAATCATATTCAGAAAATGGGGAGTCATTGACCCCCCTTTTCAATTCACTCTTTTTGACGACAACATACAGTGGGTCTCGGTAGTTCGTTACTTGGGTCTACACATTGATAGCCCCTTAACTTACAAAAAACATATTGACTATCTCTCAGAAAAATTCTGGGGTAGAATTCATTTAGCTATATTAGGTGCTTGTTTCATAGCACTCTAATAAATACTCAAGTGTGTTGAGTTTTAATTGAATTCATTATTCAGACTTTATCAATATCTACTGGAATTTTATTCTGCGTGTTCGTTCAACACCGGCGGCAAAGCTATCTCTACACGTTGTGCAGAAAATGCCACGTTTTTCGTATTTTATACAGTTATGTTGCAGTTAAGCATAATATAATTGATACAAGTACAGAAGTAAAAATATAAAAACAAAAATATAAATAATGAGAATCATTTTAAAAATTAACAGAAATTAAGTGCATTTATATAAAATAAGTTAAACAATTATTATTTAAGTACAACATTTATTTGAATAGAATTAATTTGGCTATCTTGCACCCTACCACGTTTCGCGGATTCGGGAAACAGTTGACAGGTGCAGCCATCTAGCGAGAGAAAATCTCTACAAATACTGTCCTTTACAGCTATCTCCCTTGTTGGGAGGAATTCTCCACTATCCCTTGAAAACAAAGTAATTTTAAGTAAGCAAGTTCTGTGACCAATTATAACGTACGCTTCTCCTGTTTGGGGGGCAGGGGCTGCCACCCACATGAAAAAAATTCAAGTCATACAAAATAAAATTCTTCGACTCATTACTAACGCACCTTGGTACGTTAGGAATGATGTTATTCATTACGATCTACACATGGAGCCGATTTCTAGTTACATCACTAAGTTAGCTAGGAATGTTTTCAGGTCAATCGAAAACCATGACAATCCAATTATTCGAGCGCAAACAATGTTCACTTATCCACATCCCAAATTGAAAAACGCCTATGCCACAGCAAAATGGCAGATCCCGCTCAAACCGCCTTAACTCAACAAATAAACATTAACTTCATACATCTACAACACCAAATGCTCTACTGCAAATTGAAACAGCATCAGTTCTGACTGTCACCTCCCCCCTCCATGTTCCCTTTTGGCAATGGATTCCTTCCTGGTCCTTCCTTCATTCAAGCCGCTTCGTCGCCAACTTGTTTCTGGGTCACTCCGTCGCCCAGCTCGTTCAGTGTGCGTCGCAGGCGTCTCGTTCATTCCCCCTCCTTCTGAGGGGTTGTTGATTTTTAAAATTTTGTTATCACGGTTTTTTTTCTTCTCCTCACACTGGATATAAACGCCTTCGGCGTTGGCACCCGAAAATTCTACAAGTGGCAAGTGGCATGTCAATTACGGAGTGCCTGTCCCGGAACGGGACGTACCTCCTCATCAGAATTTTAAGAATTAAGAGCCGAAAAATGGGGTTACATAAATTTAAATTTAAAAGATTTAATTAGATGGGCAGAACAGATCTGCTGGAACGGCGACAGAATTAGTCTGTCGACCGGAGAAACAGCCGCTCCACTTTCCTGCGATCTGATTGGCCGAAGCCGATCGCTCGCAAAAAAGTGGGCGTGGAAAAGAATTGGGTCGATCCGAAAATAAACGACCCGAGACAAGGAGATCTTGAATAAAAATTCAAAGATCTCATGCAAAAATAGGGGGGAGAATACAAATTTTGAATAAAAATTTAAAATGAACCAACTTGCACTTTGCCGGAGATAAAGGGGGGTGGGGGTAGGACTAAAAAAGATAGAAATATAGGACATCGGTTTTAGGAAAAATAATGACGCAATGAAGTCATATATGTGATACATCATGATAAATAATTGATAGAAATAGAAATGGAATGTCCAGTTCTCAGAAATATAAGCGGTCGTTCGAAGGAACGATTTAATTAATGATTGCTGGACGTGAAACGAATTTTAAGAGAGCTCTAGATAGTATAGTTTCGTGCCTCCATCTGGTGGCCAAAAAGGAAAGCTGAAGCGTGAACACCGCCCGAAAATTCTACTTTCCGTGCCGACGAAGCACGTTAGCCACGCCTCCCAAATTCCATCGTCCAACCAATCGACGCCATGCCACTCAGCAGACAGAAAAAATCCACTTTCGTCAAGCCCCACATCAAAGTTTTATCAAGACATGGGATTGAGGACTGTTTTACAGTCTGGGTACCCAAAAGAAAACGCCTATTCAACGAACGTGTAATGCTCGTTCATTCCTTTTTAAAAATTAAAAAGGAATGAACGAGTATTACACGTTCGGATTAAGCGGTTCCTTTTATATGTGTTTCTTGGAGGCAGACTCTGGACTCGCGTATGACTACTCTAAATATCGCTAAAGTATTGAAAACTTATTCAATAAAATACCCAGTTATTCATGAAAAGAGTTTGAGCTTCCCTGCGGGAAGCAGGTACTCCAGTAATCCATCACCTTATATCGTTCATTCCTACCCTCCTTCGGAGAAGGTGTTGATTTTTATTTTTATTCTCTCATGGTTTTCCTTTTCTCTTCACGTTCCAACGTGTAATGCTTGATTTTGCTGAAGCCACTGAAGTCTATAATGTGTAAAGTAGCTGGATTATTGTTGCAGTTTTGTCTTATTTGAAATCGCTGAGTTTATCGTTGGCATTATTGAACTTGCAAAAATCAAGCGATTTTTGAAATTGAAGTGGTAGATATATTATTGCGATTTTTTATAATTTTGAATTATATTTGATTGCTTTATATTTTGCTACTTTATATTCATTTTATATTTTGCTAATGAATCCACGATTAACTTATGTACCTCTTGTAAGAATTATTTCAATAAGTTATATACTTGAGCTAAGTCTCCACTTTTTCAGTCTTTGCACTGAACTGAACTGAACTGCTCTGTGTAGAAAAGTTGACGTACACGCTGTAAGTAAACAATATTTCAATACTTATGGTTAATTTAATATGAAAAACCAAAACAATGTATAAGTTGTCAGAAATTTGAGCACTTTCAAAAATTTTGCTGAAGTTCAGTAAAATGCAGAATCTGTTCATTAAACCACCCTGAAAAGCTGCAAAAGTTATTTGTATTGATTCACGATTTTGAAACATTTTCTTTAATTTATATAAGCATAATTCAGTACTCCTTATTTGCACCTTCATTTAGCTTTATCATTTGACTCATTTTTGCTAAGACTGCTATTATAAGGAAGTAATAATTTTTCAATAACTTTTAAGTCTTGTAATTATATTAGATTTATTTCATTATATTAAATTCTGGGAGGAATTGCTTTTTATTGTATCATACTTTTTAAAATCTGTGTGTCTTGCGAAATTATAATTTAATATTAAAATATTCCTTAATTGTTGTTTTTTTTTACAGAAAATGTCTGTTGTTATTGAAACTACCGTTGGTGACTTAACAGTAGATCTCTACTTGAAAGAACGACCCAACACGTGCCTGAATTTCTTAAAACTCTGCAAAGTTAAGTACTACAATTTATGCATTTTTCATAAAGTAGAAAGAAACTTCATTGCTCAAACTGGAGATCCTACTTCCACAGGTCGAGGAGGAGAATCTGTTTTTAGTCGCATATATGGAGACCAGGCTGCATATTTTGAGGCTGAATTGAAGCCTCGATTAAAGCATGAAAAACTTGGATCTTTGTCCATGGTGAACAATGGCAACAATATGAATGGTTCTCAGTTCTTTTTTACTCTTGGTGAAAATCTCAGCTACCTTGATGAAGTTCATACTGTGTTTGGTGAAGTAGTGGAAGGTTTTGAAACTCTTTTAAAAATGAATGAAGCTATTTGCGATCCAAATAATCGACCTTACCAGGATATCAGAATAACTCATACTGTAGTTCTTCATGATCCCTATGATGATCCCACTGGTCTTGAACTTGTTGATGCTTCACCAATCCCTACTGAAGAACAGTTAGAATCTAACTACATTGGAGCTGATGAAGAAGTAGATGATACAAAAGGTAAAAATGCTGATGAGATTGAGGAAAAGATCAAGGAAAGTGAGGCAAAAGCCAGAGCAACTATTCTTGAAATGGTTGGAGACATACCTGATGCTGATGTTAAACCTCCTGAAAATGTGTTGTTTGTGTGTAAACTCAATCCTGTGACAACATCAGAAGATCTAGAGATCATATTTTCACGTTTTGGACCTATTGTCAGCTGTGAAGTAATCAAGGACAAAAAGAGTGGGGAATCCTTACAGTATGCCTTTATAGAATTTGAGAAAGAAGAGGACTGTGAGAATGCTTATTTTAAGATGGATAATGTTCTGATAGATGATCGAAGAATTCATGTTGATTTCAGCCAGTCAGTATCAAAATTAATGTTTGATAACATGAAAAACAAAGCATACAGGGGGAAAGACACCAGAATTCAGAAATTTATGATCAAAGGCTCTGAGAAAAAATCTGATGGTTATGACATGGTGTTTGACATGAATGATGATTTGGCTGATCCCAAACACAGAAAACAGAATTATCCTCAGAAATTTGATAAGAATAGCTGGGGCAGGCATTCTTTAAATAGAAATGACCATGGTAGTTCAAAAGATATTAAAAAATATTTAGAAAAAAAATCTAAAAATAACGATAAATACAGTAATTCCAGAACGAAACATTTTTCTCGCAGTATTTCTAGATCACCTTCTCTGACAAGATCTCGTAGAAGATCTAATTACTGTACAAAAAGTCATGAAGTGACAAGAAGTCATCACGATTCATCAGTTGAAATGAATTACTCTCAAAAAGTTTCTTCCAAAATCTCAAAAAGAAACTATCAACATAATAGCTCTTCTGTTTCACCGTCACACTCAAGACAGAAAAATACTAAGAACAAAGAGTATTCTAGATCAAAGCATAATTCCATCTCACCTGAAAATAACCATGATCCAAGGACTGAAAGGTGCACATCATCTTCTTACAAAGCCTCTTCTTCAAAATTTGCAGACAGTTCTCGACAACATTCTGTACGTGCAAGATCACGCTCTCCTGAATCCTCAAGTTCAGAAACATATAAATCAAAATGTGATTTGTCTCACACTAGATCAAAGTCACCTAGAAAACATAAGAAATTGAAATCAGAAAAGTACAGGTCTACCAAAACTAAAGAAATGGGCAAGTTCTCACGATATCACTCATCATCTTCTAATTCATCAAGTCCAGAAAAGCAGTCATATTCTAAATCAAGAACAGGGTCGTATAAACATTGTTTGTATTCAGTTGAAAAATCTCATGAAATCAGCAATCAAAGGAGATCTTCAAAAAATGTCAAAATAAAAAATTGGGACAGAGAAAAAAGTAAAAAGTCATAACTAGCAACTCTGAACTGGATGAAAAAAAATTCAAAATCCAAAGAAAAAATGCATATAGCTTATTCTAAAACTCACAAGCATAGTAGTCAGTCTCATAGTTATTATGTTCAAATGTAAATTATTTTCGTAGAATAATTTATGAATAAAAATACGGTATTTATATGTGTTTTGATCACTTGCTTTAAATTTTTCAACTTTTTCAAATTTCTTTTGATACATTATTATTGGAACATAATTTTTGGTTCTTATAGAAATAGCTATTGCTTGAAATTTGTCATTCTTTTTTAATATATTCTTGAGTGTAACATTAGCAGATAGAAAAAAAAAAGGGCTAGTGGGTAGAGAAAAGAAAAGCAAAAAATTAAAGTGTTTCCAATTGTGTGCATTAAAAGGTTTATTAGAAATGGATTATTTATTATTAGCATATCACACATTGAAATGATACAAGGGCTATGGGTGATGGATCTTGTAACTTTGTCAAGTGAAGAAAAGTAAAAACCTTTAATGTGAAGTAACTAAAAAAATTTACTCTCAAAATTGTTCCTAATTCTTTATTAAAAAATATAGTGTTAGTAATTTTAGTCCTTTTGCTTCAAGAAATTTTTTAGTCGAGTTAAAAATTTGTTCTACAGAATAAAATATTTATATGGTACTTTATAAAGATAAAATTTTATTCTTCAATGGTGATTACATTTTCAATAAAATACAATGTATATATATATTTCTTGGATATATACTATAAATATATTTTTTGAATTAGATCACTACTCATCTAAATAGAATCATGAATCCACAGGAATATTGAAACATGATCAATTCATGCAGAATTTCAAAATAAAGGGCTATATATAATTGTACTTAAGAAAAATAAAGAATGTTATATGTATTAAATAAATATCTTTATTAAATTATGTCTAATTCTGTTTTTTAAAAAATGTCTAGAAACAATTTTTCTTCCAATTAAGTGGAAAATATCTTAAATGTTAATGAAAGCTTCTAGATTAAATGCAAGTTACATGGAGGGAAAATTTTTATCTAACTCTATAGGATTACATTGGCAAATATTATGCATGAAAGTTGGTAAATTATTCATGAAGATAGATCTGTGGTCTAATTTACATTTATGTACATTGTTAAATATTAATAACTGTACTTTTTATTACATATTCACACTCTAAACTATATGGCGGTACATATTTTCATTTTAGGGGGTATGTGATCAAAAGATTTGGAGATTACTGATCTAGGTTATATTAACACAACCTATT
Organism: Trichonephila clavipes; assembly: GCA_019973935.1. Taxonomy (NCBI): domain Eukaryota; kingdom Metazoa; phylum Arthropoda; class Arachnida; order Araneae; family Nephilidae; genus Trichonephila; species Trichonephila clavipes. The sequence continues at coordinate 663,840 of BMAU01017476.1, forward strand.
TGAAGAGTAGATAAGTATAATTTTTTAAAGTGCGCGCTTTTCTTTAAAATTATATTTATATTCATCTAATCTTTTCAAATAGGTTGTGTTAATATAACTTTTAAAGATAAAATACAGGGGAGATTCTAGCCTTTGGTTTTTTAGAAGAGACCAAATGAAATGCTGATTTAGAATGTTCTGATCAAAGTAAATTGTGTTTTCGGTAAAATCCTTGGAGAGCCCACACCCTTGGCAACAAAACGATAAAAGCGCCAAGTGAAACTGACAATGGCGGCAAGTGAATACAGAGAGATAAGGTGGATGCGCAATGAAAATATATGTAAACAATACAGAAATTAAACATTTAAGATTATAAAAACAGCACTTTCTTACTGCTGATCTTTTCCGAGTGGAGGGTACAGCATAACAAAAGATTTTAAAAAAGTCTTGGTCTCATCGCTAAGTGAATGATAATTTGAGCGCCGCCATTTTTATTCTGCGAGGTAATGGTCGCGAACATACCTTCGGCATGGCTGGTGCAATTTCGAAGAAAGCGTTTTATTGTCAACCATGTTACATTATGCCAATCGTTTCATTTAGGACTTTCATAACTCTAAGCATTCAATCCTTCCTTCATACACTATTCAATCAATTTTTTCTAACCTTTTGCATTCTACAAAGTAAAAAATTCTAAGATATATTCCTTCACACACGCAACCATTCCAGCCCCGTTCCCCAAAACAAAATGAAATTCGAAATGCTCGCCGACAAAATACGAAAATTCCAGAAATAGTTAGGTTTACCATATCTAGTGTATCAAAGTAGGGTTATCAAGATGGCACAATTATCGCCAACCAAAATAATTCGCGCCAAGGGTGTGGGCTCTCCTAGGGCTGAACCATGTTTTCATTCAGAATCTGTTAGAAAATTTTAAAAAATAGCTCCTAGGATATGCAGTAAGTAGGAATTCTGCTTCTTGATGATTTTTATTTTTTAATCAACTTAGTTCTATAAAAAGAACTGATATTGAGGTAGGAAAAAGAAAAATTTTCTGTGAAATTTATTCATTTAAGAATGCTAGAGTATAATGTGTACATAAGCAAAATGCTTCGTATTAGAATGTAATACTTGGTATCATCGGAATCATATACTCCATGTTATGATTATTTCACTCAATTTAAATATTTACTAGTTTATAAAACTTACTTTCGAATCCATCAACTTTAAAAAGACTCTTTGTGAATCTTTAAAAAAAAAAAAAAAAATTAGATCAACTGTAGAAATCATGATATACATATTTTTGGCTTCTTTCTAAGAAAATTGTGTATCAACAAGACTAATTGAATATATATATATATATATATTATTAATTGCAGTTTAAAATCGTTATTTAAAAACTATACTAAGCTCAAATTTTTTTTGATTGTATTTAATTCAGAATAGATTAATTTTCCCCCATCTTTATTTTTTTTTACTCGTGTTTAAGATTTATGTTAAACATCAAATCTAATCTATGGTCTTCCCAACACAGTCGATACTTACACAATCTTAAAGTAATGAGATAAAAACTGGAGCTGTTGTAATTATGTTACGTCATGCAATTTAGATTGTGTACAGAAAGCATGATTTTTTAATAATTATTAAAATTCAGATTTCTTAGAATTTGCAAATAAGCATGTCAAAAACACTTTGCATTAATCAAAATACTAGCATTTTAGGAATTAGCAACATCTGATGAAAATTTATTTTTCATAGATACCTATTATAATAAAACTATTATTCTACAAAACTATCAGGAGATTATAGTCAAGTAGGTATATTGCTTGGATTTTATTTTATTAGAATTAATAACATTCTTTTCAAATTTGCTAGAAATGCACTGGAATGGAATGTATTCATGTGCATTTTTAGAAACTATTTCCATGAAATTAGCTTATAAGATATCTAAACATAAAACATACCTTTTCCTTCACTGATAATAACACCTTCAAAAATGAATGAGATGCAAAAAAATTCTCTAAAGCGATAATAAACCATAGAAACACATAAAATATTATAATATAATATTTTATGTAGGTATGTGTTTTATAATATAATATTGTAAAACACACATACATATTTGCATAATTTCAAACAAGAATTTGACTTTCTATAAAAGTAAAAGCAGTTATTTATTGTATAAAAAGATCAGTATAGGATTATACAGATCTTGGCATTTCCTTTAACAAATCTATGTAATGCATTAATTTCTTGTCAAATAAAAACATTATTGTATTTAAATGCATGTTTGAGTTGTGTAAAAACACTGATGTCGCTCTTCCTAAAAAATTATCAACACCAATCAATTAGAAACCTTGAATTTTGTAGGTATATTAAATTGTAATGAAAGAATTCCTCACAGACTAGAAATTATACAAAACTAGTGGAATTTTAAAACTGTTCATATATACCATATAAATCACAAGTCATCAATTACGTGATAATCTGATCAAAAAACAACATAACCAAAGGCAATCCATCTTCTTGCTGATGATGCTTCTATTTACTCATCTTGAGGTTCAGGAATTGTAGTAATATATTTTTGAAATTTTGCTGCATCTGATTATATCTCTCAACTTCATTCCTAGCAATTCTTTTCTTGTTCTCAGAACTTAAAAAACCAATTTGGAGTTGGAGATCTGACAGTGCAAATTGCATCATTCAAGAAGTGGAATGATGGTTTTTGATGCAATCTGCTGAGAGAAAGAGAGTTATATTATGAAAGCCTTTGAAAGTTCAACAAATTTATAACTTTGGATGATGACTAAATAGAGAAAAATCATAAAAATAAATAAAAAGGTAATTAAAGGCCATCAACCAATTTTGCCAAATCGAAAAACATCTCCAAATGCTGTTATCCATTCCACATATATGCAAAAACAAATTCTTATACATGCTCCTTCCATATTAGCCCATTGACAAATAAATGGGCTACAATTTAGAAGAATTAAATACTGTATCTAAAAAGAACACACATTTGAAATAAAAGCTCTACTGCACACTAATTAGGCAACCAAAATGCCATGATTACATTGAAAATAGTAACAAGTCTTCCTGTAGATGCCTCAACATAAATATGAATCAGGGGTAATCTAATCACACTGTAGCACAGCATAGTTGTAACAATGGCCCAGGAAGACTGAAAAGATAATAATAATACATAAAATTTTTTTTGAAATGCAGTTTTATTGTGTTGAGTAGCGGTCTTCAACCTGTTGGCCACAAATGCCCATTTGTAGGCATTTTAGTGGTCCTTCATTTGAATCTGAGGCAATTTTAGGATATTTCCTTGACTGCATTTGTCGTAAAAAATATTTTTTCTGCTATTGATATTTAAAACATTTTATTGATATTCATTTGAGATAAAATCTTCTTAAAATGATAAATTTTTCAAAACTTTTATTGTATTTTAAATATAAAAAAATCTGACTATGCATTAACTCTCAGAATTTTTCAAAAAAAGTGGGATTTTCATCTTTAAAGTGCAAAGTATTTTAATTCAACTTACATTTAATGTTTTTGAAACTGATTACAGTGGATCACTAAAGTGTTCACACACTTGCAATTTTCTATAAAATTTAATGTTTTCAACTATATAATGCAAATTAATATGTCGGAATTATAATTTTTTTATATGATATCTGCAATTTGTTCTTAATATAGTAACATCAATTTTTAAAACAGTGTAATTGTTATTTTAAAAAAATAATCATAAAAAGACTACTAAAAAATTATGCCACAAGTCTTCATACACTTAAAAAAATAACATAGCTTTAAATATTATATTTCTTTCTTAAAGCAGTACTTAGTAAAATAGCTTTAAGCATCCACAATAACTTTTAAACATCTTGGAAAAGATTTAACCAGTTTTTTGTAATTTCTGCATCTATGTTCCTCCATTCTTCTGCGATTATTGTTTTTACTTCAAAACTTTTTTTATATGTCATGTTTTCTTTTTTTTAAAATCAACTATGTTCTACTGGGCTTAAATCAGATGATTTAGGGTGTGTTTTCGGAACATTAATAGACACCAGTGGTGTACCTCGAGAGCAGTGCATTCAGCACCATTGTGTTACTAAATAGTAAAGTGGACAGATATTTTATAACTGTTCTTTTAAATATTTAAGTAGAGATCATGACTCACAATACCATCAAAAAATACCAAATTACCTAATCCTGAAGCCAATTTACAGCCCCACACAAGAACACCTCCACTCCATATTTCACTATTCCAACTAGATTCGTGGGATTAAGTTTCAGAAAATTCAACATTGAGAGCAAATTAGTTGAGATGACAGAACTTTAACATTTTTGGTTCGGACAGGCGTATAATAGTTCATTGAAGAAAAAACGAGAAATTTAATTGCAAAAATTTATGTGAAGCAAGAGCATCTCCACCTTCATTCTTTAGCATGAAGGTGGACATGAACACTTTTGTGGTCCACTGTATACAAATCTATAACATCAACTCTTCCCTTAGAATCAGTCGTAGTCTTGTAAAACAAACCTCCTCATATCTAAATTTCCTAATTACATTATATTTTTGACAATTGTATAACCCGCAGATCATTGTAAATGTATTGATATGGCCCAGGAATTGTTGTGGATTTATTGATGTGGCCCTCGAGCAGTAAAGGTTAAAGACCCCTAGTGTAGAGAATACTTCCTTATTGTGTGTGCTGGCTTTCTAAAAGAGGTGCACTCATAAAATTTTGGAATTTTAGGGAGAATGTTTTAAAGTATCCGAAAGAAAACAATGAACTGCACAGTGAGTGCTTGTTACTCAAGACAGAAGATTGGTTATGGGATTCAGCTTTTCTTCCCAATATTATGGGACATTTAAATAGTTTAAGATTACAGGGAAAAGATTGTACTTTTCTGATTCCAGTTGGTTACATATCTTCATTGTGAACAAACTTTTGATTTTTTTTATCTCAATTTTGAAAAAAAAAGATTAACACATTTCACATTGAGGCAAAAATTATCTACCAAAGTTATTAATGCTCCACGCTATTAAAAATTTAATATCAATTTCACATGATTCATTCAATGCTAGGTTTGATGATATTCAAGATGGTAAAAACATGCTGATCTTTTCACAAATCCCTTTTCAGTCTCTTTGCAAGATATTGTTACACACCTAAAATTTAATTTGACTTACAGCACCATACTACACTGAAAAGCAAATATTTGAAAATTATTACAACTGCAAGTGATCTGAATTATATTAAATTTTTAAAGATTGTACCAACAAGAAATTTTCTAAATTTACATGATTTGACTGTCAGATATTGTTGTAGTTTTGGATCAACATATGTATACGAACAAATGTTTTCTGTTATAAACATAATAAAATCAAAATATTGCTCTAAATTAACTGATTTGCACCTGAAACACACAACCTAATTTTGTCAACAGCTTTTTAAGATTTAATTATAATATAACTTGGTAAAAAATCCTTAGTACACTGATACGATAAAAAAAAATACAAATTCAAAAGCCAAATTAAGTAAGTACTGACTGTTTAACAATTATTTAGAATTCAATGTTTTGTTACTCATTTTTATTTTATACTTAACCTAACTGACTGAACCTGTAAAATTGTTTAATCTATACATATAAATAAAAATGAAGTGTCTGTTTGTAATTTGAAATTAACAGCTTTTTACTAAATGCATTTATAAGTATATACGGTACTTATATGAAAAAATTAATTTTTATAATTTTTGTCTGTCTATCTGTTTGTTCCGGCTAATCTCTGAAATGGCTGGACAAATTTTGACGAAACTTTCACTGCAGATAGCTAATGTTATAAGGAATAACTTAGACAACTTTTATTTTAGAAAAAAAAATTAGGATTCCAAGAAAATAAAATTAAAACCAATGAAATAGTGAGCAATATCCGATACAAATAGGGATTATTTTTATTTAATAGGGATTATTTTATTTCGAGAGCCTTCTGTCTCAACGATTGCTAGCAGTTATATCAAACTTTTTTCTTTGATTAGGTTGCTGCCATTCACGACATTTCCCATTCATGTCTTGATCCTAATGATTTTACAGTCCTTAACTGCATTGTTAAAGGTCATGCGTCCCTTTCACCCCCTTCCTTGCGGCTTCGTTTGTGTTCGTGTTTCACCCTACTTGTCACTTAGACCTATTTTGATCCTAAAGATTTTAGTCCTCACCCCATCAACAGTGTCAAAGGTCATGCGTCCCTTTCACCCCTTGCTCAACAAAAAGTATAGAAAAAAATAAAACAAAAAGAAACAGATTACCAAAGTAGAAGAAAAGTTTTCGTAAACTCAGCAAAGTGAATAAATGCTTTTTGTTAAACTCCATGTGGACGAAGTCGCGGGTAACAGTTACTTAACATAAAATAAATGCATCAGAAAGTAATATTAATGTATTACACATCCAGATAAAAATTATTGACACTATTTTTAGTGTTTATTACACAAAATTTGTAACTGTGCTACTTTTGCCGAGCAGGTAGGTGTTTTCAAAAATCGACCCACAAGAAAGTCATGGGGCATCATAAATAATAACAATAATAAAAAAATCAGCAATTATATCTAAAGACTTAAAATTTAGCAAACTTGGTTTTTTTTTTTGTTCAGCTGAGTTATGTAATAAGCTTTTTTTGTTTAATTTATACAATTCACATAAAATTAACTCATTAAAAACTTCTTTATCCTTCAGTCTGTATTTTTTAATTTTTAAATTCACCCATGCGAAGAAAGGGTATACTAGCTAGTTAACAATAAAACCTAAGTTTGTAGTTTAATTAACAAAAAAAACCTAAGTTTGTACTTTTAATTTACTTATATTATTTTTAAATTCCCACAACTTAGAATTGCTAAAATAATATACTATTTGCATAAAAATCCCACAATAAGCCTTAACAGTAACACTATTCCACCTTTTCAGTTTTTGGAAAGAATATACATTTTGAATATCAATACAAATGTTACTTCCCAAAATTTCTTCTCTGCAAAAATTATAATTCTGCACAAAGAATATTTTTATGGTGGAAAGTTGAGTTAAAAAGAAATTGTTAATGCTTAGAAAAAACATAAGCTTTCAGCATACATCTGAATTTAGAGAATTGTTAAGATATTTTTTCTCATGTTTTATCAATTTTTTTAAAAAAAGTTGATTTATGTGGTTCAGACACCTGTACATCCAACTTCACAAAGTATTGTAGTACAGGTAGGTGCCACTCTCTCCCCCCCATCAACATAAGTGTGAATTAAAGTAATATTTTTTGCCAATTTTTTAAAAATAAAATTCACTGTTTTTATACTTCCATTTATGTAAAAATGTATTCATATATGCAAAAAGAGATTTTATCATGAAAAAGTTTAATGAAATCTTATGAAAAAGCAAATGGATACAAGAAGAAATTTTCCCTTTTATGGACACAATAATTGTTGTAATGTTTTTATTACCTTTAATAAATCAACACAAAATAATTCTGAATAAATTCATTTACAAAATCAATGGCTTTCCTAGCTAAAACATGTTTTTGCTGGAATAAAACATTTGATATTTCTTTTTATTGTTCGTCTGGGGATATTTATGCAATATGCTTTATAATTTAACTTTGGTTTTTCTCTTTCTTATAATGCCAATACCTTAATATTGCATCCAAAAGTTAAAAACGGTAGCCACAATAAAATTGAGGAGATGGAAAAAATTTAATAGAAATTTATTCAATATAAAAGATGAAAAAAAGAAGAAAGTTAACATGGCATTGAAAACCAAAATATGATTTTAGTAACCATTACAATAACATTATAGTTCATGCTGCATTTGCAGTTCCAAAATATTGTTTTTACTTCTATAAGTTATTCAAGAAATAAAAATTACATTAGAAAGAACATCAATTTATGTCTTTCATACATTTGAATAGAATATAAAGGGACAAAAATCTAATGTGTAAGATAAAAAAAAAATCGAGATCACTATACAGCTTTAAATTTAATATAAATTAGGAGAATATTACAAAATTATCACCAAGACCAACATTAGTCCTTTCTTAAAGCTTCAATTCAGTTATTCAACATCCAAACATTTCATACAAAAAGTATAAATTGTCTTCTCCATTACTTAGTGATAGTTTCTTAAAAAATTTTGAGTACATCAATTAACGAACTTGAAAATCAAAATAGTGAATTGTGTGTGCGACAAATGCCTAACTATTCACTGATCTGCAATTATATTATAATTCATTCATATCAAATTCAGTTTTTTTACTGTTGTATTTGAAAATGAAACAAAGGTTTAAAAAGAACAGATCATAACTTAATGTTTACTGTGATGGCTTTTTCTATCATGATCTCGATCTCGTTTTCGTCGTGGTGATCTTGATCGATGTCTTCTGTCTGATCTGTCATCTCGTTTTGAATGGTATTTATCTCTAGATCTACTGCGATGGTGTCGCCTTTCTCTTTCTTGGTGTCTTGAAGAACGATGCCGATGAGGGGAAGGACTGCGTCTCCTACGGGATGATTCTTTACGAGATACTTCATTAGAGCTCTTGATACGTGGTTTTTCATGAACATTTGTTACATTTTCCTTCAGTTCCTCATCATCTGACTCTGGTTCATCCAAATCGTCTTCCAGTGCACTAACTCTAGGCTCCAGTTCATTATTTACTTCCAAAATGTGTCTCCTTTGAATTCGAGGTAAAATAACATCACACAGACGTTCCTCGTGAAGAAGTTCATCTATAAATTCATCCATAAAAGTTACTTTAAATTCACCCAGACGATTTTGCATTCTCAGTTTCCTGTAGTCGTTATATAGAGGTTCTAGGTATTTAAAACAATCCAGAGATGTCCCAACGAGTCGCATATAAAAGGCTCCTAAAGCTCGAACGTATTTGAAATCTTCTTGTCTGATAAATTCGATTACAATGTCCTTTTCTGGTTGTATTTGAAGCATCTTCAATACCAAGCAGAGAAATGGTGTTGGTTTTATATTCCCGCCATAAACACCTCCAATAAATTTTAACTCCATCGCTTTATCCACCAAAAGTTCAGCGGAGAGAGCAAAACATTCCTCTTTCCAATACCGTGCATCATAAATACGAGACCGGATAATTTTTTCAATTAGGTACTGAGGATTTGTCCCTCGTACGGATTGTGCATCCTTCACAGTTCGATTAGCCATTATTATGATCAATTAAAATAATTACTAATTCAAGAGATAACGCATGAATTTTCCATGCAATTACAACCAAAACAACGCGCTGACATAGGAACAATATATATGTAGATAGTTGAGCTGTAACTCTTCTGTAAAAGTATAATTTTTAATAAAATTACACAAAAAATAAAATTTGTCCGTTAAAGAGATACTGACAGAAAAAAAAAGAATCCTGCTGGATGAGTAATGCTCAATTTTGTTGGAGGCACTAAGTCTTATAAAATCTGCAAACTAGGTGGGTTACTTTTATATTTTTGACCTCTTTTTGAAATCCCCTTGTTACTTTGCTCTCTCCTCCGCTAGAAAAATCCGTCCTGTCTTTAACGACTTTCTTATGCATTTGTTTATTTCAAAATTATTTTATTGTTACTACGCGCGTAGTTTTGTGTGTTGCGTAATTTTAATATTTGTAACTTTGAGAAATATTTTATTTTTATGAATACGAATAATTATTACAATTTTTAATGTTGTTTTGTTTCGAAGCGTTGAAAAAACCAAGCATTGAAATAAAGTAGGTTTTTGTAAGGAAAATAGTAATTGGAAAAAGTTTAAAAATAAACTTATTCAAATTTGCATGTATTTTCATGTTGCTTTTCAAAAAGTGCTTCTCTAAATTATTTGATTGCAGTTGCATTCAGATTTTTTTTTCATGTGAACAATTTTATTAAAATTGTTGTGATGTTAAGTATAAGCATACTATCAAAGTTAGTATACGAATCAATTATTGATTATTTAAAATAGCTTACGAATAAAATTTTAAGCTTTTGGCTAAGTCAATTCTTTGGCTACCAGAATCAGTCGCCAAGCTACCTTTATGTAGCGATAGTAATGAAAAGCCGAATTTACACTGGCATCTAGATTAACTGAAGTATTAAATTATACCTTTTAACCGCTTCCCTTAAAAAAATTTTTGAAAAAATTGCAAAAAGTCATCACATTTTTGTATTTTATTATTAAATACAAGGAAACATAAAATATGTAGGTTTTAAGTTGAATTTTTTATAGGCGTAAAAGCATTCAGTTTTAATAATAGTTTACTATCCCGAGTTATCTCGGGCAAATGGAAAAAGTTAAATATTAGTCTTTGTGTATGATAGTTTTTGAAGTAAAGGGACACAACATAAAGTTATACCTGGCATTCTGTACACTAATATCTGGTATCTTTTCTTACTGGCTTACCTCTGGAATCTCTTTTACAGGAGCACAGAGTAGTCTCATTGGATTTGATTTTTTTTCAGTAGTAGAAATAGCATCTGGAAAATGGACTGAGTGGTGATGGACTAATGCTGGGTCTTCCTAATGTGACAGAAAACTTGTCACGATTTTTTGAAATTATTTTTTCAGTCAGTTTCATTCTAAATTGTTTAGGTGATGGGGAACCTCCTGATTTACAATAAAAAATGTAGGCTACACTTCTGCTATTTTCAATGTCCACCTCTTCATAATCACTATCTGAAAAATCATCGCGTTCGCTATCTTGCATCATCGCCATTATTTTACTTTTTTTCACACACAACGGAACTCTATTCTTCTTTATAAAGAATGTTCTTTTCCCAGGTATAGAAGTTTAAGTTGGCATAACTTTCCAAGATGGCGACCGATTTAACAGCTGTCAAGTGATTTATTCTCAGTTTGGTTTGGCAATTCATCAAAACGATCATCAAGCAAGGCGTAGATTCGTCGAATGGGTACAAAACGAGATTGCCGTTGTTCCCGATTTTCATAAGCGAATTTTGTTTAGCGATGAAGCGCATTTCTGGTTGAATGGCTACGTCAACAAACAAAACTGCCGCATTGGGAGAGAAGCTAATCCAGAAGTGTATGTCGAAACACTGTTACATCCAGAAAAACGGACTGTTTGGTGCGCTTTATGAGCTGGTGGAATCATTGGTCTGTACTTCTTCAAAAACGATGAAGGCACAACGTTACAGTCAATGGTGATCGGTATAGAGCCATGATTACTAACTTTTTCATTCCTGAATTGAACAATCATGATGTCCAGGAGCTGTGGTTCCAACAAGACGGCGCAACATGTCACACAGCTCGTGCCACAATCGATTTATTGAAAGACATGTTTGATGACCACCTAATTTCACGTTTCTGTGGGGCTTAGTCTATGCGGATAAGCCACAAACGCTTGACCATTTGGAAGACAACATTCGCTGTGTTATTGCCGATATATGACCACAAATGTTGGAAAAAGTCATTGAAAATTGGACATCCAGATTGGACTACATCCGAGCCAGCCGTGGCAGTCATATGCCAGAAATCATATTTAAAATGTAATGCCACAAGATTATCTTTCGAATAAAAAAAATTAATGTCAATTGAATAATACATCGTTGTTTTATTGCAGTTTGATGTTCTATACCTCTAAAAAAAACACCCTTTACATCACTAAATCACAAGCCGACATGTACTATAGGGAAAACGTGACATGCCTTGCCAAAAGATTCGCGAAAGCAACAAAACTTTACAAACTGCCAATCAAAACTGAATATTTCCTCCAGGCTGAGTAAAACCGTGATAAAACCAATCATACTGACAAATTCTGCTTTCCTCTGAGTTTTCTCGGGATAATTAACTGCAATATATACAAACCTGTGATGACTCAGGATAATCAGGCAAGCGGTTAAAGCTTTTTTTTTTTGGTACTTACGTACTAGCGTCACTGCAGCCAAGATAGCACCACGAGAATCTTTGTTGCAATATCATTGGAAGATTCACATTCTGCAAATTTTGCTGTAGTGATGCTAATACGTAAGTACGTTTTTTGTAATATTTTTGTCTTTGTGGGCTGTAAACAACTACTTATCTTCTGTATTTCTTCAATATTTAAATGTTAAAAATCTTATTTTTTCATTGAAATAACAATAGTACTCTTATGCTGTGTATTATTCATTTCAACATTTGCACATGTAGAAAAAAGACAAATACACATAAGTACCTCTCTATTTTCCATTAATAAAATTTGATTTATATATCAGGTCAAGTTACTAATCTGTGTAGTAAAGTTAAATATAAGTCTTAATAATAAAATTTTGATTTTTTTTAAGTGTTTAAACATCTTTCATTCATTCTCTGGAAACAAAAGAATTTTTACTTTATTTGCACATTCTCTTTTTCTAGTTAATAAATAAGTAGAACATGATATTTTTAATTCTTTAGTCATATCTTCAAAGCAATTTTACCCTGACCATCTTTATTGTTTTCATTTCCCCCTCCTCTCACATTGTCTTTTAGAAACAATGTAATTCTTGCTCATAATTTAAGTATTAACACATTTTTAAGAGCCTATAAAATTTTGCGAATTATTCATAATGGTTTTTTCAGATGATTAAAAACAATTTTAAAAATACATTAGAAATTTTAAGCTAAAAATTTTTAAAATTTAATTTTGTACTATGAGAAAAACTACTGATCCCTTGTGGTTCATTCATTATAAGAGAATTATCTATGATTAACCAAAATTAAGGTTGCAAGAAAGAAAATAATTCAGCAGCATATTAACCTGATATATTCTACAGAAAATATATGGTCCAACTATTTCTATATTGAAGCAACTCTTGAGAGGATTTCAAACGGATAACAGAATGACTAATGTGAGTTTTAAAACCTTTTAAATGTAAAATTGATGGAAACTTCTAATCATACAATATCATATTTTTATTTGTTTTTATACCATTCTAAAACTAAAAATTGCAGAACTATGGAAAAAGATAGTGGAAATGAAGGGGAAAAAAACCATTTTTAGATTAAAAATAGATTTTCTTTCAGTGTTGTTATAAATACATGAAATTACTGAAAATTCTTTATAAAAATAAAATTTAAAAAGAAAAACAGGAAAGTTATTATTAATAGGTCATTCATCCAAATGATATTGGATAATTGAATCCTTCCCTTCATATATGTATATATATTTAAAGCTTTTTTTTTTGGCATTATCTTCGTAAACTAGATCTTCACACAATGCCAGCAAAATAACCTTGTATTTTTTTAGATCGTACAAATCTTTTAAACTCTTTAAAAAATTAAAAATTGCAGCTTGAAAGTATAGGTATGTGTTATACGCTGGTTTTTACAGTGATTGTACATAGACTTGGTAAGGTAGCTCATTGACCTTCATTGATAAAGTAGCTCTAAAAGAATCTCGATGTAAAATAATGTAACCTCCCTCCCCCCATGTATTCTTGACAAAGAGTTCTCCATGTTAATATCATCATGAATAGCTAAGTGGATTAGAATTGCTAATCATTTGATTTGGGACTCTGTCTATCAATTACTTTCTTGTATGCTAATATATTCTGAATAATTTCTTGATATTCAATTTATTAAGTTACATTTATTATGTATTATAAATGGAATAAATTTATTTTATGCTTGGATTTACTTAAAATGAAGGGCATGTTAAGTAAATAAAAAAAAACATTTTTATAATTTTGTAACTTTAATTAAGTTGGAACCTTGAGACTAAGCAATCGATTGTCGAATCAAAAAGTTGTTGAAAATTATATTGAAATAAGAAAAAGTTTAAAAGACTTGCAAAAAGCTCCAAATATAATTTAGAATATCTGAAAAGTTGCAATATTTTACTTTGAGGTTTCAATAAGATATATCTTTAAAGAAAAGTTAATAATCCCAATGCTTCTTGCTAGTTTTGAACCTACAGCTTAAGGTCATTCTTCATTTCAAAATCGGAGCTCACCTTGGATGCAAATTTTATTTGTTTCAGTTGTATATTTATCATTGTGATGAGGGACATTTTCTTTTGAAAGGTTTTTTTTTTTTTTTTTTTTAATTCTTGAATTACAGGTTTCTTAATTCTCAAAATAGAATCAGTGTTCTTTGAGTTTAAAATATCAATATGATATAAAAATTTTATGATATTGTCTGTATGAAAAAAAAAAGCTTCCTTTTCATTTTTAATTAGATATAAATGTTTCTAATATATTTCTAGGTGCTTTTTTACTTGTAGATATGGCTTCATCTTCCAATAAAAGACATAGCAGTGAGAGTCTTAAAATGTCACCCGAGAAAGCGCTGAAGCTCTTTGACAATGGTGGTGTTCTAATTGTTTTGAATCTTCCTATTGGTTCAGTATTTGGCATAGATATGAAAGTCTATCAAGTAGGAGATAAATTTCTAGGACTCAAAATGATTCCACCTGGCCTCCATTTCATCTATTATAGTGCTGTGAGCAAAGAGGGCTGTGTGGCACCTAGAACAGGATTCTTCTACTTTTTTTCACCTCAAGAGATTGTTGTCAAGAAGTGGGACTCCAAAAATGAAGGTTTTACTCTCTTTAATTTTTCATTGTAAAGATTAAGAGATATTTTTGGTAAAGAATGTGTTCTGGACAACATTTTTATCTAATTTCGGGCCCTAAATTATTGCATTTATCATTTCTTGTAGTATAAGAATTTAAGTTTTATATGCATCTGTAGTAAATGTATATTTTTATTAAATGTTATTTTAACTGCTCAAAACTGGTTTATGTACTGTAATGTTCCATTATCTTTCTCTGTCTTAATTTTGAGAAGCTTTTTTTTTTTGGCATTGTACCAGAATTTTAAAATCACCCCCATTATTTCTTTATTTAAAAATTATTTTTGATTATTTTCTTAAAACTTTCTTTTCACTTACATACTTTTGAAATTGAATGTTGTTGTATAAAAATGTTCTTAAAAAATAGGTGCAAAATTACACAAAATATTAGGAGTTTAATGGTATCTTATTTATAGTTTTTTTTTTTCATTTACACATTTTTTTTTTCATTTTTCACTAGCATGTAAGAAATATTTTATTTGTGATATTTTGCTTTAAAATCTATTTGTCAAGAGAAAATATGCTAGTAACTTTATTCAAATACTCAAAAGTACTTGAATGCCGCAAAGGATTAAAGAATGTATGAATTCTAAAAAAAAATAAATTTAAATGTAAAAAGAATATTTTAGGGTTATTAAATATTTATAGACTTTTTATGATAGCTGATGTCTGTTATGTTTCAGATTTGAATAGTCTGGCACCTTCTGGAGAGGAAAAACAAAGAATTAGAGAAAATTTACAAAATTTAGACAGAAACCTTGGTGCCTATCCTTATCAGACTTTAAAGCAGTGGAATCGTCTGACTTGCAACATCTCTGGTAAGCTATCTCTTATACTTCGAAGGTATATACTCCTAAAGTGAGTTTTTAATATCTATTTTAGTTTTTTAAAAATAAAATAACTTTTCTATACTAATTTAGTTAAAAGAATTTCTAGCTAAAGTGAAATAAGTTTAACATAAAAATGCTAAAAATGAAATGTCAGTTAACACGAAATAATACAACAGTCCTAACAAACTACTATACATTTTCATGCATTTTTTTTCTCCTTAGACGAAAAGATTTCCCTTCTGGGAATGAATAAAATATGAAAACACCAGCCATATGCAGGTGAGATTTTAGAGGGGTGTGAAATGAAAGAGGGGGGTTTACATGTTTTGCAGAAAAGAGACTAACTTGGCTTAGAAATACCCTCAAAATAATCTGTTACATGAACCAATTATATTTATTGAAGCCACTTTCACCCTCCTTCCCTACAAACACCAAACTAAATATCTCATCTCTCATGGCTTCAAAATTTTGGTGGTAGATTGAGTGAAAATCAATGAGTTTGGTTCACATCCCCCTTTTTTTATAAGATTTTTTGCGAGCTCAATGGCAAAGAGCTCAACAGGAAAACAAACTGCTATTTCTCTTTAAATGAAGATGGAGCTTCTTAAAGCTGTTAATCAAAAAGAGAAGACAAAAACGGAATTTTGTAAAGATTTTTTTTTTTTCTTTTTCTTTTCCAAATTTTATCAAGTTCTTGTGAATGGTTTTGTTTCATTGACTTGTAATAAATGAAAATGTATGTTAATAAAATGCTAATAAATTTAATTTTGTTGAATGTATGTTTATTTTCCCAATATCCTTTTACATGAAAATATATTTCAGTCTCCTCAGTTATGTGTTAAACCATTTTCGTTGCATATGAAAGAAATTTTAATCCTTTTGAATAATAATATTTGATTGAGTACTTTTGGTTTTGATTTCTTCTTTGATTGCATAAAATTAAATTTCAGGTATATTTTAATGTGGAATACTTCTCATTTTCCAAAATGATGAATGATTAATAGTATTACAGTTTGCAGAAAAGCAGATATTTTCCCCTCCTATTTGGTTTATCAGTTGACTATGATGCTGTTATTGTTTCTGAAAAAAAATCTGACTTTGACCCATATAAAGTTTTAACATTATCTTAAGTGTTCTCTTAATTGATAATAATAATTTTTTTTTCAGAATCTTTAGTGAACCGATTGCAACCACTTTGTGGTACTATAAATTCTGTGACACAACTTGTGCCCCTGAATTACTCTGCCAAAGAGAGCTCTGAGCCAGACAGCACAACAGATAAGCGATTTCAAAGTTTAGAAGACAAATACCTTCCAAATATGAAGCAAGTACCTGGAACTGAAATAAGGTTCACAGAAATACCGAAGAACAGGTGAATGCATTAGTAGATGCTAATTATATCTTCAGTTTCATGCAGGGCAATTTTATTTAGATATATGTGTTAAGTAATTTAAAATTATTCTTAAATGTTACAGAAACACTTTTCTTATGATTTAAATGTCTACAGCTTTATTAATATGCAGATATATCAATGAGAAATTCACAACTGTCAAAGGATTAAACTGTGAATTAAGTGTAATGAATCTTGTAAGATTATAAGAGAATACATCACTTGAAGTAAACTGTTAAGCCTATTGTGAATAAAACTTAAAACCATAGTAGTTAAAAACAGCAGAACTTGCAGTTTTACATGATGTTGTTTTCACACAGTTTGAATTGAAAATCTGGTGCCAGTAGCTGAAGTAGTAGTAATTTTTTCTAAATAGTATTTCATAATATAGAAGTGACACTTTCAGAAACTCTAAAGAATAGTATTTGGTTGGACTCTAAACAGCCAATTGTTATTATGACTACACAGACATAGTCTATGTATTCACATTTATAAAGTATTAAAAATGTGCTTTTTAAAGAAGTTTTTTTAATCTTTTATCTAAGAAATGTTGTTGGTCACTTTTCATTCCTTATCTAATTTTTAAGTTGGGTACAAAATTCACATTTTCTCAAATATCTATTCTAATTTTCTTTATAACCTCTTTTATTTTGCATTTGCTAAAATAGTAGTTGATTATATGGTTGTCTCATATCCAAGTATGATCCACTTATGTGTACCCCATAGCAAACCACACAAACATTATGTATGCTAAATTAGAAAAAAATTTCAGTGATGTTAAATTTATATTTAGAGATTTTATCATTGTTTTCAAAATTACTTTAAATGAAAAATTAGTCAGCAATTAATTATAAATGTTTGATAATTGATCTAATATAAAAACTAGAATAATGATATATTAGTATATGTATTAATTGTTCAATTATCATTCAAATAATTATTTAATATCAAAGTGTACACTTATTGCAAGTCATTATAAATTAAATGTACAGGTTGATTTATACAGAAGTATACAGTTTTGATGCCGTATAAATCAAGAACAGTGTAAGGTATTATGTTACTTTTAACATAACTGTATGGGATTATTTTAAGTTTTTTTAGAGACAGTCATAGATGTTCCATGTGTGAATCCATTTCTGCCCAAATACGTATTAAGCTATCTGAATCAAAGTCCATTGCTAGTGGTTTTGATACACTGTTTCAACTTTGCTAGATCAACACGAGGGGTTATGAATACCTTGTCTTTTATTCACAGGAAGAAATCACAAGGTGTTATGTTAGGACTTCTGAGTGGCCATTGGGTAAGTGGCATGTTGTAGTCTACAACTCGTCCACTCCATCGGGGAGGGAGATGTTCAACTTGCACATTGGCCAATCAGTGTGGTGGTGCACTATCCAATAGAAGAATGAAGTTGTCAATGTTGTCCTACAATTGTTGCATCCACCACAGAATTAACATAACCAAAAAAGGGGCTCCTGTGATAGGTTTGTAATTTCAAGAACACTAAAATCCTTTTCTACTGCAGACCCTGCCACTCTTCAACTAACTACTCACATAACATACTTCCATCAAGGGTAAACTTCAAGAGTACATTTACCTTATGGTTTGCTGAGAGGGTGTGTCTGTGACTGTTACTGTTTTACAGCATCTTTATGAATCACCCTATATGTCTTTGTCTAGTAATATGCACCAGAATATTTCTCTTAAAGGTTTTATTTCTTTTTTTCATTTGAAAGTGGAAAATATGATATTGTGCAACTTTTTTCAGGCAATAATTATTCCATTCTGATTGAATCCAATATAAAAGTAGATAATTTAACCTTTTTCAATAAAAGCTAGTATTGCAATAATTAATGAATTTATTGTTAATTTTTTTCTGTTATACATATTATTCCAACTCACCATTTTTATTCTAATTTGGAATGTAAATAAAATTTTACTTTAAAAGAAAAGAGTATTTAAAATATGTTTATATATAATTTCAAATTTCTAGGGGGTTTTGCTGGCAGGTATGTAATTTCCATCAGTTCGCTTGGTGTGCATTAACTACTCAATCTTTATGACCTATCTGCTTTATGAGTCGTAGCTGAAGCAGTCTTTAATTATCAGAATAATTATTATATTCTCATAAGAACTGTTAATGTGACTACTTTAAACTCTATTGAAAATGTTTTATAGGTATCCTGATGGCTGCTCTGCTGCTCAGATTACCATGTACAACATGGATTCAACCTATCTTCTGGAACAGTTTCTAAAGCATTATCAGAACAAGGAAGACATTCTGGGTGAATTACAAATGGCTCATGTATGCTTTCTGATTGCACATGTTTACGATGCTTTTGAACATTGGAAGAATCTTGTGCAGGTTCTCTGCTCAGTAGATTCTGGTTTAGAAAAACACTCAGATATACTTACTACATTCCTTACTCTATTACATTATCAGTTGAAGGAGATTCCCTCAGACTTTTTTGTTGATATCACTTCAGAGCATAATTTCCTTGTGAACACACTTCAAATTTTTTTTGAGAATGTGAAAATTAGTGAAGCCAATGAACAATTCAAGTCTTATGTTGATAAATTTAGAAAGAACCTCACAACAATATACAAATGGGATTTTGAAGCTATTCCCGAAGATGAGCAGCCTGTTGTTGTAGAATTTTAGAAATGTTGTGTTCTATTGTTGCTTTCATCATAAAGTTATGCAAATATATCTATATGTGTGCAAAGTTATATAATTTTTTTGTGTGATAGTATTTCAATAAATGTTATAGGATGCACATAATTGAGGATACAACAGTATTTTTTGTTTTTATAGTTTTACTCAATTCACTATAAATGTAACCTGACTTATGAGGTCAAATTCATGAACATTTATGCATTTTTCTTAATCAATATTTCTTTTCCTGTAATCTGACCTGTTATGAATTTAACATGTAAAACATTTTCTTAAAATGCAATTGATCCTGTTAAAAAACTTTAGTATGCATATATATCTCAAGAATATTGGTCATCTTGATCTATTGAATATTTTTATGGCATTTGTATGCATAATATATGTTTTGGTTGTCAAGATGCCGTTTCATAACTTAAGAACAAAACCAATCTAGAACTTACCAAATTATGCTTCAATGTTGTTCAAATTAATGAACATCATAGTTAGTTTAATAGAATTGTTTTCTTTCTTTTAAATTTTTTTAACATGAAATAAAATATCAAAAGTTCTTGTATTTTTTCTTTTAATTCTCTGTTCGTTTTTCCTTAACTTGCATTTTTCCCAACTTCTGAGGTCAAAATGGTTTAGATTTTTACCAAACAACGAGACGCAAACAAGCTAAACTATCAGAAATCCGGACCCAATGAGAAAGATATAGTATGCAATAACTTTTAAACTAATTAGAATTTAATAAAGCACCATATATGTTCTTGATCAGCATTGAATTTTACATCAGTATACCAAATTTAATGAGAATCGGAGGGTGAAAAAAAAATTCGTTAATCGCACGAAAATCTTGTATAGTGCTCAAAAACGAACATTTTGCATAATAATGATTGAGATTCGATGCAGCGATATCAGACTTGAAAAAGATTTTAACGGTTATTTTGGTGTTTTTAAAAATGCAGCATAAAATCTGCTTAGAAATATATTACACCAAAGTGCCATATCTAGTGTTCTAATAATCATAACGTAAAATCAAAGGCATATTCATACTCAGGGACAGATTCCTTTTTGAAGGCCACCAGAAATTTAAAAATCGCTCATTTAGTTTCGTTCCCAGGACGAATGCTAATGGAGGATCGTTTTTAATAAAATAAGTTCTTTGATTTTAAAGATAAAGTTACAGAAATTTTGCGAAATTAAAACCAGATTAACATTCCTGGTAAAATTTAGAGTCAAATGGATCACTTTGCTAACTTTCTGGGATAAAAAATATTTAGCTATTTGTGAGAACACTGAGCCAGATTACCGGAATGAATGAGAACAATGCTGAATGCAATAACTTTCAAACTAATTGGAATTTCAAAAAACGCCATACATATTCGTAATCAGCGATAAATTTTACATAAGTATACCGAGTTAACCGGCGGATGAAAAAAGACGTATCAATCGCACGGAAATCCAAAATGCAGCTAAAAAAAGGACCATTTCGACATACCTCGGTATTATAGTGTTTCAGACGCAATGCTCTCTATGATATTAGACTTGAACAAATTTTTAGTGGTTTTTTTTGGTGTTTTTATGGATGCGGCCTAAATTTCCCTGAGAAATGCATTACCAAAGTGCAATATCTCACGTTCTAATAATCATAGTGCAAAATCAAAGCCATATTCGTTTTGAAAGACGATTTTGCATCGATATATGCCAGAAATTTAAAAATTGGTCTGTAATTTTTGTTCATAGCACATACTGCTAATGTTAATGATTACTGCCTCGTACTCACCAGCAAAAATTTTCCTTGAACGTCTTGAACCTTGGTGATTACCTGGCGAGTTCTTACATTTATCCAGACTGTTTGACATACTTTTTCTTCTTGGGACAAGTGCTTCCCAGTTTATTGCAGGCTGTTTCACTCCCCATCTACAGAGATGTGGGGTTTATGCATGATGGAGCCCAGATATTTTTATCAAGGTTCATAACTTCTTGAATGACACAGTGGTGAACCTGTGGCTTCGCCTTCTTGCTCCCTGTACCTCAACCAAATGGACATTTTCTTCTGGGGAATGTGAAATCTGTAGTGTACACAAGATGCTATTGAACTCTGTTGATTATCTCGTGATGACAATTGTTGTTGCTGCGGACAAAATTAACATTTCACCAGGAATCTTCCAGAAGGCATTCCAGTAATTTCTTCACCAGTGTCACCTGTGCAACTACAAGCATTGTCTTGAGTTTTTCAGTAAACAATAAGTCGGATTGTGCAACTTTTGGTATCGTTCATTCGCTTTCCCAACACTGTTGTAAGTTCAGGTTGAAATTCTAATATTATTCTTTTCTGCTTTTCAGAGTAGAATGTGACCCAATGTTCCTAGTAAATTAGTGGTCGTCTGGAGGGGTATTATCACCCGTCAATTTGTAAAAACAATTTTGAGTCCCCCTTAATGTACTTGTTTTAATATGAATTGTATGGTTACTTCATATCAGATTCTTATGTTCTAATTTGAAATAATTAAATACAGAAGTACGTCTGTTAACTACTCTGAAGATATGTAAAATAAGTAAAATGTAAGTTAACTAAATATATGTTATCTTTTTATATAGGCTTTTTTCTAAATAGTTTAATTTAAAATAAGCAAAACTTTGCTTTGAAGTCCTAACATTTTACTTTTGTTATGTATTTTCTCTATAAAATTTCATTTAAAATAAAAAAAAATGCTTTGAAGTATCTACACTCCGGTAGAAGTACACATGTATCGAAAATCCTTCTAGAAGAGGTTTGTTTCGTGAACTCAAAAATAGTAGAAATGGAGCTCGGTTTTGGGCTTGCTACGATTCGTAAATGGTTGGTATTGAAAATATTGCTCTTCAAAATGGTCAGAACATAATAAACAGTGAGGAGATTTTGAAATCCTCATGCTTCATCATTCTTATCCATGCTTTCAAATCACCCTAATTTTTTTACTGTGATATTAAAAAATAATTTTCATTTTTTCCATCCTTTTTTTACTGATCATGCAACTATATGCAGCAAAATATTACAATTTAGAAGGTAAAATGTAAAAGTGCAAGAACAAAGTAATCATAACAATAGTAAACAATGAAATGTTGGATTTGAAGGAAGCAAACAACATAACACGTGATCACGACGTTGCATGAATTTAGTCCATTCTTTACCATTGGACTGGAGAAGGATTTAAATTTGATAAAAACTTCCAGATTGAATCAAAACCGAAAGGACCCTGAAGTTATTGCCCTTCATTCAGGAAATCAGAAAAAGCCTTCCAAAAGTGAAAAGGATTCAGATAATTTGTTATCACTGTAGCAAACCAGGAAGTATTTCCAAGCAGTGTTAACAGCCACAACCAAGAAACCTAAATATCAAATTCCTCAAACGGAATCAAGCTTGCTTCCAGCAAGTTTGAGTGATGTAAATTCTAATCTTTCTTGGGTATTCACACAAAGCTGCAAGTACTCATTTCTGTTCTAACAAAAACTAATTTGTTGATTTCAAACGAGTAACAAACAGTGTGGTTATAGCAATAAGGAGTATAAACTGTGAAGTAGAAGGAACTGGAAATGTTAAATCAAGTTTATAACATTCTAATAGTTTTTATCAAAAGCTATTTAAGGAGTATAGATAACAGTCGGTAAATTAAGAGGGGGGGTCATAAATTAATTGGGTTTTCTTATTAATAAAAAAGTGGTGGTACTTTCATAAGACAGAAAAATTAAGTCACTGCATTTGCTAAAAGAAAGGCACAAATTTTTTACATGTGTAAAGGTTAATGTGTGGTTTACGTTTTGTTAATCTTGAATATTCTTACAAATATGTAATATAATCAGAACACCTATAGAACATGTTGTGAATGGACTGCCTAGTCTAAAAATTAATGTTGATTGTAAAAACTCTAAAAATTGCAAAATCTCTTTATGAAATTTTCAAAGCTATTGGTAAAATAAGGTACCCCTTTAAAGCCTCTAGAATTATTGTACATGTGTGGGTTTGGTAGGTTTCCTTCCAAGTATTGCAATACAAAGATTTGTTTATCTTACAAAATATAAAACTGAAGTTTTTAGATGCTTCACAAATTACCAGAAAAGGGGGGATCTAAAGATTTTTAAATACTAACATTATATATATTAGGGCTGTGTGTGTGTGTGATAATGGTCTATAATTCATAAATAAGGAAAAACACTTCCGAATTAAAATGTAATGTTATGTCAAAATTTCAGTGATGAAATTTTGGAGATTAGTGGTTGTGAGCAAACACACTCTTACATTTTTGTTTATGTAGATTTAAGAAAAGTTAAACCAAAAGAACCTGAATTGACCAAAGTAAAACTGAAGAAATACTAGTTCCATATTTTGATACAAATAAAAAGCTTTAGAGGCTAACAGCAGGTGAATTCATTTAAATTTAGCTTTCAATTAAATTTACGAGAGAAAAAATTTCGCTCTACCGTGTGTTTTCGTAGGTGAATGGTCATGGTGAATACTCGTGTGCGGATCGCACGTCTGATGGTTGATAGCGATGAATCACGCGCTGTGACCCCTGATCTGACCTGCTGTGACCCTAGGTCGACTGCTACCATCGTGACGCTGAAATCTGCCATTGTCTAGTCATTTTCTTGCCAACATCTAATGGTCCCATCGCTCCGACCCATATGACGAGCGATTCTCCGATTTGCCCAACCTGCCTCTTGCAAACTCTGACAGCTGCTCGTGATGAGCTCGAATCCGGAGGAGAGGCATTTTTGCAGTCGTTGAAAAGTATCCCAAATCACAATGCAACAGAAATTTTGACCATCAGATTGAAAATCGCTTTTTATAGACACTTGCTGGATGCGCAGTTCCGATGCGCTACAGCCCCGTTATTCATTCTAACTCAATTTTAATCATTCGCATGTTCTGTACAAATGTCTTTGCACACGAAATTTCATTGCAGTCGGCGACTTCTTCTGGGTGCGTTTCCATAGAGTGTATCTTTCGTAACACCAAGTCGCAGACAAGCATTCATTACATCCAAAAAATATTTCATTTTTTTTGGTGCATTCTCTTGAACAAACCTTCTTTCAATTTGATATTAGTAATATTCGATGTGCCACTTGGTGTTTTATACATGCACAAAATGTTTTCATTATATTTTCGTGTGAAGGGGCTTTTTTTTTAGGAAAGGAGTATGTTTTTAGTCCTCTTTAAGCATATTTTACAAAAAAATAAAAAGTATTAAAAATGAACATTTTATCAGAAGAATTATTGACTTCTTATGCAAGCATAATAGCTATACTCAGGGAAGTTTCTATAGAATGCACGGAAACCCCAAAAATGAAATTGCGCGGAGGAAAAAAAAACGACCCACAATTTATAGTCTTTTTGAGTTCCCTAGAAATGTGATAAATAGTTTTTGTTAGTGCTCGAATGGAAATCTTCAACAATCATTGGTAAAGATCGGGTTGGTTCTTGCTACAAGAAACACTTGCGAGCCTCCTTTACCAGTCGCAAGGTCTATCGTTTCGTCTGAAAAAGATTTTGCAGGTTTTGGTGATTTTTTTTTTTTTGAAAATACATGGCATGGGTAAGTAATTTCTTGATTTTTTACTTTCAAATTAAGTTCAAGTTTGATTAAAAATTGTAAGAATATAACATTTAGCACAGCATGTAACTCCCACTAACGTATGTCGTTTTTTTGTGTTTAATGGATTATAACTTTTGGGATTGACACGGATTGATCACAGTAACACTTAAGTCACAGATAGTAGATATAGACCTTTAATTTAATACCAAATTTAGCTACTACTTCCTGCAATTCCCTAAGTTATGATTTTTTTTCCCACTTTGGTCGATGGTATTACTCGGTGTCCCAAACGCAAAACCCCAAACGCAAAACCAATGCTGTTTTGAGTTTGGACTTGGATAAGCATGAAGACAAGCAGCAACTAAAATTTAAAAAAATTGTTAAAAATTTATGCTGATTTGTAGGGGGAAAATGGATGAGGTACCATAGAAATAAAAAGTTTTCCAAGTTGAATGATGCGTGGTTGTTAGAGAGAGTAAGCTTTATTAGATTTTATTATTTTTAAGAAAAATGTATAGCTAATATTTTAGTATGGTATTTTATGTTTATTTAAGTTTATAATAATTATTTTTTAGAATTATAAATTTTAAAATAGTTTTTCTCATTTTGTGTTTTTTCGCATTCAAAATACTATTTCTTCCACAATTATTTACCAATCACTTCGTTTTTTTCCCTGTGTCTTATATGTAATGCATGTAACAAAATTAGGAATCCATTTTGCTGTAAATTGAACATTTTTTTAAAAAAAATTGAAATGGGAGAGATACCAGGCTTTTGGTTGAATTGCATTATTTTTTTTCTCTAAAACATAGTAAGTTATTGTAAAATCGATCCCCATAAAGGCGTTTAAAACATCCTTAGAAATATTACAAAAAATTCATGTCAAAAATTTAATTAACGCAAAAAGAGAATAATTTCAAAAATTTCCAAATCTTTTAAAAAAAAATTAAATTTGTAAAATTGTGTGAATAATATGTGGGAAATTTTATCTCGTAGCCTTTTCTTTGTAGAAACATTATAGGAAAGGCTGAAATATAATTTTTAAATACATAATTTAAAAAAAAGCTCATAGAGTGCCGAGTCCTACCTATCCTAAAACACTACCTATTATCCTTTATTGTATACCCTAGTATTGTATACACTAGCTAGTATACCCTTTCTTCGCACGGGTGAATTTAAAAATTAAAAAATACAGACTGAAGGATAAAGAAGTTTTCAATGAGTTATTTTTACATGAATTGTATAAATTAAACAAAAAAGAGCTTTTTACATAATTTAGCTGAACAAAAAAAAAAACATGTTTGCTAAATTTTAAGTCTTTAGATATAATTGCTGATTTTTTATTATTGTTGTTATTATTTATGACGCCCCGTAACTTTCTTGTGGGTCGATTTTTGAAAACACCTACCTGCTCAGCAAAAGTAACACAGTTACAAATTTTGTGTAATAAACGCTAAAAATAGTGTAAATAATTTTTATCTGGATGTGTGTAATACGTTAATATTACTTTCTAATGCATTTATTTTATGTTAAATAGCTGTTACCCGCGACTTCGTTCACGTGGAATTTAACAAAAAAGTGTTTATTCATTTCGCAGAGTTTACGAAAACTTTTCTTCTACTTTGTGAATCTATGTTTCTTTTTTGTTTTATTATTTTTTTCTTTGCTCTTTGTTGAGCAAGGGGTGAAAGGGACGCATGACCTTTGACACTGTCGATGGGGTGAGGACTAAAATCTTTAGGATTAAAATAGGTCTAAGTAGCAAGTAGGGTGAAACGCGAACGCAAGGAAGGGGGTGAAAGGGATGCATGACCTTTTACAAAGCAGTTAAGGACTGTAAAATCATTAGGATCAAGACATGAAGGGGAAATGTCGCGAATGGCAGCAACCTAATCAAAGAAAAAAGTTTGATATAACTGCTAGCAATCATTGAGACAGAAGGCTCGTGAAATAAAATAATCCCTATTAAATAAAAATAATCCCTATTGAATAAAAATAGTCCCTATTGAAATAAATAATCCCTATTTGAATCGGATATTGCTCACTATTTCATTGGTTTTAATTTTATTTTCTCGGAATTCTAGTTTTTTTCTAAAATAAAAGTAGTCTAAGTTATTCCTTATAAAATTAGCTATCTGCAGTGAAAGTTTCGTCAAAATTTGTCCAGTCGTTTCAGAGATTAGCCGGAACAAACAGAGAAACAGAAAGACAGATAGATAGACAGACACAGACAAAAATTTTAAAAATTAATTTTTTCATATAAGTACCGTATATACTTATAAATGCATTTAGTAAAAATCTGTTAATTTCAACTTACAAACAGACACTTCATTTTTATTTATATGTATAGACTAGCTGGTATACCCGTTCTTTGCATGGGTGAATTGAAAAATTAAACAATACAGATTGAAGGATAAAGAAGTTTTTAATGAGTTAATTTTACGTGAAATGCACATATTAAACAAAAAAAAAAACATATGTTTGTTAAATTTTAAATCTTTAGATCTAATAGCTGATAAAAATTTCTTTAATTTATAACGCCCCTTAACTCTCTTGTTGGTCGATTTTTGAAAACACCTTCCTAAGCTGATCTCTGCTCAGCAAAAGTAAAACATTGTTACAAATTTTGTGTAATGAACGCTTAAAATAGTGTAAATAATTTATATCTAGAAGTGTAATACGTTAATATTACTTTCTGTTGTTATTCTGTTAAAATTGTAATATTCGCAAGCAACGCCGTTCCTTAAATTAAAACGGCGATTCAATGGAAACATAGCGAAATGTTGGCGATAGAGTCAAGTTGGTAACTTGGCAATTGATTGAACAGTGCAAAAGTCGGTATGCTGTAGAACCGCCTGGTGGAAAGCTGCAACGAAGATTATAGCACAAAACTCTTCACCATAAAAAAATACATATACATGCCAATTTTCATAGTGATCGATTGGACAGTGTTGGAGTGGAGAGAGGTCATACATACAAACATCCATTTTTATTTTTTAGATAAACAAATAACATTAAGGAATCTTAAAGTACGGATCATTAAAATAGTTTATAGAAAATTTTCATGCAGGGAAAATCGTTTAACACAAAACTAAGATGGTATGACTTTTTTTTTCGAGCTAAAAGAATTTCATGTTAAAGAATATGTGAAGATCCCCTTGGATCTCACTTTGAGAACGAAAAAAATTTTGAGTTAAAGAAGAACCAGTAGCCATTTTTGTAAATAACTTTCTTTATTTGGTTATCTTTCCCAAATAGAATCAAAGACTTTTAATATCAAATAAATCAAAATACCTTTATGAGGTTTAAAAGGGACTTTCCTTTATATTAACTTAAATATTTAATGATCCAATTAATTAACAATTAGAATATCGATCACGCAGAGATTACCGCAATAAGAGATCCCAGAATTATATTCAATAATGTTCTTACTGAACATTTAACTTTAATCTCACTCCTAATATAAAACTTTAATGAGACTTTAATTATAAATCAATATTTATATACCACACTGAATCTCAGCTTTTCCTGCCTAATTTATCCACCTAGAAATCTTCAATAAAAAATATTTAACTTCACTATTATAACTTCCTGCTTCAATCTCTCTCTCCTACTGCCTTTCACTTTACTATTCCGTTTGACTTAAATACTTTGTTTAATCTGCATAATAAGGAAACCCTGTCCTCTTTTTGGAGTTGATTGGAAATAGGTAGGGAATTAAATTTCTCTAAAAAAGACGTCTCAAAAGGTTAGTGATAAAGTTCCGTATAGATTTGTCACAAATACTAAAAAAAACCCCATATATTTAACAAAATTAAGTTTATTAGAGTACACAGTTTATTTACATAGATATGTATATATTGATGGGAGGCCAGAACTTGCTTAGGAGTCCCCGGACCGGATGTGGTTAAATTCCTTTTTGGTGGGGTGCGTCAAGAAAGATTCCCGCGTTAAGAAAGTTCACTAAACCCATAAATTGTGAGGTGGTGTAACACTGCGCTGGCCTCTGGACCAATCAGAGACAATTAAAGTGGACAAGACAAAGAGTCCGCTCTAGGATTTTTGTGTGAAAAGTCGTAAAATAAAACGGGATGCACCCCGATTTTAGACAGAGAGAGAGGCAGAGAGCCGATCACAGAGCTGCAGTTAATCACGAAAATACTCCGGAGACTCCGGGCATCAACCATGTCCCTCCCTTGCACTTTCCCTCTCTCAAGCTAAGTTAAATTTTGATCTTCTTGTAGTGAAGTAAATTTCCATATACTTGTGCTTAAAATAAATTTAATAATGTTTAAAACTATACGATCAGTGTATGATTTAGTGTGAGATGAGTGTTTTAATTTTAGAATTAGTTAGCTTAATTAATTGTCATGATGCGATGTGAAATTAGGAATCTGGGTTCAAAGTTTTAGAAATTAAATAAGTTTAAAATAGCGTCGCATCATCTGGTGCCGTGACCAGGATATTGGCTAGCGATTTATTGGGTTTCTCTACCCTCCCGTTGATGTGAGCGGAATAATTTGATAGGTGTCTGTTATGAATGCCCATAACTCTGCAAAATTCAAAAAATTCTGAACCCTTAAAATATGTAGCGTTATCTACGACTAATTTATGTGGGCAACCCCTGTGTACAATGTAATTATCAAAGAAAGCTTTAGAAATCGTATGCGACTTAATATCAGGAAGTGGAACGATATGAATGTATTTTGTAAATGCATCTATCATGGAGAAAACATAACTATTACCCTTAGGTGTGGTCTTTAAAGGACCGAAAATATCAATATGACACGTCTCTCCCGGTTCTTGACTTTGTTCTATTGGTTGATGAGGTGCTGGCGGAATTTTGAAAGCGTTTTTTCGAGATAAACATACGGTGCAAGAACGAACAAAATTTTTAGTATCTTTGTACATATTCTGCCAAAAGAAGTTTTCGCTGAGTCGATGATATGTTTTGAAAAATTTAAGATGCCCTCCATATTCTGTATGGATTGATTCGAGAATTCTTGCTTTAAGACAATGTGGAATGCAAACTTGTTTTCTATTGGTATTAGACCTGAGTGACCTGGACGGGCGCTTGGACAAATGACATAACAGACCTTCCCCATTAATAAAATAGTTGCTAACTTGTGGGATAACGTCATTTTGATCAATTTCCTGTATAATAAGACTTAGAACAGGTTCCTCACGCTGCATTTTAATGAGATCCTTTGACTCTGGTAAAGCTATTGTGATGTTATTAATACAAAGAGAAAGATGATCTGCGACTGAATTTAAAGAACCCCTAATATAGTGTATATCATAATTAAATTCTTCTAGAGCCAATTTCCAACGCAAAATTTTGGAAGAAATCTTGCAAGAGGTTTATGATCCGTAAAAACTTTGAATTTTCTTCCCAATAAGAAAGGTCTAAAAAAATTTAATGCTGTATATATTGCAAAAAACTCCAAAACAGTTGCGTTATATTTAGATTGCGAAGGATTTAATTTCTTTGGAAAAAATATAAAGGTTTGACTTCAGAGTTGGGATATTTTTGTTCTAAAACTGCCCCGATACCGCGAGATGAAGCGTTCGTCGTGATTTGTAATTCTTCGTTTGGACCGGGTAGTGCTAAGACAGGTGGGTTTAATATGGCTTCCTTAATATCCTCGAATGCCTCTTGCGTCTCAGATATCCACTCAAATGGAGTGTCTTTTCTTAAAAGATTCGTTAATGGAAGTGCTCGTTTTGTGAAATTTTTAATATATCTTCTATAAAAATTACAACACCCTAAGAAAGATTTAATTTGCTTTTGGTCCGTTGGAACTGGAAAGTCGTTAATTGAAACGGACTTATCTTTATCAATAAGGATACCTTCCGGCGTTACTACAAACCCCAAAAATTTACAACTCTTTGTCAAAAATTGACATTTACTCGGATTACATTTTAAGTGAATGCTTTCAAAGCGTTCTAAAACCTTACCCAATAATTCGAAATGTTCATCTATAGTTTTAGTAAATAAAATAATGTCGTCTATGTAAACCAAAGCTCCGTTGTGTCATAAATCTCCCAAAACCTCTTGTGCAATGGACTGAAATGCTTTAGGCGAGTTTTTAAACCGAAACAAAGTCTATTAAATTCGTATTTGTCACCGTCGGGAGTAGAAAATGCCGTCTTATGCCTATCTGCAAAGTGAAGTGGAATTTGATTAAATGCTGACTTCATGTCTAATGCCGAAAAATAGTTAGAACCCGAATTTTCGGCCAAAATGTCGTCGAATGTTGGAATAACGAAGTATTGAGTTAAAGTTTTTTCATTTAGTTTCCTAAAATCCAAAACAAGGCGCCATTTTTCTTTTTGTTTAACAAACAAGGCAGGAGTACTGTACTGGGAATTAGATTTTGAAATAATCCCTGTCTTCTCTAGATTGGCTATCTGACGTCGAAATTCATTTCTTAAATTAAATGGAATCTTGTAAATCGGACATTTAATGGGATAGTCATGTTGCAGATTAATTCTATGATGCTTAGTAGCGGCCGCAGATAATTCAACAGTAGAGCGAGCGAAAGCGCTTTTATGCGAAATTAGAAGTTGAAATAATCTATTTTTTATTTTGCTGTCCAAACCTGAAAGGTTAAAATCCTTCTCCGTGAGTGGGGGTAGAACATCTTGAGAAACGGAAAAATCGCATAAAAAATCTACATAATTATTAACAGT
The DNA here is from genome assembly GCA_019973935.1 of Trichonephila clavipes. Classification (NCBI taxonomy): domain Eukaryota; kingdom Metazoa; phylum Arthropoda; class Arachnida; order Araneae; family Nephilidae; genus Trichonephila; species Trichonephila clavipes. The sequence continues at coordinate 695,542 of BMAU01017476.1, forward strand.
AATTATTTTCATGTTTTTGTTAAGGGTGATTACGTTATCAGAATCGTTTCTAATATTTATAATAGTGTCATTAATTTGCGGATCGATATTAATTTGCGAAGAAGTTAAATGGATGTTTTTTCTTTTCAACTTTGCCGAACTCTGAATAGTAGCCGAAGAAGTGGAATTAGGTAATGTTGAGACTTGAACACGAACACTGGTAACTGAATGAGGACCTACACACGTTTTGTGTTTTAAAAATCCATGAATAAAATTAGTCTGTACGGCACGCGAAGGAAGCGTAAAATTGATAAGCGGAATTGAAAAATTATTAATTAATAGACGGTTATTTCTCATATCTAAAACCGCATTCCATAATTTCAAAAAATCGTATCCCAAGATAGCGCAATAATTTTCATTAATATCTTGCTTAGTGATAAAAAAAATGTGTTGAAAGTAAAACTTTCCCAATTACAATTGTATTTCATAACAACCGAGGATTTCCACCGTATCTCCGCTAACTGCTTTAATTTGAATAGAAACATTAAATTCTTTAAAAATTTCGTTTATTTTAGCAAAGAGTGAATTGGACATTAAAGAAACGGACGCACCTGTGTCAATTAAAATTCTGAATCTAGAGTCCTGCACGCTAGCGTCAACAATTGGCAGATCAAATATTTCGTCTCTAGTTTTTATAGGAGAAAGCCGTTTTTCTACCAATTGTGTAATATCTAAAACCGGCTTCTTTCTCCGCGGAAGTTTAAAATTATCATTTCTCGTATTACGTCTGAAACCAGCTGCATTTCCTCTGCCACGGGAAGTTCTTTGTGGAACGGTCGCAGAATGCCTGGGGGCTGCGTAATTGTCGCGAAAAGCCGAGTCGTGTAAATGGACGCGTCGTTGGTCGAAAGAATGAGTGTTTGGGTGGCGAAAAACAGAAAATTCGCCCGCGGCATTTCCCAGGGGGGGGGGGGGGAATTCGATTGGCGTTCTTCCGCTCTTTTTCTTCTACATTCCGTTTGCCTATGTCCCTCTAAGCCACAATAAAAACATTTAAAGACAGTCTCCCTTCTGCGAAAAAGACCCCCACCTGTTTCCCAAGCCGTAACTGAACTGGCCTCTTGTAATCGCTTGACCCTCAAATTTATTTCATCTAACTTGTTCGTCAATGCCGAAATGACCGATGTTTCTGTGTGTAAAGGCGACAAACCAGTTCTCTCGTCATTAGCTATTTGATTGAGTTTTACGTTTTGCTCTTCTATCAGCGCAGCGTTTATTGATTCCTCAAGATTATTGGGGTCTCGTTCCAAAACAAATCTGCCAATATCGTTTCGCAGCCCGCTGATGAAACAGGACTGTAAAAGTTGATCGTTCACGTTTCGTGCCACTGTGTTTTGAGCCGAATTACTTGAATGAAATATCTGTGTCCCCAGTTTATTGATGCGTGCTGCGAATTCTTGCACGTTTACGGAGGAACCCTGAATGCACGATGAAAATAATTGAAGCCGCGTAGACAACGGAACGGTCCTCTCAAATCTCGAAATGAGAACTCTAGCGATATCGTCGTATTCGGTTAAATAACTGTGAGTTGGATCTGATAAAAAAAAATCCTCAGCTATTCCCGCTAATTTTAGTTTAAGAATAGTGACTTTCTCAGCGTTAGACCAATTACCTAAATTTGCAATATCACTGATTTTTCATAGGAACCTACGTATTCCCAACGATTCGCTTCCGTCATACTTTGGCATCAATTACGCAAAATACAAACGACTGGGATGAGCAACTCCCGCACACCATGTTAGCATTGAACTCAGCGATTCATGAAGCTACATACCCATCGCCTTTTTTCCTAGAACATGGCAGGGATATTCGATTGCCTTACACTTACGAGAAAAACTCCGACACACCACAAAATAAGTATGAATATGTTGAGAAGCTTTTACCGTCTTTGGAGCAAATTTTTAAAAAAGTCTTAAAAAATCTAAAAGAGCAGGAGACATCGCACATTAATCTAAGTACGAGAGCGACAAAGCAACATCATTATGATTACAAAATCGGGTCCTTGTGTTTTACTAAGACGCCTAATATTAAATCTAATTTATCCCCAAAACTCAGACCCAAGTTTGAAGTTCCCTACAGAGTAATAGAGCGTTTTTCTAACGCCAATTATAGGGTTCAACATGTAGAACAATTGATTAAGAGATTTAACACATATGTCAATCGGATGATTCCATTTATTAAGAGATTCTCATATTTGCACTTAAATAATTTAGACGATTTACAACCAGACGATACGGAGGTTAAAAGTAATGTTCCAAGTCCACGGTATAATTTAAGGGCCCGTGCAGGCAATTCGGCTGATTAATTTACTTCCTATCACGCTAAAAAATTTTTTTTTGAGGAAACCGAGAATCTTTTTTTACATTGTTTACGCTTCGCCACTTAGAGAGTCCACATCTAGGAACGGTACCTGTTTCATTGTTGCACCTTGTTTTATGTCATGTTTTGTTGTTTAAGTGAGACATACGTTTGTACTTAGTTATTTAATGAATTTTAGCTCATTTTTTTATGCAATTTGTTTCATGTCTTGATTTGATGCTTAAATGAGATAATGTTGTATGTGGTTAATATCAATTTTAGCTCTAGATAAAATATTTTTTGATGCTATGTGTTTTATGACAATATATAAATTTTGATTTTTGTAATAAGATGGATATTTAATTTTGCTATGCGATTCATGTATGCACGTTAATTTTAATTTTATAAATTTAAAGCTTTAATTCATGTTTGCAACAGCAATCAATTTTTGGGGTCTTTTGGACACCTGTCAAGAAATTTGAATGCTGTTAATGTTTATATATATTTGGCATTTTCATTAATCAAATAATTTTGTGTTTTTTTTACGTTGTTTTTTTTATAAAATGTCTTTTGCTTGAATATTTTTAGTTCATGTTTACTTGATTGTGTTATAACTGTGTACTTTTCTTGTTAATTTTTTAGTTTGCATAAAAGATTTGTTTAGTGACGGTACTTTGTCAGATGCAATTTTAGTGATACGTTGTTGTTAGTGTATCAATTTTAAGTGACTGTGTATTACTGAATAATGATATCTCTGGAACTTATGCTTGTTAGGATATTGATAGGTGGTTGTTTGAATTTTTTTTCTTGGGAAATTATTTCGAAACTTAACTCTGTTTTGCTCATGTTACTTTTGTTTTGTCAAATGATTGCTAATTTCTGTCTAAAAGTTGTATAGTCTTTCGGTTAGGTGTTTCAATGCTATTTTTGGTTTTTTTTGTGTGTGTTTTTGCTATAGATTTGGAATTTTTTTTCTTAAGGCTTGCTGGTTAAATTGTTGTTTAGAAAAGGAATATACAGTAAATAATTTTGTCTCGCTTGTGTGCTAATTTGTATTATGAATTGAATGTTTTGTTTATGTCGTTGTACTAGGTCTGTTGGTTTAGGTTAATTTTTTTGTATTCATGGTAGCGTTTGGTTAGATTATTGAATTGAGTACTGATATTAATTGAGGGTTTTTTTTGATGGTTTTGGATTTGAATTGTAGTTTTGCATAGTTATTTGGGGAAATAAGTTTATGGTCAGATAATGGAATTGTTAAACTTTAGATTTCGTGTACGTGTAGTTAGGTTAGCTATGAGATTGGTTTTCGCAAAGAGGAGAATTTTGATTTTTTTAGAGGCTAATTACTATTGTTTCAGTTTGTAGATATTGAGTTTGTTGTTAATTTTTTTTTGGTGTTGTAAATGTTGAAATGATTAGTTGTGAATTTTTGTTTATTAATTATTTGAAGGAGTTAGGTAAATTTGAGTTAATTATTTTGTAGGATATTTGAGAAAGTTATTTGAAGGAGATGCATAATTTTGAGTTAATTATTTTGTGGAATATTTGAGAAAGTTATTCGAAGGAGATAGATAAATTTTAATTTGATGAATTTGTAGAATAATTGGGAAAGTTTTTTTTTATGGAGATAGATAAGTTTGCGTCCAAAGTATGTGGTAAATTTGAGAGTTGTTTGATATGGAAATGGAAAATTGAGTTATAATGATATGCGGTATATTTGAAAAAGTTGTTTTGATGTAGAGAAGGTAATTTTGAGTTAAGGATTTTGTGCGATTTCGAGTAAATAAGTTGATGAACATAGATAAGTTGAATTAATGATTGTGTGGTATATTTAAGAATGTTTTGATATGAATCTAGGAAAGTTCGAGTTGAGGATTATTTGAGATTTTGTGTAAATAAGTTGATGGGCATAGATGGGTTTTAGTTAATCGTATTGTGGAGAAGTCGATTAATTATTTGGAAGTTGCAGATAAGTTTAGTTATTATTATTGAGGTACAGGATATGAATGATCTTTGAGGTAAAGGCATTTTTGAATGATTGAGGAATCATTTTAAGGTTACTGAGAATTTTCGGTTAATGTTATAGAGTGATATTTGAGTAATTAATTCGATGGTTATCGATGAATTGAGTTAGCGGTATTGTTGAAAATTGAGGATCTTTGTTTTTTTTGTATATTTGTTGTGAGTATAGTGAAACATTGTGATGAGTTCTTTTTTTTTAATTATTTAGAATTGATACATTGTATTACGTGGAATGTTAAAAAGTGATGTTGATTAGTGTAGTGAAATTTTTTTGTGGAAATTATGTTGTTTAATTATGTGTAGCACTTGTAATAATTTTTTTTTGCTTTTTTTGTTTTAGTTAAAATTACTTTACTCTGTATGTGTCGCCTCATATGTCATGGGTTGCATTATCAATTTTATGTTTATAAATTTTTTTTCTCTGAAATTTTGAACTGCATTTGCGAGTTCTGGAATTCATTTCTCAATATGGAAGTTCGCATGTATTGAATGTAGAAGAAATTGTTTTTTTTCTCTCAATTTTTTTTAAAAGTATTAATCGATATCGTTATTTTTTTATAATCGGATTTGCATGGTTTTTTTTGTCTTGATTGTACATTCTGTTTCTTGTGTTGGTGTTTGCGGCATGCAGCAAATCGTTTGTGCAGGGAATGGCATGTGCAAAATTTTTTTTTCTGCCTTTGTAAACATTGGGGGTGCATCCTGATCAAATACACATTCATAGTTTGCAATTCTAAATTTAATCGCATTAATTTTTTTTTAATTTCAAATTGTAACCAATGCTTGTAGTGAATTTTTTAAAAAATTTCTTAGGCTATTAAGCATTCTTGGAGGTTATTTTATTTTTCTTCACCTACGCACTATTCGCTTGAATTTCTAATTTTTTATTTTATAATTTTTTTTAGTTTTTTTTATTTTTACGAAAGATTGTAATCATTGCTCTTAGTGAACCATTCCGATTTCTTATGCTTTGAGTGCTGTTAAAGGTTAAAATAATAATATTTTTTGGTGGTGTGATACATGCACATATTTGTCGTGTCAGGATTTCGATGTTATACGATTATGAGGTGTCTGTTTCTTAGTGCCACGTTTGTATTGATTATGTATGTTTCACTTGTAATTATTTCTTATCACAAAATATTTTGTTCGATGCTCGTATGTGTGGTTATTGTGAGTATCGAAGCTGTTATATATGCAATTTTTGAATTTACTATGCGTTACTTGTCTTATTTTTTTATTATTTAGTGGCACATGATTCTTTGTGATTATTCAATTATTTCTATTTGTTATTTTATATGTGTTGTCCTTGTGAATTGTTTGGTGACCCATTCGATAATTATTTGTTCGTAACATGAATTTAATTGTAGTTGTTAGTAGTAATTTTTTCCCCTCTCACCGCTAAAGGAATTGGGACTTAATTTTTAGAATTTACTTTATAATTTTTTTCTTCCTTTCTGTTACATTTTCAATTGTAAATTGTGGGAATGGCGATGTCGGTGCTTGGGTCTGCGGCGGATGTCAACTGGGATCGAGTTTCTCTTTTCTTCACACTGGTTTTGGTTCTATGACTAATGTGGTTTCCCTGGGAGACAATTTTTTTTCTATTGCAGCGTACATGGAATATTTTTATTCCGCATCTGCCGGAACCTACGGGGCCAGCTAAATTTTTTACTCACCGTGGACAGACTACAGACTTTTGATGTGTTGCCTAGCTCTACAGGAAATTTTCTACTCATCGTGGACGGACTGCAGACCTTTTGATGTGTTGTCCCGCCAGAGCGCCTAACTTTCTTCGCAGTATTGATGCATCAGCTATTTTTGTGGTCGGGACACACATGAACGTCGAACTCTCTTCTCGTGATGGAACATTTTTTTTCTCTTTCTTGCTGGTTGTAATTTTTTTTGTGCTGTGTATTTGAGAGAGGGGAGGAGTGATGGGAGGCCAGAACTTCCTAATTTAGAATTAGCCCCTGAGATGGCTTGGAATTTGCTTAGGAGTCCCCGGACCGGATGTGGTTAAATTCCTTTTTGGTGGGGTGCGTCAAGAAAGATTCCCGCGTTAAGAAAGTTCACTAAACCCATAAATTGTGAGGTGGTGTAACACTGCGCTGGCCTCTGGACCAATCAGAGACAATTAAAGTGGACAAGACAAAGAATCCGCTCTAGGATTTTTGTGTGAAAAGTCGTAAAATAAAACGGGATGCACCCCGATTTTAGACACAGAGAGAGGCAGAGAGCCGATCACAGAGCTGCAGTTAATCACGAAAATACTCCGGAGACTCCGGGCATCAACCATGTCCCTCCCTTGCACTTTCCCTCTCTCAAGCTAAGTTAAATTTTGATCTTCTTGTAGTGAAGTAAATTTCCATTTACTTGTGCTTAAAATAAATTTAATAATGTTTAAAAACTATACGATCAGAGAGTGTATGATTTAGTGTGAGATGAGTGTTTTAATTTTAGAATTAGTTAACTTAATTAATTGTCATGATGCGATGTGAAATTAGGAATCTGGGTTCAAAATTTTAGAAATTAAATAAGTTTAAAATAGCGTCGCATCAGTATATACTATATAACTCGTGTCCGCGACTTCGTCTGCGCAGGATTAGTCCTTCGAGTAGCTTTTATTTTCTTCTCTAAGGTTCTCTCTATCTATCTTTATACCTAAATTAATCAAAATTGGCTCTGCGCTTTAGTCGTGAAGGCGTAACAGGCAGACTGTTGCCACTTATGTTATATTTCGTACTTCCTGTTGTCTTTTCTATCCATGTAACTTGTTATTGAGCTTGCGGAATTAGCAACGGGGGAAGAATTAGAATGAAAGCAGAATTTTCAGGAGTGGATGAAGACAGCTCTCTGCACCCAGTTAGATTTTTTTAATGCAGTGCTAGCGCCTTCCTTTACGAAATATGGTAACTAAAATAATTGATTGCCTTGCTATTTTTGTATCCCTGTATTAGTCGAACGATTTTTGCGGAAGTGCTTTTGCATTTTATTTACATTTTTAATAATTTTTACTTTTGGTTTCTTGTTTTTTTTTGCTTTATTTTGTTAATTGTTTGTTATCTTTCTTGTTATTTTAATTAGTCAATCTGTTTTTTCATTTTCTGCAATCAATTTTTGCATACTTATTGTTTTCTGAAATGAATGTGTATAGCAGAGACTTAATCTGCTCATTTTGTAATCAAATCTTCACTCGCCCTTTCTGTTTGAAAAGGCATTTAAAAAATATTCATGATCACCAATGTAAATGAAGAGATTTTGAAGGAATGCAATACTTTCAGTGGTATGAATAGTTGCATTTAAAAAAACATTTAGTTTATAAATTTTCACTGTAGTAGACTGAATTTTATACATTTACGTATAAATGTTTTCTACTGAAGTTTACATAATTTTATATTAGTAAATGTAAACCTTCGTTTAATTAACATTATAGAATTTGTTACATGGAAAGAAGAAGAAAACAAGACTATGTCAAAATATGTTAGACAGTGAGGTTTTAAAACACTTCAAAATGGAGAAATAGTGATGAATTATCACTGTTGTCGAAGTGGGACATACAAACCAAAATGGAAAGGTCTCAAGAATTAAAAAGTTATCTATAAAACACAGAAATTTAAGCCCTAATTTTGATAAAATTACCATAAACAGTTCTGAACAAACAAAACACTAAATATGTGTGAAAAATTGAAACAGATTCTTTATGCAAAGCAAAAGTGTAGATATTTTAATGAAATTTACATAATTTAAAAAAACTTGGCTTTTTCAATCATATTTATTTTATAATACAATAAATTGTTTTCATTAACTAAATAAATTACAAATTAAACTGAGGTTTGATAAATAATCATGAGATATATTCACAAAAATAAATATTTTGGACAACAGATGGCGATAGCACTGCATTACAAAAATCTTACTGGGTGCAGAGCACTGTCTTGATCCACTCCTCTGAATTTTCGGTTGATTTGTCGAATCGGGCTCTTATCGCGCCAAGTGTTTTCTCGCCAAATCGATAAATGCGCCAAATCTGGTAACCCTTCTGAATTCGTTTTCTAGTGGAGGAAAGTCGGGTTTTCCCCGCCGCGAAATTTAGCGCATGCGCAGTAGATTTCTTTAATTTTAACATTTTTAACGATATCGCGGCAAGTTAGCGCATTCGTAATTGTTTTTTTTTTAACAGTTTAATTCTTAAACGGTCTTTCTCGCGCATCAGCAGAAAGCTTTTTTTTCTTTAAAAAATCCGTTATACAGGAAATGGTTATTTCTTTTGCTCTGGTTGGGTCAGCCGTTCGGCTTCGTTTTCTTCGTTTTGGGAATTACTTTTTACAGGTAAATTTTTTTATTTCTTTCTTTCTCCACATAAATTACAAAAGATTACCATGATGTCCAGCGATGCTGTTAGAATTAATTTGAATAAATGCATTCAAAAGTATGATGGGTATTCTGAAAGGTTTTTTGCCTTGTTGCCTGTGTTTGGAAAAAAGCGGTGTTAGAATGGTGCATGAAAGAAGGTTTGATTGCTTCTTCATACGTTTGCCCGAAATGTGGGAAACCTATGGAATTGAGAAAAAGAACAGGCAAAAGTTTGAATGATGGTTTTGAATGGATGTGCAGAAATCAGTCCAGTGTGAAAGAGGAGAATCATTATGCTTCTCGGAGTGTCTTGGTTTCAACTGAGTAGCATGGATATGTGTATGGTTCTGTTAGTGATGCATAAATGGTTTGGAAGTTGCCCTCAGAAATATGCAGTCACAGACTTGGGTGTTGGTTCACACATGGCTGTCGATTGGTATAATTTCTGTAGGGAAGTATGCATACATGTTTTAATTAGAGGTAGTTGCAAGATTGGAGGGGTGGATGCGATTGCTGAGGTGGATGAGAGTAAATTTGGTGTAATGGCGTGGTACATAGGAGGCTTGACACATAGCACACAATAGACTAAAAAAAGGATGTTCTGCTGTGAACTGTTTTGGTTTTGAGCGGGAAGGAGAGAAGAAGAAGGTAGTCTCGAACGAAAAATGGAGGAAGCTGCTTGTAGTTCCCGATGCGATTTGTAATTGTAAATGAAATTATTAATATAGTGATGTGTTTTGAAGGAAATAATAAAAATGGTAAATCCGGTTAATTAGAGGTGATTAATTCAACTACAAAACGATCTTACAGACTGGTGGCAGCGATGGCATCGATCTAAGACAGTGCCGTTAACAAAAGAAATAGTTGGGGTAAGTACTTTTTCTATCTGAAAGTACTTTCATGCGTATTCTAAATTTGTTCTCAATTTTTGTATTAAAATATGGGTATAAATTAAATACAGCAATCATTCTTAATTCACTTTTTGTATTAAATGCTGGATTTTGATTATTTTAAAGCTATATACTTATCCCTGCTATTCTCGTTAATTTATGATTTGTTTTTAAATAAAAACAAAAATTTATCCTATAAAAAGGAAGAAAATTTATTTTGTCTGTGGTTGAATTGAGTATATAAAATTGCTCTTTTTTTCTTTTTTTTAGTTTTAGTTAGTGTATTCTGATTTAAAACTGTGCTTTCTTTGTGAAATATAATTAAAAGATTCCCTCAACGGTGTTTAAAAAAATATGTATTGTAAATACACTATTAAGAATTTGTGAAGAGTGAATGATAAATAACTTATGAAAATTGTGATTATAGCACGATTTGAAGGTGCAGTGAAATATATATATAGTGTATATTTAAGTAGAAATATTTTTGATTTTGCTGAGTCAACGAAATATTTATGACTCTTCTCTTTTACTGAGAGGAAAAAAAAGCTGACTCATTACGTTTCAGAAGTTCTCAAAGTTAAATGCATAAATTATGTAGCTATTCGAATCATATAAGAATTTGTTTTTTATAAGTTGTTTAGTAAAATTTTTGTTTCTGTGGATTCAGAATACTAGTGGAATTATTTTACTCTCATTATTGTCTTATAATATTTTTTTGTTGTTGCGAATAGAAGTGTTTGGTTTTTCCGAAAAAAAGAAAATCTGTAGATTTTATTTGAATGGTGTTCTCTGAGTTAAAAGTGGTCATTACATTGAAACATTTTGAATAAAAAATTTGTTCGTTTTTGCAGATATAACCATCTATTATTATTTTCGAGTTAAAGATGAAGTTGTAGAATTTCTATAGGTAGAATTTTTTTAAACATATTTGCTCACATTTGTTTGTTTTAAATTGAAAATAAAGGACAAAAATTAAATTATGAAGAGATAATTTGGACTTAGGGTGTATGTTATTGAATTTGCATTGAAAAGTTTTATTTTTTAAATTTTTGTGTGTGCTTGTTTGATTATTCTGGTATTGTAGTTACGTAAATATTTTAATCACTTGAAACTTTTGAAAAATAGAATTCGAAAGTGCTGAATATGTATGTATTCGTTATAATTCAAGTGTATATTTTTGCATATTTTGGTACAGTGCAAAATCGATAACTACTTTTAGTTAAATAATATATCGAAAAATAAGTTTCTTTTTCTCGTCTTATTTTCTTTTCTTCTTGGAAAGCATTCTGATCTTGTTAGTCCCTAAATCATGGCATATTTAGCTAAAGGTAATAAACCTGATCTTTTGTCAGTATGTGAAGAAATGGGGGTTGAAGTAGATCAGTCCAGCAAGGTGGTAGATATAAAAAAATTGATTCTAAATAGCGAATTTTATATTGAAGAGGAAGTGAAGATAATTATCGACAGAGTCATTAGTGATAGGAAAGAACCTGAAAGAAGTAAACAAAAGAAAAAGAAAGGGAAGAAAGAAGGAAACAAGAAGAAAAGGAAAGGGAAGAAAGAAGTAAACAAGAAGAAAAGGAAAGGGAAGAAAGAAGTAAACAAGAAGAAAAGGAAAGGGAAGAAAGAAGTAAACAAGAAGAAAGGGAAGAAAGAAGTAATCGAGAAGAAAGGGAAAGGGAAGAGCGAATAGCTCTAGAGGCCAGACAACACGAATTAAAATTGAGAAAATTAGAATTATCACAGCAGAATCAACCATTAAATGATGAATCTGGAAGAAGAGTTGAAATTGGACCTAAGATTCAATTGACACAAATCACAACTAAATTTGATGAAAAACATGATGCGATTAGTTTATATTTGATTAATTTTGAAAAGAAGGCAGAATTAGCTCAAGTACCAAAGAAGGATTGGGTGGCCTACTTGTTGGCGGTTTTACCAGCAGAACTCTCTAATATGTTAGCTAGAGAATCTACCGAAAGGGGGCAAATAATTATGATGTTGTAAAAGATCTTATATTGAAGAGGTACAGGTTGAACAGCGAAAAGTTGAAGCAATGTTTTTATGACATCAAAAATCAGCAGAGAAGTCTTGGAGGAATTATACTCATGAGTTGAATAGTTATTTTACAGAATGGATAGCTGAATTGCAGGTTAAAACTTTCGAGCAACTGAAAGATCTATTAATAACTGAACAATTGAAGTACCGTGTTCCAGTTGAAGTAAGAGAGCATTTTCTTGATGACTGGATCAAGTTAAAAACTCCCTATGAACTTGCAAAGAAATTAGACGTATATGAAAGCATCAAACAGAGTTTCAGAAGAGAAGTCCATAAGAAAAATAGTTACAAATTCCAAGGTGGTGTAAATTATAGTGGTGCCAGACCAAAAGAAACTCCTAAAGATTTCAAGTCCAAATTTCAAATAAAAAAGGAACCTGTAGATGAAAAAAATCACGAGAAAGACTTTGAGAAGAGAAGACAGCTTCAATGTTATGAATGCGGGTCTTATTCACATCTCAGACCACAATGTGAAAAACTAAAGAAGAATTACGAAACAGTCGCGTCTAATGGAACTGTTAAAAATGGTACTGATGTATTGGCTCCATATACAAGTTTAGGAACAGTGAATGAAATTGAAATGCCTATACTACGAGATACTGGTGCAACTCTCGATTTAATATGTAAAAAATACGTAAAGCCTTCCATGTTTATAAATGAAACTGTGTGGATTCGAACTCCTCTGGAGGAAATCGCAGTGTGTCTACCAATGGCTGAAGTTGAGTTGGACTGTGTGTTTGGTCATGTGATTACGAAAGCTGCTGTTTTAAGAGATTCATTAGATCAAGGAAAATATCTTTTTTGGGAAATAAGACTGCTGCATTGTTTGAAGAAGTGAAGAAGAATAAAGAAATACAAGTGTATATAGTGAACGCTGTTGAAACACGTTCGCAGAAGAAATTGACTGAAGAGAGTAAACAAGATCTTAACATGTCAGCAGAAACTATTCCTGAAAGTAACGAAAAGAATAAAGAATCTCCGGACGAACTGGATGATATTTTGCCTTTAATTCAGCCTGAAATTTCTGAATCAAATCTTATAAAATTATCTCATAAAGATTTTACAAAGGAACAAATGAAAAGGGCTGAATTAAAAACACTGTTTGAAGAAGCTAAAAGCGTGTCTTCAAAGAAAAATCATTATATTGTCGAAAATAACCTACTATTTTTCCAAAAAGTAGATAAGGATGGCGCTAAACGTAAATGTTTAGTTGTTCCCGAAAAGTATAGAAAAAATTTGATGACAATAGGTCACGAGGCGGCTGCAGCTCAGCTAGGAGTAACTAAAATGAAAGATACCATATTCAAAGCATTTTACTGGCCTAAATGCTTTAGTGATGTTGAGGACTTTGTAAAAACATGCGAGAAATGTCAAAGGGTGGATAAACCGCAAGATAAAAAGAAGACCCCACTTAAAATTGTTCCCGTAATAACTGAAATTTTCACAAAGATTAACATCGATGCAAGTGGACCTTTACCAATGACACCATCAGGAAATAAATATATAATTACGGCGTTATGTATGTCATCAAGGTATCCTGATGCCATTCCTGTAGAAAACCTTTGCTCAACAACTGTTGTAAATGTATTGTTACAGATTTTCAGCCGAATGGGGTTCCCAAGAGAATTATAGACTGACCAAGGCACGTCATTCATGAATGCACTAACTACGGAATTTTTAGAAAGATTTGGAGTTAAAGTAGTTATATAGAAGTTCTGTTCATCATCCACAAAGTAATCCTGTGGAAAGAATGCACAGAACATTGAAGAGGATTCTTCGTGTCCTGTGTCTGGAGGCAATTCCATATTGGGAGAATATTCTTCCTCAAGCCCTCTTTGCCCTAAGGACTGTTATACACGATAGTACTGGGTTTTCACCAGCTGAACTAGGTCACGGGAAAAATCTAAGGACTCCTGTGATGTTGTTGTACGAGAAACTGACAGAAGAAGAGCCTGTAGAAAGCAGTGTTGTCGATTATGTATTTGAACTCATTAATATAATGAAAAGATGTTAGGAATTGGCAATCCTACACATGGAAGATGCTAAACAAAAACAGAAGTTGTGGTATGATCGCCGGACCGTTAAGCGTCAATTTCAACTGGGTGAACTGGTTTTGGTCATAGCTCCATCCAGGCCTAACAAGTTATCTGTTCAGTGGGTTGGCCCTGGAGAAATAGTGCAACAACTCTCTGAGACAAATTATGTGGTCAAATTCCCAGAGAAAGATAAAACCCACGTTTATCATGTTAATATGCTAAAACCTTATCACCAACGAGAGGAAAATAATTATTTATTGTGCATTAATCCTTTAAAGTATGACGAAGAAGACATGCCTAGTTTGGAACTTGAAAACGAAAGGTCGGGATGGTCCAAAATCATCAGCGATGTGCAGTTAAATTCAAAATTATCTCAAATTCAACGAGGACAGCTCAAAGAACTTTTATATGAATATAGTAATCTTTTTTCGAATATTCCTGGATGTACCGATTTAGCTGAACATGATATTGAATTAGAATCTGAACGAGCAATTGTTGCTAAGCCTTATCGTATGTCTCCTCGACAAATTGAGATTCTCAAATTAGAAGTTAATAAGATGTTAGAACTGAAAATAATAGAGCCAGGAGAACCTGCTTTTACATCTTCATTAATACTTGTTGAAGCTCAGGGAAAGGAAGCAAGGCCCTGTATCGATTACAGAAGGTTGAATAAAGTAACTCGGACACAATTCTTTCCATTGCCTAATATCGAAGAACTTTTAGAAAAGGTATCGGCAGCTAAATATATCTCTATCTTGGATCTCACTCGAGGGTATTGGCAAATACCCCTGAGTTTCCGAGTGAAAAAGTACGCATCGTTTGTGACAACATTTGGAACTTTAAAACCACTGAGGTTACCTTTCGGTCTGAAAAAGGCGCCCTATTACTTCAATCGACTTATGGCTAACTTATTAAGAAATTGTGAAGACTTTGCAGTTCCCTACCTAGATGATATAGCTATCTTTTCACTAGCCTGATATGATCACCTAAAACATCTAAAAGATGTATTTCATCGCCTACGCTCCGCTAAATTACATATCAAGCCATCCAAATGTCAATTTTCTCAAGCATACGTTAAATATCTTGGACATTTGGTAGGCCATGGTTTAAGAACAAATGGAGAATTAAAGATTCAGGTCATCAAAGATTTCCTGATCCCCACTAACAGGACGCAAGTTAGAGCCTTTTTAGGATTATCTGGCTATTATAGAAGATATATTCCCGAATTTTTTTTCAGTAATCGCAGCTCCACTGACAGATTTACTTAAGGGCCGAAATCGAAAATCAACCGTTGACTGGAATAGTTCTTGCCAGAATGCATTCGAGGAGCTCAAGACAAGACTATCTAAAAATCCAGTTTTATACAGCCTTGATTTCACAAAACCCTTCATCATTCAGTGTGATGCATCCAATCTTGGAATAGGTGCTGTGTTGTCGCAAGTATGTGAAAACGAAGAACATCCCATCATGTTTCTGAGCAAAAAGCTGCCGCTTGCAGAACAGAAATATAGCACTACGGAAAAGAATCTGCAGCCATTATTTTTGCCGTGCAAAAGTTGAAATGCTATCTTGATGGACACCAAAAATTTGTCATACAAACTGACCATAATCCCTTGGTCTGGTTAGAGAAAAATACTGGGACTAATCCAAGACTCTTAAGGCGGTCCTTAATTTTGCAAGCATTTAATTATGAGATTGCTTATCGGAAGGGAAAACAAAATCAGAATGCTGATAGTTTAAGCCGTATCGCTTAAGACTTGAAAAAAAACACACTTGTAATGAGAATTGATGAAAAAATAAGAATTTTCTTTGTATTATTATTTTTTTGTCTAGAATGATTGGTATTTGTGTATTAGTATTAATATTTGATATTAGTATTTTAATTTTTTTGATATTTTGTATTTGTATTTTAAAATTTGATATTTTATATTGGTATTTTAATTTTTTTAATATTTTGTATTTGTATTTTAAAATTTGATATTTTGTATTGGTATTTTAAAATTTGATATTTGGTATTAGTATTTTAAACTTTTGTGTTTGTATTTTGATATTTGGAATTTTTTGTTCTAAATTTTGGTATTAATATTTAAAAATTTTTTTGATATTTGTATGTTAATTTTTTGATAATTAATATTTGTATTTGTATTTTAAAGATAGCATTTGGTAGCAGTATTTCACCAAATGATATTTTGTATATGTTAAAGTTCACATAGATTAGAAGGGATAAGTTTAATGCCTTCCTTAAAGTAAGGTACTAATTTCGGATAGAACAGGTACTTGCACGTTATTTTTTTTAAAAAAATATTTTTTGCTCCGTTTAAAAGAAAAGGATTTCAAGAAATAATTCTTAACTCTCTACCGCTGCATAAACTGATCCTATGTCAAGTATTTTTCAGGTATCACAGTAAAACTCTCCACTCAACTATCGTGAAAAGTTTTCTCCAGGATGGGAGGAAATAATTAGTCTGTAACGGCATGGCACATAAGAGGCTTGACACATAGCACACGATAGACTAGAAAGAGGGCGCTGCTGTGAACTATTTTGTCTTTGAATGGGAAGGAGAGAAGAATAAGAAGGTAGTCTCGAACGAAAAATGGAGGAAGCTGTCTGTATTTCCCGATACGATTTTAAATTGTAAATGAAATTATTAATATAGTGATGTGTTTTGAAGGAAATAATAAAAACGGTAAATCTGGTTAATTAGAGGTGATTAATTCAACTACAAGAAGATCTTACGTTGGGAAAATGAAATATGGTAAAGGAAGACCCGTGAATGGAAAATGGGTCTTTGGAGGTACTGAAAGGTATTCGAACAAATGTTTTTTTCAGAGTGGTTCCATGTCGAACGAAAGAATGTTTGCTTGCTGTCATTAAAGAATGGGTGTTGCCTGGTACCACAATCATTTCGGACAGTTGGGCTTCCTACAATTGCTTGCAAGATGAAGGTTTTCAGCATTTGAAGGTAAACCACAGTCTGACGTTTGTGTGTCCGGTAACAGGTGCGCATACTAACAGCATTGAGAGCTTGTGGAGTGGAATCGAACGTTTCCTTTAAATACGACTCATCGCACCGATGACATGTTTGATTCATATCTACATGAGTTTATGTGGCGAAGGAAAAATTCCCATTCCGTTGAGAACGAAGTCTTCAAAACGTTCTTAGCGGATGTGGCGAGTGTTCCCCCTTTGCAACAGGACGTCCCGCCGGAGCACGAAATAATGCCGCAAGATGTTCAGCCCGGGACATCCTCTTTATAAACATCGTTTTTTTAAGGTAAGTCAATAAATTTTCATGTTTAAATGCATAATTTTTGCAGCGATTTTCCATTTCAAAACTTTAAAATACTACGTTTTTGATGATTTCCCTTCCGCCATCTTGAATTTCGCGCTCCGGCGTTGCGTGTTGTGGTAGGGTTGCAACTCGGAAACACCAACACGCAAAAACGTACCAAATTGGCGATTATTCAAAATTTGGCGGAGAAGTGCCGGATTTGACAATTTCACCGAATTTTCTTCCATGTTTACGTTTTTTGATATAGTTCCCTGTACATAAAGTAAATAAAATAGCATACAGATAAAAGATCGTCTTCAGTCATAATAAATTGGCGTCCGTAACAGAATTCTGCTTTCGAAGAATTAAGAACTATAAAATGTACAGGTACGAATAATTTAGATTACTGCTTATATGAGTTACGATGTTCTGTTTATGATGTTTTCGAGAGTGATTTAAGTTTAAGAAAGCTATACTCACTGTA
This sequence comes from Trichonephila clavipes, assembly GCA_019973935.1. Lineage (NCBI taxonomy): Eukaryota > Metazoa > Arthropoda > Arachnida > Araneae > Nephilidae > Trichonephila > Trichonephila clavipes. Next base: position 712,997 of record BMAU01017476.1, read on the forward strand.
TTTTCTTCTTTATAAACAGACATTAAGAATTTATTACGAATAATTTCAAGTAATTGCTTTAAGTTTGCGTATAAATATGGATGCTTTGAAAATAAAACGGAAGTCGTTAAGAACTTCGTTTACGGCTACGGCGAATAAGTTGAAAGAATAATTGGCGACGAAAGAAGACGCCAAGGATGGTGATAAGCTGTCCGCATTGAACTCGAGTTAAATTTTTACGTTTAGATGAGGTTCAGAATAAAACTTCTGATTTACTTTTAGAAAATATTGCTACGGCTACCGAATACAAAGCTGATTTTGAGGGGGAAGAGGATTATAAAGATAATTTTTTTTAGCTTAAATCAAAGATAGAAACGCTATTAAATAAATATTCTCGATCTCTTTCAGAAAGTTCTTCCGAGCGTGATGTGGTAAAATTAAAATTACCTAAATTTGAATTAAAGATGTTTTCTGGTGATCCTAAGGAATATTTGACATTTTGGAGTATATTTTCAAAAATTCATGACTCGGAGGAGCTGACTGCTATAGACAAATTTCAATATTTATACCAGTCTATGGAGCCTGATTCGAAAGCTGCTAGATTAATATCGAGTTTCCCAATAGCTGAAAATTATCCAAAGACCGTCGAACAGCTGAAATTAAGATTTGGCCGGGAAGATCTTTTAGTGCAAATATATGTCGGCGATCTCCTTTCACTGGTTCTGAAAAATGCTACGACTGGAAAGAATGCCCCTGATTAACCCTCCAAGTGGTTAGCTACCTCCTGAAAAGTTATTCCGAAAGCGTTTACTCTTATTTTGACATTCGCTTTAAAAATGCAACAGACTTCTTTTCCTTTCCCCCTTTTAAAACTTGGGAAGTCGAACGGGGACAATTTTATGACTCAGTTTGGTCCCTTTGTAAAGTAAGTACCAAGAGATCAATCGTTTACAGCTAGCTGTCAAGTTGTCTTGGGCAATCTTATTTGAAAATTGTAGTGCAACTGTGTGTGTGTGTGCGTCGTTTCCCCTATATGTTTAGTCACAGTAAAATTAAAACAAAATGAAGGGTGGAAAAAAGGAAATAAATAGTGTGTTAGAAGTTGAAAAATAATTATATTTTCTTCAAACAAAATTTATTTTTCTGTCATTTTTTAAAAATTAAAAATATATATATATATATATATATATATATATATATATATATATATATATATATATATGTATATATATATATGTATATACATATATATTGTATATATATATATATATATATATATATATATATATATATATATATATATATATATTTAAAATACCAACTAACAAACACTTCCTGGGGTGTAAAGAAATCCCCCCTCCGATTTTTTACGATTGCTCCAGGGTCAATACACGGGGTGGGGTTCCCTACGAGCCATAAAACTTCCTATCAGTGTCCTGCTGTGTTGCTTCCACCGTCCCTAATTATCTTTCAAGATGTTAAACCTTTAAAAGGGGGAAAGGATTTCAGAAAAGTACGGCTAATCCGCTTTTGAAAATGTTACTTGAAGGCAAAAAACCCCGTGCAGTGCATTTTTGAAGTATCTTTACAATGACGGATTTTTCCGTGCTAACCGCTTGGAGGGTTAAGCCACCCTCTACGATATGCTAGAAACAAAATTAAGAGCATTGGAAAGCTTAGGGCGCACAAAAGAAATGCCACTATAAGTTACCATCTAGAACGAGAAAAATTCCAGACAGAGAGCCTCAGGAAGACAATTGGTCATTTAAAAGAAAGATTCTACGTGGATAATTTGGTTACGAGTGCTAATGACGTTACAGAATTGGAACAATTGAAATCGCAATCCATAGAAATAATAAAAGAAGGTGCATTTGATTTGCGCTGTTAGGCTTCTAATGACTAAAGAAGATCAAGATGTGCAAATGGTACTTGGCCTGAGTTGGGATGTAGTCAGCGACGAACTTTCTTGCAAGTTACCATCAAATTTAGATTGTACCCAAGAAAGGCCAGTTACAAAAAGGGTATTGCTATCTGTGATCAACAGTGTATACGATCCGATTGGCTTTACGGCTCCAGCTTTATTGTTACCAAAGTTGCTTATGCAAGAAGCTCGGAGAGAAAAAATAGGCTGGGACAAGGTGTTGCCTGTAAAACTTGAACATAAATATAGACTTTGGGAGAAAACCATGCATCTCATGTCTAAATGTACAATTCCTCGAAGATTTTTTGCTGAGAATTACGGTGACTTCACACTGCATATCTTCACAGATGCTTCTGCCTAAGCTTACGCTACATGTGTCTTTCTGCGATGTGAATTCAAAGGATAAGTTACGGTCAAACTCATAGCAGCTAAAGCTCGACTTTCTCCAATGAAAAAATTCACAATCCCACGACTTGAATTGTTGGGAGCAGCTCTGGGTGCTCGATTAGCAGAAACTGTACATTCTATCCTACGAACTGCTTCTAAAAGCTACTTTTTGTCCGATTCAATGGTGGTTTTAAGCTGGATTAAGAAAAAAGAGCCATGTAACACATTCGTTGGAAATCGAGTGAAGGAAATCAAGAATTTGACCAACATAGATGACTGGAGACATGTTCATGGGAGAGGCCAACCTTGCTGATCTAGCTACCCGATGCTGTGATTGGTTGGATCTCCTGAAAAGCAAATGGTGGGAGGGTCCCGGCTGGCTGTATAGCGATGAAGAATCTTGACCATGTTCTGAGGTATCAGAGACTCCGGATGAAGCACTTCTAGAGCGGCGTAGGACATTTGTGATAAATTTAGCCACAGGAAACGAAGTTAGATTTGGAGATAGATTCCTGTACTTTTCGAGCTATAAGAAAATTCTCCGAATGACTGCTTATGTTCTCAGATTCTGCAACAATATTAAGAGAAACTCTCCTAAGTTAGTTAATTTCCTTTCATGTGGAGAGATTCAAAAGGCAGAGGAGACTAATAAAAATCATGCAGCCAGAATGGCCCTCTTAAATACGTGAGAAGTACAAGGATACAATACAGTTTTTCGAGGAAAATGTCATCCTGAAAGTTCAAACAAGACTGATTCTCAGCCAAAATCCAGAAGACTTTACTCATCCTACAGTTTTGCCAGACCATCCTCTTCTAGAAAGACTGGTTTTGTACACTCATAGATCCTTAAAGTATGCTGGAGTGTTAACGACCTTAGCACAATTAAGAGAAAAATTCTGGATTCCCAAGGTCGGAGAGTTGTAAGAGCACTTTTACGACAGTGTATAAAATGCAAAAGGCTGACAGCTGGCAAAGTTAACCCAGATCCAGCTCCTTTACCTCCCGACAGAATACACATAGTTGCAGCCTTTCAAATAACTGACTCAGATCTGGCAGGTCCTCTTTCCTTACGTGGTGGAAGCAAAGCGTGGATAGTTTTATTCACGTGTGCAGTGTATCGAGCAGTCCATTTGGAACTAGTCTCATCTCTCTCCACCGAATCGTTTATGCAAGCTTTGAGAAGATTCTGGGCAAGAAGAGGAAGAGGTTCTACGCTATACACTGATAATGGTACGAACTTCGTAGGGGCAGCAAATGCTTTGAAATCTTTGGACTGGGATTTCATTCAAGCGGAATGTTCTTTAATGAAAATAAAATGGTTGTTTAGCCCTCCTTCCACCCCATGGTACGGTGGATTTTGGGAAAGGATGGTTCGTAGTATAAAAGAACTCCCCCGAAAGTGTTTGGGCAAAGCATGCGTAACATATGAAGAGATGTTGACTTTACTCTACGATTGTGAGGCTACAATAAATGGACGACCATTGACATATTTGTCAGACGATCCGAAGGAGTTGAAACCTCTTACACCTGCTCATTTCACCCAAGACATTAAAGAAAGAGAAACATTTGATTTGGATCTGATTGATTCTCAGCATATATTGAAACGAGTGCGTTATCTTCACAGCTTACGATCAAATTTACGCAAACGTTTCTACAAAGAATACCTCGGAGAGTTAGTAAGAAGTCCCAAAGTAGCTTCAAGAAGAAAAATGATTTCTCCGAGAGAAATCGTCATAGTTGAATCAAAGAAGCCAAACCGAATGAATTGGCCTTTGGCTCAAGTGATCGAATTGTTTCGAGGCAAGGACGGTGTGGAGCGTGTGGCCAAATTACGACTAGCCAATGGTGAGATCATACGACAGCTTCAACGAATTTATCCTTTGAAGCTCAGTGCTAGTGACCATCTCATCGAGAACCACCAAGGAACTGATATAGCTGCGCAAATCCCGGGCCCTACTGCTGCTGATGTTCTGGAGGAAGGAAAGAAATCTCGATGTGGCCGTCCGTTAATTCCGGTTAAAAGACTGAACTAGGGAACTGTTAATAATTTTACTTTTTTTAATGTCATAAATGTGTAGTAATTTGTTAATGTTTTGTATTGCTTTAAAGTGATTGTATGCACAATACAGAAGGTGGAAGAATGTTGCCACTCATATTATATTTCGCACTTCCTGTTGTCTTTTCTATCTATGTAACTTGTTATCGAGCTAGCGGAATTGGTAACGGGGGAAGAGTTAGAATAAAAGCAGAAGTTTCTTCCATGTTTACATTTTTTTTATATAGTTCCCCTGTGACCGCGGTAGCCGAGTGGTATAGGTATCGGACCGTGGCTTGCCTTGTCACGAGTTCGAGCCCAGTACCACTAAAGACCCGCCGTGTAGGGCAGCGATGCACGTTAAATCTGTAGACAGCTGAAACGTCCTCTCGTTGGTGTGGTGTGGTAGTTAAAAGAGGGGGTGCCAGCTCAGGTGTCGTCCACGTCACTTGACCATGGTTCAAAATTACGTGGTCCGTCGCCAAAAGCCCTCGTGTAGCTGAACAGTACGATGTTAATATTCAATCAATCAATCGATATAGTTCCCCGTACATAAGGTAAATAAAATAGTATACAGATAAAAGATCGTCTTCAGTCATAATACAGACAGAGTTACTTTGAGAGACTCTTGCTCTATATTGTGTTATGTATGTAAACTTGTGACGAATCTATACGGAACTTTATCACTAACCTTCTGAACCGACCTTTTTAGGGAAATTTAATTCCCTACCTATTTCCAATCAACTCCAAAAAGCGGACAGGATTCCTTGTTATGTAGATTAGATTCAGTATTTAAGTCAAACGAAATAGTAAAGTTAGAGCAGTAGGAGATAGATATTGAAACATAGAGTTATAGTGAATTTGAATTGAAGTCTTGTTGTTGATAATTTAATCTCATGAAGAATTGAGACTCCGAGTGGTAACTATTATTTTGAGTTTAAAGTCTCATTAAAGTTTTAAGAGTCAGATTAAAGTTAAATGTTCAATAAGAACATTATTAAATATAATTCTGGGATCTCTTATCGTGGTAATTTCTGCGTGATCGTTATTTAATAAATTAATTAATTAGATCATTAATTAATTGAGTTAATTTAAAGGATATGATCTTTAAAACCTCATAATATTACTAAAATTATTGTTAATAAGTCTTTGATTCTATTTGGGAAAGATAACCAAATAAAGAAAGTTATTTATAAAAATGGCTACTGGTTCTTTTGTGACTCAAAATTATTCTCGTTCCCAAAGTGAGGTTCCTAGAGACCTCCACAAACTGAAACTAAATATTTTTGATGATTATTTCACTGATAGGTATTATAAATCCTATATTTTGTGTTGATAGATGTACGGATGTATATGGTGATTGATGGTAATGCAAAAGTTATAGGTAGCTATTGCAATATACTCCTATAAACTATGTTAAACGATTTTTTTCGTTCAGCATAAACATGTAGATTTTGCGATTTAGAAACGCGTGAGCAAGATACGTAGATCTGGCCGTGAGAAAAACATGGCATACCCAAATGTATGTCGACGCCGAGTTTGGTACTGCTCTGGTGTCTCAGCAGCTCTGTGAGGTGCCTCACGCTAAGCCTTCACAGCTCGGCTTGTGGAAACGTTTCGTTAAATCTAGCTACTTTCTTAGCTCGAGCTTTGGGAAAGATTAGACTTAAGCTTTCGCGGCATAATTCTTAGTAGGTGCTTTTTCTGCACTTCCAAAGAATACAGTGCGGCAGATATTATTTTTATATTTAAAAATGCAATACCTGCTTATTCAATTAAAACTATAGCATTATAATTAACTACTAACCACAAACAAAGTTGCAAATTTGTCCAAATGATGTAGTGTGAAAGTCAAAGTTTATCTACTTTAAATACCAGAAGCGATAAAAGTATTTATTTTGATATAAGGATCAATTTGTTACTACCAAACGTGCATTAGAGTGTACAATTATTAATTTTTATTACACTCGTATTTATGGTAGGACCAATAGCGATAAAAGTATTTATTTTGATATAAGAATGAATTTGTTACTACCAAATGTGCAATTATCAATTTTTATTATATTTATGATTCGTTATTTTGCCAATAATGGCTTATACATAAACGATAGATATATGCTGCCGTGGGCTTTTTTGCAGATGGCAGAATTGTTTCATACTTACTTGACAATTATCGTTATATTTTTGACACTTCACACAATATCTTTATAAATTATAGCCTATGTGTTATTCTGATTTATAAGCTATATTATTGTAAAGTTTCATTAAAATCCATTCAGTTGTTTTTGCGTGAAAGACGACCAAACACCCTCACAAACTTTTGCGTTTATAATATGTATTAGGATGTACAATGTTATTTTTAATTGTATTTGTTTAATCTGTTAAAATTTAATTTTTATAACTTGCCACCCTATTTCTTGTACATATTCTCCCACGTGTAAAGTTACTGCTTCTTTTAATATCCCTAGATCTTTGTTCAAAAACTAGTTCCCCTTAGCAATAATTTATTCTTGATCAAATTCAAATTTGACATAAATTAGTTAAGACCCTATTAACCTTATTTCTTGATAAAAAACAGAAAATAATACCAATTTACATTAATTACTTTGATTTTTGATCATTAGATATAATTATGAAGACTTAAAAGCCGTAAAATAGTTACGTGCGCCAGATCGGGAAAACTGCCCACTGTGTGGCTGAATTGTAACAGTGGCACGTGAAGATTTATTGAAAAATTAAACGATGTTTGAAAAGATAATAATAAATACCATTTTTTTAAAAGTTTTATTGAAATAAGGTTGTCTCAGATTTAAAAAAAATATCAATGTAACACACGGTTTAATTCGAAGACCGAAATGTAGATGGCGGTACTTGTAACGGAAGTGTTACCGAGTGAAGCCCTGTATTACCGCCAGAGAGAGTTGGGAATTGAATGAGTAAACGTTACTCGTTTCGCTGTCCAATCCCGGATTATGTAATATATCTAATTTCTCCTTATTTTCTCTAAATGTTTAACCTGTATTGTGTCTAAACGTCTGTCCATTGTAACTGTGTTATTTTATGTCATTAAAACTATTTTAATTACCCCGAGATTCTGTCGATTACTTTGGTTTTACCCAGTAATGACGTAAGAGAACCGTTACAAATTGGCGCCAAACGTCGAGCCGATCCGAACACAATCCCCAACTTTCTCTCGCTTTTTCAACTTAGGTTGAGGCGTTGTCACCCGACAACAAATAGAGAATTCTCAACCCTGCGAATAATTAATGTTTTCACCCAGAAAACCTGTGAACAGATAAGTGTTGTTTATTCTAAATAATCTTGCTCTGTTATTCTGTATAAGAACAGTGATTATATATTATTGCTCTTAGTATGTATTGTGTGTTACAGTATATAGTAACGTAATTGAATTTTAAGTGATATTTTCACTTATTTATTTGTCAGTATTCTTAATACTTTTTGAAAACGAAACTCGCATTCTATTGTTTGTTCTGATTAAAGCTAATTGAAGGTTATTTATGAATGTATATTTACTTGCTAATTAAGAATTTTATGCCATTAATATATATATATATATATATTCATACTTTTGTTATCTAGAAATTATTGCGATTGATATTTATTCAAATAATTTCACTTTGATTCTTGTTTGATTTTACGAAACTTTTAATTAAGTTTTAAGATGAATGCAATTTTTATCATATTGTTTTTTTTACTTTTTATGTCTAGTATAAAACTAATTATTTTGTGAAGTACATGATTTATTACGAAGTATTACTATAACATTTGAAAACTTGTATGTTTTGATAAAATATAAACATTTATGATTTTTATTTAAAAACATTTGGAAAATAATTTCAAGTACTTCTAAGTGTAAACAAGTTTGTAATAGTGTTAATTTCGGAGTGGATGAAATAATTTATGAATGGTATTTCTATTTAAACGTATATGAATTGTTTTTGATTAAAAACATTTTAATTGATTTAATTTAACGAAAACAAAATTTTTCTTTGATTTAATTTAAATGATTTCATGTTAATTGCTGATACTCTTTTGATTAATAATAAATATTATTGAAATATTATTATTTTGATTTTGAAGTACGAAATTAGAAGATAGTTGATATTGAAGAATTTGTTTCATTTTTTTAATCTCATTAATATTGATGTGAAAATTAATTAGCACATTTTGAAATTAGAGAATTATATTGTCATTCAGGAAGATTGTATTTATTGTATCGAGTATTTTTTTGTATGTATCGGAAACTTTAAGTGCATAAGTATTGTTTGACTATAATATTTTCAGATCACAGAATTAACAGTTTTGAGTGAACTTTAATTCATTAACTTTAATTGAATTTTACTAAATTAACTTTGAAATAGTTTAAAAGTGACGAAAAATGGCTTTTTTTTGGGAAGGTCCAGAAAAGAGGATTTACGAATGTTGGCAACAGAATTGGGTCTGGCTCCGTCGGACAGTCTCAAAATTATTGAACTAAAAGATCTCATAACCAACAGTGATAGGTATGATGAGGAATTCGTCAAAGATATGCTCAGCGTCATTGTAGAGGAACGTACAGCAACAGAAAAACAAAAAGCTGCGGATCTGGAGGAGAAACAGAAAGCCATGGGTTTGGCTCAGCAACGAGAAAGAGAATTCGAACTGGAAAAAAATGAAAATTCAACTTGAAATGCAGAAGCTGTCACAAGCCAAAAGCTAGACAACCCAAAGCTTGAGTTAAATAGAATTATTCCAAGATTCAATTCGAAAGAAGATGAAATGGGTCTATACTTGACAATTTTCGAACGTCAAACGAAGTTCTTGAACATCCCTGAAAGAACTTGGACAGCATACCTGATTGGCTCATTGCCCCCTGATATAGCTCAGCTCATCGCAAGAGAGGATGAAGATGATGCTCAAAACTATGAAAAGGTAAAAGAAATGCTTCTCAAAAGATTTTGCGTTACAGGGTATAGGTTTAGGCAGAACTTTTCCCAACAGAAGAAAAACCCAGATTCGACATGGCGAGACTTTTATTTCGAATTAAGTTCTTATTTTGAAGGTTGCATCAAAGAGTTGAAGATAACCACGTTTGATCAACTTAAAAGTCTGAAAATTGCTGTTCAGATAAAAAGAAAAACTCCAGCAAATATCAATGAACACTTTCTGGATATTTGGGCCGATCCTTTGGAATTGGCTGAGAAGTTGGACGCATATGATAGCCTAAGGCCTGGAATGAAAAATAATCCAAATCAGACTTTCAAGAAGAAAGAATTCAGGAAACCCTTTCCAATAAAGAAAAGTCAACCTGTTGCAGGATCCCATGATAACCACTCATCTGGACCCTCTAGAACTGTTCCTAGATCCCCAATTTTCGAAAATGAAGAAAGAAATCCCATACAGTATTACGGATGTGGGACTCCTGGAGTCATCAAGTCAAAGTGTCCTAAATGCACGAGAGCTAATGAAATGGAAACAGCAGTGAACTGTATGACGTTATTCAACTTGAATTCGAACTGGTATCCCACAAGTGTGATTGTTCTCAAAATTTTTGGAGAAAAGATTGCTGTATGTGCTGATACCGGTGCTTCCCATACCATTGCAGGTGAAAAGATGTTTAAATTCCTACAAGAGCATGATGTCACTTTTACGAACAAGAGGATTTCATTTATGATGGCTGATGGAATTCGACAGACCATTATGGCTCTGAGTACTGTCATCGACCTGTACATTGAAGGCAAAGTTATTGCAATAGAATGTCTAGTATTGCCTGATGCCAAAGGAAATAAGACTTTGCTAGGACTTGATTTCCTCGATGCAGCTGGTATCGTCCTTGACGTCCAGGGTGGAAAATGGCACTTTTCCGGAAATCCTCGGAAACCGTACAAATTCTTCAAGAAGACATTAGAAGATATAACACTCAGCGCATTCGAACTTCGAAAGGATGAGGGTAAAAATCTATCTCCAGAACAGGCAAGAAAAATCAATATGCTCCTGGACAGAAATGAAGCATGTTTCCAACCAGGAGGAGAGCACACGCCTTTCATTGAACGCCGTTTTGACACGGGTGTCCAACCCCCAATAACAACGTATCCCTACAGGATGAATCCCATAAAGAAACAGGATTGTCAGAAAGAAAACTTCGATTGACGAAGAAGAAAATATTATAAACCTGGTGACAAAGTTTGGGTGACCATTCCTCCCATAAGTCGTAACAACAGGAGCAGGAAATTTATGCCCAAGAGAGAAGGTCCTTACCTCATACTCACCTTGAGATCACCAGTAACATGAGATTGCCGACCCGGCCAACCCAGATCAAGCCCTTGGAACTTATCATGTTTCTGCCTTAAAGGACTATCAGGAACCTGAAACAGAAAAAGAAAAACCGGATTTGTTGCTCCTCTAAAGAAAAAAGGACGCCCAAAAAGAAATTATCTCCTGGTTCCGAGCCGAGACGTCAACGGAACCAGAGGAGGAGTCTGTAACACACGGTTTAATTCGAAGACTGAAATGTAGATAGCGGTACTTGTAACGGAAGTGTTACCGAGCGAAGCCCTGTATTACCGCCAGAGAGAGTTGGGAATTGAATGAGTAAAAGTTACTCGTTTCGCTGTCCAATCCTGGATTATGTAATATATTTAATTTCCCCTTATTTTCTCTAAATGTTTAACCTGTATTGTGTCTAAATGTCTGTCCATTGTAACTGTGTTATTTTATGTCATTAAAACTATTTTAATTACCCCGAGATTCTGTCGATTACTTTGGTTTTACCTAGTAATGACGTAAGAGAACCGTTACATCAAGATTTATTTTAAATACACATTTAATTGAGTTACAATATAAGTATATAATAAAGAAAATACTCCTTCATTGCTTTGTACGTTGGCTTCCTAAAATAAATGCACTTGCGAGATTTTGGAATTTGAGAGAGTGTGTTTCTAAATTATCTGGTAGAAAACAAACTGCTAAGTGAGTGTTTGCTACTCAAGAATGAAAAGATTGGCTTTAGGATTTAGCTTTTCCTACCGATACGACAGAATATTTAAATAATTTACGATTACAAGGAAAAGATTACGCTTTTTTCCTGTTCTAATTTATCATATATCTTTGTTTGTGAATAAACTTGCTTTTTTTTGTCTCAAATTTTGGAGAAAAAAAGGTTAAGAAATTTCCCATTGATGCAAGAACTATCTACCTAAATTAATAATGCTCCGAGCAATCATAGATTTAAACATTAAGTATCCATTTTGCAGGATTCATTTAGTGGTAGGTTTGAACTTCCGATAAAAAAAATGCTCATCATGTAATCTATCTTTCTTCATAATTTTTCTGCGTTAATTGTTACCCACTTAAAATCCCAATCGGAATTATTGATCCACTACACTGAAAAGCAAATATAAGTAACTTGTCTCAATTAAAAGGGGTTCGAATTATGTTGAATTTCGAAAAGTTATACTAGCAAGCAATTTTACAAATTTACGCGTTTTATGTGTGTGGCAGTCAGATATTGTAGTAAGTTTGGATCAACATATTTGGGAACAAACGTTTTCTATTATGAGCATAATAAATCCAAAATTATCTAAAATAATCTAATTTTGTTTGCTAATTCGAATATAGATGACTTGTTAAAATAAAATACTACAAATTTAGAAAGTACTGACTATTTAGTAATTATTTAGGATCAAAATGTTTTTCTCATTCTTATTTTATACCTAACATATAACTTATTGAACGTGTAAAAAGTTTATTAACAATAAAACCTAAGTTTGTAAATTTCCACTTGCATAAGAAATGTACTATTTGAGTAAAAATTCCACATTAAGCCTATAAGTAACTTTTTTTCAGCTTTTCATATTCTTTTGTTGACACGCCTATATATATTTTTTTCATCAGGTAATGGCACTCTTCCCAAAAAGGTTGGCCACCCCTCATCTTAAATGAAAAATGGATTTCCCCCAAAGTGGAAGCTCAGATGGAACATCCCGTATCGGATCCATATCGGCAGAGGAGGTCTTCGATCTTCTTTTCCCTGGCTTGGTGGTTATGTTGGATGAAGCTCTGGAGGATGTTCACGTCTTGGGTCGTTTCGGTCACCTGGTGCACCTGCACTAGGAATGCATTGTCCAAAATGTGAAATTCGTAGTGCTGCAGGCATAGTTCTAATAGCTGGGGAGAAAACATTAAACTTTAGAATTTATTTTCATAAAATATTGAGTACCTCTCTAACTTGTGTTTATTTATGGTTGGGATGTAATAGACTAATATTTTGTATTATTATCGGATATGTTCAAAAATAATTGAGGTTTTTCTTATTTGAAACTTGGAGGCTTATTTTTTGGAATATTCATTTATACGATCAAGTACCTACATATTGTACCATCAACAAATAAAAAGCTGTCGCCAAATGCTGTCATCGTTATTATGTTTGAACATGTACGAAAATGATTTTCCGCTGTTGACAGCATATCGTGCTATTTGGAGACTTCTTTTTTGATTTGACGAAATGGGTAGTCTGAACGGTATAATACATAATGACCTAATATACCACTTTAAAAAGATAATTTCGCTTTACTATTTCATACTCATGTTTTTATAGTTAGTGTATCTCCTTGCGTATTTCAGGCTATCAAAGGTAATGATAGGGAAAAAAATGTGTGTGTTCTTATGACCACACGATAGAAGTGAAAACTTCTGATTCATTCCGAGAAACAGAATCCAATTGTTCGGATGTACGCGTTTTCTTTCACGACATTTTCTCAGGCGAGCGTTTAGTAGTTTTCTTTTTCGTTCTCATTCTACAGTGGATTTGTTTATTTCATCCATTTTCTGTAAAGGACAATGTTTAAATAATTATGCATTCGCGCGCGCGTATATATTGATGTATGAGTTTATACGATTTAAATGTCAGTTAGTCTAATTATTTAAAAATATTTATATGCAAATCCCTTATGTAATATATATGTAGGATTTTTAGTTTGAATCATTTTGTAAAAGGTTGGGTCATATCTTTTTCAGAGGACTATTAATGTCAATTTTGTTTATTACCGCATTCCGAAGCAGCGCCGTCTGGTGAGCTTTCGGAGCGCCGGCTTGAATAATTTTTTGGCAGAGGCTTACTAAACACCGCCGGTTCAACACGTCACGTTTTTTGCGCATTTCGCGCCCAGCGTGGTTTCAGTCCAAGCATGAGAAATGTAATTAATTTCCCCGTCTTCTAAAGGGGTATAACTAAACTTTCAACTAACCTAATTTCTGCATGTCTCTTTCCCTTTGTAAGTATTCCCCTTGTAAATTTTTCCCTTTAACTTGAAATAAATTCTTTTTCACTTAAATGAAGTATCTGCGTTTAAATGACTTTGATTCCATTAATTCATCACTAACCCTTTAATACTTACCCCTAGACAACCACCTCGCAATTTAAAATTCCGATTTCTGAAGAGTCTGATTTTTGTTCGAAGATTTTAGTCGGACTCCCACATAAATAATTGGGGGATCACCCGGGATTGGATTTGAAAAATCTTCTCTAAATAATTAGTTTGATGAACTCCTAGCCTTCTCTTTAAACAACAACAACAACCCCATCTTTAGCTTCAGGCCTAAATTACAAACGGACTGAATCAAAAACGCGCGGTTTGCCTCTCATAACATACTAACGTCGGTCACTCTTAGGTGAATAAAATAAAGCGACTCCCGGAGTCAAGAGCCACAACTTCGCCGAAAACACGTTATTTTCTGCAGTGAACAATTTCAAAAGAGTATTTTGTCCATTTCAAGTCCAGTGAACACATCCAAGAACTTTTTTTTTCATTTTCAACTGTATCAGGTACTGTGTTTTTGTTGTTCTTCAAAAAAAAGAAAAGAAATCTTAAAGAATACGTGAGCCACTGTCATTTTGCTTATAAAAAATTGTTGTAGCCGATTTCATGAAGTAATTTATATTTTTAAATATCATGTGTGTTTTTTCGACATACTATTTTTCTATTTGTGTATAGAAATCGTGTATCAATTAAAATTTTCTACAAGTATATCTCTTAAAATATAAAGGAAGTCGTACGTAATATTCAAGTTTTTTTTATTTGTATCTAATTTAATAACGCATTGAATTGCATTTCATGTGTGTACGAAAAGCTTTCGTTTCCTTTGGTTGCGTCATTGACCTTGAACAGAGTCAACTAGCAAGAATCCATACATTTGCCATTCCTAAACATTTTGCAATTTCGATGACTCATATAGTTTAATATTTCTTTCTCCCGCAGCTGTTTGGTAATTAATTATTGTTATGAGTATTCGAGAAATATATTTTGAAAGAATTATGCTATATTTTATTAGAAATGATGAAAGATTATTCTACATGATCTTATTTTTAATGGGGTGTATTTTATCATTCAATATATAAGTATTTTGAGTTCATTTTGACAGAATTATTAAGCTTTATATTGAAACGTGTGTTTATTCTTAGAATTTTCTGATGAGATCTATTCTAATGATTCTATTTTTATTGATGTAATAAAAAAAAAGATGAGCTTTTTCTTCAAGTGACTAATTTATACATTAATCTAACTGTTTGCTTTTTTAAATAAAGAACTTTAAATGATTAAATTCTTTTTCATATCACAATAAATTTAATCACAGTTTTAAAACAAGATTTATATATATTTTATATAATTTATTTTTTCTTTCAAATTCTTTTTGCATTTATTATAACGAAATGAGATAACTGATATATTAAATGGTTTTAAAAAAAAACTTTGTTTCTTTTTAGTTGAAATTAATAATTTGACTCTTTCAAATTAAGCATTACGCATTTTAGCTCGCACTGTTGTCTTTACTCGTTACTGGTTTAAAATATTTCTAAATGAACAAAATTTGAATGTTTCAATGTATATTAAGTGTATTTTGATGCAATATCATTTTAACTTGAGAATTTTTGTAAATGAAACGAGATTTGCCTATAGCAAAACATCATTTTTTTTGTTTGAACGCGTGACAATTTTGTTTATTCCTTTGGTTACTATCTAAAGTTAAATTTAAATTTTAAAATGGCGTATCTTGGCAAAGGTCGACGCGAAGATTTGTCTTAGCCACGGAATTAATTTTAGAATTCCATAAATCTATGATCATCGCCACACTCAAAGATTTAATCATTGGTAGTGAAAATTATGACGAAGAACTGACCAAAAACATACATTCAACGATTGTTGAGGATCGCAAAGCCAGGGAGAAAAAGCAAGAAGAGCGAAAAGAAAAATTATGCATTGAAGAGCAAAAAGAAAAATTACGCATTGAAGAACGAGAAGAAAAATTACGCATCGAACAATTGAGGTTAGATGAGCAAAAACGCAAAGATGAATTTGAGTTGGAAAAGTTAAGGTTCGAAACATAATCCAAGTTAGGCGCCGATACATCCAAAGAAAGTGATACTCTAAATTTCTCGTCAAAGAAGTTTCAAAGTTTATACATCATTTTGATTTGAAAGAAGACATCAGTCTTTATCCAAAATTATTTGAACGTCAAGCGCAGAGATTAAATATTAATCAAGAAAATTGGTTTTCTCATCTGTTAGGCTTATTACCGACGGAAGTATCTCACATCATAGCGAGAGAGCCTGACGATAAAGCCAACTCTTACGAACACGTTAAAGATTTACAGCTGAAACACTTTAAACTAACTCCAGAAAAGTTTCGACAACTATTTGTCACTCACCAAAAAGCACCTGAGAAAACATGGATTGATTTTTACCATGAGTTAAACACTTACATCAACGGATGGATAGATGGATTCAAGATACATACTTTCGACAAATTATCAGATCTAATCATAACAGAACAACTAAAACGAAAAACGCCTTTTGAATTTAAGGAATATTATCTTGATGAATGGGCAAATATGAACTCCCCTGTTCAATTAGCAGAAAAACTAGAAGAATTCGAAGACTTTTAGAGGACTCTGAAACAAAAATCTAGCAGTCCATTTGTGAAGAAACAAGAATTCAAATCCACAGAAAAGAATCGCAGATATGAAGCACCGGGAAAATTCGAGTATAACAGGAAAGATAAGAAGTTTCCAGCATCAACAAATTACAACAAACATTACGAAGCTTCTGTCACCAAGTACAAATCTGTTCAAAGATATCAAGACAGCGCGCAGAAAGGGTATTGCAACAAAAATTACGAGAAACACTCTAATCACAATACTTCCAAGCATGCCCGGACGAACTATTCAAAATCACAGAAATTCAAAGAACCTCCAAAAGAAACTTGCACACTCATCGTTAAGAAAGGTTTACATACTAAAGAGATATTTTTTGGAAAGGTGAAAATCACGGCGCTCATAGACAGTGGTAGTACCGTAAGTTTGCTACGAGAAAACACGAGCAGAAGAATAATGGATCCAACAAAATTATCGAAGAACAAGATGCTTCTCACAGGTATTGGTGAAGCACAAGTGACAACTATCGGTTCCTTTGAACATGAGTTCGAAATACACTGTTTTCAAAATAATTAAAGGATATTGCGGTTTTAGCTGGATCTTGTGGCTGGGAAACTTTTTAGCTGATTGATACATGGTCGACAGACGTAGTAGGTTATATGAGAATAAATTACACATGTTTGGCAGAAAAAATGCATGTTATTGCGCATTTGTGTACAAAAGGAAAAAAACACAATTTGTGCATATGAGAAAAAAAGAATAAGAAAAGGTGTTTTCCTTAAGGGAAATCATTTTCAGTAAAGGGTATGGTTTCAACGGACGGCCAGAAACGTTGAGCACCTTTGAGGCATGGAGTCCATGAAGCTATTAATCACGAGTTGGGGTATTCTGTCCCACTCTTCCAGAAGAGCTCTTTCCAGTTCTTGGAGAGTTTGTGGGGGTGGTTGGCGGCCAGCAACTCGTCTTCCTAGAGCGTCCCAAACGTGCTCTATTGGATTCATGTCTGGATAACACGCTGGCCATTCCATTCGTACTATTCCTTCCTCGAAAAGGGAATCCTCCACCAGGTTAGCACGATGTGGCCTGCAGTTATCGTCCACTAAAATGAAGTCATCTCCGATTGCTGCAGCGTAAGGGACTACAATAGGTCTGAGGATCTCATCCCTATATCGGCGAGCAGTCAGACGTCCATCTCGAATGATGTAGAGGTCGGTGTGACCGTCAATTGAGATGCCACCATACACCAACACTCCCCCACCGCCAAATCTGACCCTTTCGTGCACAAAGGCAGGATTATTCCTACTGCCACGGTCCCTCCAAATGAAAATACTCCTATTATCCGGATAAACCGAAAAACGGGACTCGTCAGAAAAAAGAACATTGCTCCATTCATTTCTCCTCCAGTTCACATGCTCTGTTGCCCACTCCTTGCAGTCGCAACGATGCCTTGATGTTAGTCTAACACATACCAGCGGTCGGCGAGCATATAGACCTACACCATGGAGCCAGTTTCGGACAGTCTGAATTGAAACCGTGGTGCCAGTAGCCGAGCGAAGGTGTTGTTGGAGAAGAGTAGCGTTCATATTTCGGTGTCTCCGAGCCATTAACAATAAATAACTATCTTCATTGGGCATTGTTGCCCGTCTACGACCTTGTCCTGGTCTTCGGCCTGCACTTTCAGTCTCCAAAAACGGTTCCAGATCCTGGAAATCACACTTTGTGACACTCCAATGGCTTGCGCTACTTCGGCTTGAGTTTGGCTACCTTCTAACCAACCAACAGCTCTCCAAGCTTCTGAATCGGTTAAATGACTTCGCTGAGACATCGTACTCATCGAAACAAAGCAGTCACTGAATGCCGATCATCCTTGTCTTCATTTCAGTTGAAAGTCAAATTTCATTCGTAGCCGCAGAAGCGACGTTTTTGACGTTGAACTCAAAATTAGCATACTCCACAGTTTGAAAATCAGAAAAATTTGCATTTGTGATTCTCTCCTTCCATTTTCGGCAAAAAAATTCGCTTATATCTTTATTTTATATAAAACTTACATATCCTTTGATTGTTTTGAGCAGTGTAGATAATGAAAATTACTCATTAACTTGGCATGTTGTACCTGCTGATAAATTAAAATTCGAAGCAGTTTTTGGATCAGATCTTTTGGAACAAGCATCGATAAGTTTCACTAAAGAAGGAGTTAAATTCAACAAATATGAGAATCACGCACAGCTTATGCAAATATCAGCTGAAAATCTTCAAGAAAAACTAGACCTGCGTCATGTTGAAAATCGTCAAATCAAGAAGGAACTTGAAAAGTTAATTCAAGACTACAAGACAGAAAAAATAGCATCTACCGACGTCATAATGAGAATTATTCTAAAAGACGAAGAACCAGTCTGTCAACCCCCTCGTCGACTAGCTTTCACAGAAAGACAAGAAGTAAACAAACAGATAGAAGAATGGCTCAGCGAAGGCATTATACGTCCGAGTTCTTTGGAATATGCAAGTCTAATCGTAATGGTAAAAAAAAATTGATCTTCGAGAATGTGCATTGACTACAGAAATTGAATCAGAAGCTTGTGAAAAATAAATTTCCGTTACCTCTCATCGAAGATGTTTTGGACACTTTGCAAGAAGCAAAGGTATATTCTACATTAGATTTGCGCAATGGTTTCTTTCACGTCGATGTTGACGAAGATTGCAGAAAGTATTCATCCTTTATCGTCCCAGAAGGACAATTTGAATTCAACAAAGTTCCTTTTGGACTAAGCACAAGTCCAGGAGTTTTCCAACGCTACGTATCAAGTATATTTAGAGATCTTACTCGGAAAGGAAATGTAATCAGTTATTTAGATGATCTCGTCATTCGAGCGAATAACGAAAAGGAAGGTCTAGAAAAATTTAAAATTATTTTCGAAGTCTCAAAGAAATATGGATTAGAAATTAAGTTCAAGAAGTGCCAATTCTTAAAAAAGAAAATTGAATTTATGGGTCACATTGTAGAAAGCGGAATTATTAAACCATCTCCCACGAAGACACTAGCTGTCCAAAAATTTCCAGAACCAAGAACAATAAAACAAGTACAAAGTTTTCTTGGCTTTTAACTGGGTATTTCCACAAGTATATCAAAGATTATTCAAAGATAACTAAACCACTTAGCGATTTAATAAGAAAAGAAAATCTCTTTGTTTTTTTGGGGCTCAACAAAAAGAAGCATTTGAAAAATTGAAGAAAATCATGTCCGAAGGCCCAATCTTGCACATTTACAAGTATGGAAGAAAAACAGAACTGCATACAGACGCTTGTAAAGAAGGGTACGGCGCAATTTTGTTACAAGAAGCAGAAGATGGAAAGTTACACCCCGTTTACCACATGTCGAAGAAGACAAATACAGCAGAAGAAAAGTATGAAAACTACGAACTAGAGGTACTAGCAATTATCAACGCATTAAAGAAGTTTCGTGTTTATCTTTTAGGACAACACTTTAAAATAGTAACTGACTGTTCAGCATTTCAGAAGACTATGCAAAAAAAGGATCGAATTACTCGCATAGCCAGATGGGCGCTTCAATTAGAAGAATTCCATTATGAAATAGAGCACAGAGCTGGAAGTCGTATGAAGCATGTTGATGCTCTTAGCCGATATTCCGTAATGATAGTACGCAATGATACATTAACATCAAAGCTTAAAAAAGCACAAGAGGAAGATGACAACATCCAAACATTGAAATCGCTTCTAGAGAAGCAAGAATCAGAAGAGTGTTCTGAGCGAAACGGTATACTCTACAAGTACTTAAATGGTCGAGAATTAATCGTAACCCCTAAAGCAATGGAAGCTGAACTAATTAAATGGATTCACGAAAATGGTCATTTCTCAGTAGAAAAAACAAAAGAAATTATGAAAAAGGAATTTTTTTATCCCAAATTTAACCAACGTCGTTAAAAAAGTAATACTTAATTGCGTTCCATGTATCTTAGCTAATAAGAAAACTGGCAAAAAGGAAGGGTTTTTCAATCCTATTTCTAAGGAAAGCATTCCTCTAAGTACGTACCATGTTCACTTCATTGGTCCTTTACCCTCCACAAACAAAAGTTATCAACAGATTTTCACCGTAGTAGACGCATTTACCAAATTTACTTGGCTATATCCCGTCAAAACTGTGTCTGCTGAAAGTGCTCTGGAAAAACTAAAACAACAGCAGAAAACCTTTGGTAATCCCATCACAATTATCTCTCATAGAGGTTTAGCGTTCACTTCAAAATTATTCAACGACTACTGTGATGAAGAGAAAATTCAACATCTACAAATAGCAACAGGTGTTCCTTGAGGAAACGGACAAGTTGAACGAATTCAACGAACTTTGATTCCAGTTCTCACCAAGCTATCATTAGACGACTAAATGAAATGGTACAAATACGTCGACAGATTACAGAGAATACTAAACAGCACTATATGTCGCAGTAGAAAATGGACACCATTAGTGGGAACCAAAATGCGTAACAAGGAAGACATCCTAATCAAAGACCTACTACTAGAAGAAATGGTGAAAGAATTGCTAGAACAACGCGAATTTTTAAGAAACGATGCAAAAAAGAACATCGAAACCCTACAATCTGAGAATAGAAAGACGTATAACAGAAGAAGAAAGGAAGCTTCGTTATACAAAGAAGGTGATTTAGTAGCCATCCAAAGAACCCAATTTGGAGCTGGACTGAAACTAAGACCAAAGTTCGTAGGCCCTTACAAAGTAACGAAAGTGAATTCTAAGGATAGGTATGAAGTGGAAACGGTTGGTTAGCACGAAGGACCGAACTCAACCACCACCTCAGCTGATTTGATGAAACACTTTTATGCTTAATTGAATTTTTTTATTAGTTATTATTTTGAATTTTTCTCATACTATATCCCTCTTGAGAAATTAATAGATGTTCTATGGTAATACACACTCGTTTCCATTAATCATTTTATATTAACTTGTAACATTTATTATATTTTCGTATTATTCTTTATCTTTCAATTGATACGAAGGATGTTTTTTTTTCATGATTTAGTTCATTGTAGATCACAACATAGAATATTCTGTTTTTATATGTTTTATTTTAGATCTGGAATTGTGAATATTAGGTATACATCTTTTCATCTGTAATATTTTATTTTATTATCTTTAAGAACCGTATTATTTGTCTTTATTGCATCCACATTCCAATAATCATCAAATTTATAGTTGTAACTATAGTTTGTATTTAAAGTACTTTAGCTCTCAACATTCTGTAAGAGCTGAGAGACCAGCTCTGTCAGGAGAGGGTGATTTTGTAGGATTTTCCGTTCGAACCATTTTGTAAAAGGTTGAGTCATATCCTTTTCAGAGGACTATTAATGTCAATTTTGTTTATTACCGCATTCCGAAGCAGCGCCGTCTGGTGAGCTTTCGGAGCGCCGGCTTGAATAATTTTTTTGGTAGAGGCTTACTAAACCCTGCCGGTTCAACACGTCACGTTTCTTGCGCATTTCGCGTCCAGCGCGGTTTTAGTCCAAGCATGAGAAATGTAATTAATTTCCCCGTCTTCTAAAGGGGTATAACTCAACTTTCAATTAACCTAATTTCTGCATGCCCTTTGTAAATATTCCCCTTGTAAATTTTTCCCTTTAACTTGAAATAAATGCTTTTTTACTTAAATGAAGTATCTGCGTTTAAATGACTTTGATTCCATTAATTCATCACTAACTCTTTAATTCTTACCCCTAGACAACCACCTCGCCAATTTAAAATTCTGACTTCTGAAGAGTCTGATTTTTATTCGAAGATTTTAGTCGGACTCCCACATATATGTTTATATGGTACTATTGTAACAATGCCAACTTTCAAAATAACTTGCCAACCCTGATTTCATATGTGTCGCACGCGTTGAATAGACAATCATGTACTTCGTTTCGTATAATATCACCAATACCGTTGCGGTAATACGTAAGTACCGTTTATATAACTTATATAATGCCATATACTATGTAAGGCAAGGAAAACTTATGCTCTGAGAGCTGTTTTCTTTAAAGTCATAGAAAACAAAAGGAGAGGGTCTTTATCACAATTAATACTTTTGTTTTCTCATAATCTCTTAGTTATCATCACTAAGATAACCTAAATATTGACAAATTTCAAGCCTATTAACATTAATAAAATTCCGAATTTTAATTATTTTGGCACATTTTTGTACTTAAACGTTATTTCTAATGAATCAAAAAAGAAATCCCATGTTTCGTCTCTTTTTACCTTCTATCTCCTACTTAAGAAAAATCTTTTTTTTTTCAATTATTTCCGCTTGCGCTTCTCTTTTCTTGTTCATTCGCTGGAGTTGAGTATAAGTGAGCTGCATGACAGTGATATTTAAATAAAGAAAATAAAACTTCATGGGAGCAAGTAATATAAAAAAAATTTAAGTTAATTCCTACTTAGATCAACAAAGAAAAATTTTATTTTAGCTACTTTTTATTAAATAGTTACAATTAATATAAATATGTATATACATATGACAGAATCACAACATTAAGTGGTAATCAATTTTTATTAATTATCATTAAAATATCGTATTGTCATCCAAAACAGTCGTATGTATAAAATTTCAGTTCAACTGAATGCTTTAAACGTGAGAAAATTTTTTTTCAAGTTTTGACACAAGTCGCCAAAAATGATGCCAACGTAGCTGTATTTGTAATTCTTACATCAATTAATTTTTATTAATTATAATTAAATTATTGTATTATCATCCAAAATGATCACGTATATATTAAATTTCAGCTCAATTAAGCGCTTTAAAATGTATTTTATTAACGATTGAAAATTCCACCAAGATAAATAAATAAACAAATAAATATATAAAGAGTGTGAGTTAATAGTAGGAATTGAAAAGGTGTGCATGAAATTTTTACTTAAAAAAAGATGCACCTAAAAAGTTTTCAATTTAAAACTAAGCTCCCGTCACCGACACGAGCACATAACCAAACGAAGCCGAGCAGAACCGATTGAGCGTAACGCATCCAAACCTGACGCTTAATTCAGATTCATTCTTCAGAAAAATGCACTCAAAGAATTTATCCCTTCAATAAATTTGAACGATTTTATTGAACACGTTCAAAATGGTACGCAAAGCAGCAGAAAGTGCCCGCCATATCACACAAGCATTTGCGAAGGAAATCGTCAGCAAACGTGCAGCCAGGGCGGGCTGTATCAGTTTTACCGCCCCGGACAAAAATGGAAGATGCTGCCCCTCTCTCTAAAGCAAAAAATTATAATTTAAAAAGATAAATTGCTCACACACACATAAGTGAAATACACAAAATAATTCGAAATTAAGGACATAATGACCTGTTATTATTTCACGCAACTAAAGAGAAGGAATTTCAGCATGGCAATTACTTTCAAGAAGAGTCTACTGATTGTGGGGATCACAAACATTTATTCTAACTTGGAGTAGCTGCACTCAAGACGAAAATAAAACATCTGTGAATTCTTATTTCCCCTGTCCCCTTTTGGATAGCTGACGTCGGATGGGTGAAAGGAATGTCCGCTGTGGAGGAGGAGAACGTTACTAATGAAAACTTATCAAATTTCACATATACTCTCATCTCTCAACATAAAAGAAAACTGACATTAAGCATACAGATTACAAAATAACGAAGTAAGATACGTTAAATGAAATACACAATAATATTTAAAAAAATATTTCAAATTTTTTATCCAAATGCCGCCCTTAGAATTTTCTGCTGCCCTGGTGCAGCACAGCATCGGCTCCAATTTCTTGCATTGTTTTAAGAGTGACGATCGAGGTTTATTATTGAAGCGGACATCTCAAGTAGTCACCAAAGAATGAAACACTGATCATTCAATGGTTGTCTGACATTTGCACTAAATAAGAAATTCGAAAGAGCTCGTCGAAGGGTGCCTCGTGAATTGAAGCAAAACCAAAAACTACTGATAATCGAAGTGATTATTCATTTCGGGATAGCATTATGACATGCGACGTAAAATGGATTTTATGCGACAACATTTCACGTTCTGCGGAGTGTCTAGAGAGAAATGAAGCAACCAAACTCTTCTACTTTCAAATGATCTGTATTTTGACAGCTAAGCGTTTGCAAACACGACAAATTTTCAAGTGTGCCAGTCATTTCATTTGTGGCACCATCTAGTGGCGGCTCTTGCTACCAAATTTTTAATGCTTGAATTCATTTTAATTCAAGCTTTCGTAGGATGCTAAATACTGCCGTAATTTCATTTTGCCAAGTGTATCGGAGCCCAATTGGAACTCAAGGAATCTTTCGCACGCCACATAATCATACGACATGCGTGATTCTATGGACTCCGGTCGGGATCGGATTACGAGGCGGGCGCTCTACCCCTAAGCCACCAGAAGCACAAAATTGAAAGATTTAAATCTCCAGAATTCTATTTGCGGATTAGACGGCAAAGATGCTCTTGAAGATTTAAAAACTTTTAATAAAATGGATAGTTAAGAGCCATCACGTTATTCTTGCACCAATCCAACTCATTACGAAAATGATGGTTGATAGACACTGTGGTGATCACGTGAATTTTAATCTTCTGAAGTAAATACAAAGGTATTCAGTTATTACAAATGTGATATTGAAAGGAAAACATCACTTTTTGACCCGGGACAATCTTAGGCAGAAAACATTTTTATACAAAGTATCAATAGAGTTTTGTTTCAATTTTTTCTCCATATTATAATAAAGCTGCGTTATTTTAAAGAAAACATTTTGTAATAACAGTAAAATCAAGATAAGGATGGATTTTTTTAAAGTAAATGTTTATTTGAATTTGAATTTTGACGTCATTTTTCTGCACAATACGCATGAATCGTTTTGAATAATTAGGAGGCACACAGTTCTAAAGAAGCACCGATACTATTTTTCTTCTGATTTAATTTCTGTCTATGTACAGGATACATAGGAAATTCCCTTTAATCTGAAAATGCTTACGAACGGAAGAGCTACAGCTATGTGCGTTAGGTCACGATATAGTAAAGTGCCCGACTTAATAGAAACTACAGCAGAGTTCCTAGTAGTGAAATTTGGCATTGCAAATTGAATAAAAAGAATCAGTTTTTTGTCCTTTTGGTTGGCAACGTTTACAAAACCGACACAATGCCCACTGCTAGGCAACGGGAAATCCTTCATGGTGACTCTCCGCTGCTTTATAAATGTGCGCTGTTGTATCTGGAAGGACAATTATTGGGACCTGTGTTCTACGAAGGTACATTGAATGGGCATCATACACGACTTTGCAGATGAAATACCCCAGTCCGCATCATGATCCTTAGAGTGACTGCCCCTGCTCACCAGACAGGTAGATTGCGAAACTTTCTCAAAAATTGTTTTGGACAACAAAGTATCAAGAACGGGAACAGCGTTGAATGGCATCCACGATTGCCTCCGTGGGATCTCTTCCTATGGGGTTGCATGAAAGATCAGGTCTGTTGGCTATACGTCGTCGTATAGCAAATACTTCCAGTAGTGCTACACCTTGCATGCAGACGTACTCTCACGAATACAAATATGTATGGTGAACAGACTCGACATCAACTTGCGACACTTTCCCTTTGCGTTGTGTGTATGATGTCATCTAATTGTACTGACGTCAGTACGCATTTTATGCAACACACACACACACAAACACACACACACACAAACAAATTGTGTCTATTCCTTTATAATGTTTACACAAAATGGAGAGTGCATTGATTTCAGACATTTTTCAGTGTACAGGTGACAATTTATCTTATCCGTATGTATCAAATGTTGTTTCGTACAAATTAAATGGGTGTTCTAAGGCTTTCTAATTAGAAATTTTACTCTATCTCTTTTTCTTTTCGATTTGCAATGCCCATTTCCAGCTTTTGCCACTAGGGAGCTGTTGCTGTTTGCATTGGATCGGACATAGTCATTTTACTATAACGTCAACTTCCTTGCATAGCGGTAGTTCTCTCCGTTCCCAAGTATTTTCAGGTTAAGGGGGCCTTTCATGCACCTTGTGTGTATGTATATATATTTCAACAATATAATAGTTCCCATGATGTTATTGGAAATGCAACAAAAAATATCTACGTAGTGTTCGGGGGTGGTGCTTTGTGTGTTAAAATAATTAATGAATGTCTTGATATATTAAATTCATGAATGTGAGTCTTATATACATATAAATGGAATACTTTAATTTATATATAGACGTCTTATATACCAATACAATTTAAAAAATAAATTTTTAGAAAAAAGTTAATTCGATTGTTATATATATATATATATATATATATATATATATATATATATATATATATATATATATATATATATAACACAAGTCAATCAGTTGCTTTGAATATGCGCTTTATTTTAAAAAGTTCTTTTTTTTAAATATAAACAGTTCCTTTGTATAGATATTTGATATTTAAGAAATTTATTTTAAGTACGGTAATTTAAGATTATTTGAAACATTTAAAAAATATATATACCTGTAATTTCCTGTCAAATTTTCCTTCTTTAATCTGATCTTCATCAAAAGGCGGTATATCTCGAGTCGAAATATAATAAGGTTGCCATGATTCGAATTCTTCTTTTTCTCTACTCACATAATAAACGGATAGTGTCTCGTCTGGAGATCTGACTTCTAACCATTTCCTAGCATTGGGAAAGATATTACATTGCGTACAGTCTACAGTACCACTCGGCAATACAATATTTCCTTCGGCCGTCATCTGCACTAATTCGCTTTTTGTGTCTGGCGGCTTACCATAGCCGGCCATCTTAAAGACTGGGAGGACATAGACCCTGTTACCAGTTGGTCCTTGGTATTTCAGAAGTTGCAGAAATCTTGGGATGATGTGGATGCTTGGATAATAATGGAGATCGGACACTAGGACAAGGTCTGTTTTGCTCTCCCTGATTGCCACATTTCTGCCGATGTTGGCAGGAAATGGCAGATGGCCATGAGATTTGAAGGTTCCTTTCATCCAGGCATCATAAGAACTTGAAGCTGCTGTAGTCATTCCAGCTTCTTCTTCTGGACTCTTGAATTTATCCAAAGAAGGACTGAATTCGATATCAAAGAACAAATGCCACGTGACATTTTGGTGGATACAGGTATTGGCAAGTCTAAGGGAAAATATCTTTTTTAGAGCTGCCTTAAAGTCAGAACCTGGAGTATAGACAGATATCGACATAGGTCCTTTCCATCTTCCACATATCTCAGGCAAATGACTCAGATCGGTGAAAAGGGCAGCTGAGGCTAATGTTATAGTGTTCGCCGGATGAATCGCAGATCTTATGTAATTTTTTACGATGATGTACCGGCCTCTTTGTTCTGCATCGAAGGCTAAGCTGCTGAGGGAAGCAGGTGCAGAGTCTCCAAGATTTCTCAGTCGGCATGCGAAGTTCGAAGACCAAAGATAGAAGCCTATTCCGCAGATATAGATAATAAGGATTGATGAAGCAAATGCACAGAGGGAAGAAGTTCGTTTGATTGAAAAGATAGCTGAGTTAATGGGTATAACATGTTGGGCTCCTACCATGGCCTGTGGAGTAACGGATTGCTTTCGCTTCTTAATGGAAGAGGGATCATTATCCGCGGCCTTTTCCATCTGAACTCTATGCATTCCATAGAATTTTAAACATTGCAGTTTACTTTGGATGCACCTAAAAACAACCAATCAATTATTCTTATAAAATCATTGTGTGTTTTAAGGAAATGTAATGTTTTTACTAATTTTCCATGAATTTCTATGTGTTATCTATATTTTTTTGTATCAAAAAATTATAATCAAAAGTAAGCATTGCAGCTTTTTTTCTTTTATTTTAAAAATGAAAAGCATTTGAATGATATACTGACACGAGAATAAATTAAAAAAAAAATAAGTTTAGCGAACACAAACGAAATCTTTTCTAAAAAAAGAAGAAATTAATGGAAATACTATCACTTGCACATTAAATACAGTCACCAATTAGGTAGAGGATATAGTTTAAAAACGATAGTACTTAGAAAAATAGGATTGAAATATAATCGAAAACAAATTCACGCTAATTGACAGCATTGTATCCCTCAAGGAATGAAAAAAAAAAGATAAATAGCACCTGTGTGTATTGCTTTAGTATTTGCGCAGACGCGCACATCTTAACAGTGGATAACGGACCACTCATCAATTGACACCTGTGCTGGAATCTTGGCACAAAGCCATATTTCCACAATCGTTGCAGGATTTAAAAGATTTTTGAGACAAAATTTGGTATTACCACTTTGAGTTCAATCTACATTTTCAATAGAAGCACACACAGATTCCTCCTCCACCAAAAACGTTCAATAGTATGCGAACAAGATAAATATTCGATCGCACGAGGCATTACTAGAGTATGTTCCACGGCATTGTGAAACATTAATGATTTCCTGAAGGGTAATCAAACTGAAACATCTCCATAAGCCAACCGATGCTAATCTTCTTGCGATCATATCCAAAAAAAAAAAAAAAATTGTTGAAGTTTTAATGAGAAGTTACGAGTCCTAAATTCTACTCCCTCTCTTCAGCCCAGATTTGTTACTGTAGTACATCCAAATCCTCGGTGAGATCAAGAGAGAAAAACACTGTGAGGACAACGGACGTAATTTATTTAACAAACCGAATTTTACGAGCCTACCATTTTGAGACTAATGTCACAATGGGACAAGTACCTAAATAATTTCGAACACGATACTTTGAAATTTATTTTTATTTGAAATTTTTAAAGTTGCATTGTTGTAAATTAATGTGTCTCGTAATATATTAAGAAAATATAAGTCTGAATAGAACAAATAAGCAAATTCAACTAACAAGATATGGGTAAATTTTCCTTTCTGCGTTATAATGAAAGATACAAACTTTGGAAGGAAGAAGGTTATTCTGTGCGACAAATTGTTAATGGACTTTCTACTACCGTGAGAAGGTTGAAAAAATATTCTAAAACAAATTCTATTGCGATCAGGAAGCGATTTGAAGCAATGGTATCGGTTTCGGCTTCATTTTAAATAATTTTTTCACTCTAAAATTGAAGTAATTAAAAATATTTTTGTGTACAATCAACTTTCTCAGTGTAAAATGGTTATTTATTTCAAGGCCAATTTTAGTTTTAAAAGATAGTTTATATAACTTAGAAGCTTTAGCATCAAATTTTTCAAGTTGAGATAATGCCATGGCCAAAACGTTCTCAAGTTGTTATGAGAAATAATATTCCGAAGGGAGAGAGTATATATTACTGAAAATGAGAAATCTAAATACTATAAATCTACTAGTACTGCAATTAATTAGATTTCCAAGGACAAGTATTACAGATAAAACTGAATATTTTCACCATGTACCAAACTCCATCATAGTAAATATACTGTAGTACTATTTTATAGTATTTTAAAGTCGTGCAATAAATACTCAAACTTACTAAACTGCCCCAATTTAAAACTGAAAAAAACTAAATTTTATGTTCAAACCTGGCAATTTTTAGTTTACGTTAGTAGCATTATTGTTGTGTACATAAATTCTTTAAGTTTGAAAACTTTTGTGAAAATATTACGTTAAGATTATAAGCTGAATAACCTGTCGTCGTAACAAATGCTATCATTATTATGCAAAAATATATTCTGAATTAAAAAAAATGTTTTCAGTCATATTTAATTAAAATAGTATTTTAATGTTGAAAATAAATTGGAAAATAGCATATTAAAAAATTAGAGCTTTACTGGTATTATAAGTTTTGTCTTTATGCCTTTACAAACTTTTTAAATGCCTTTTTTCTCAGACTTGTAAATTTGAAGATATATTTTCCAATCCCTATATAAGGCTCTTTTTCTGCTAAAGATAGAGTTTTTAAAATTTTTTGAAAATACTCCCAAACATATGTTCTGTGAAAGTTAGTATAAATTTAGGTCTGAGATTTACTGTTATTTTATTTAAAAAAATGCTAAAATTAATATTTCAAAGAATTTCGTGTTTTTTCCAGGTTTAGCTAGAAAAATTATTAAAAATCAACAAGGGAGAAGATTTTCAAATGCATACTAGCTTTTGCTCACAATAATCTAAGAAACATAAATCACTTAAAATGACAACAAAATTTTAAAAATTGGGTATTTTATAAGTTTGAAAAAACTTCAAAAATTATTATTTTTAAAAAATTGTAAAACAATGGCTGGTCAAACTGACTTTTCACTTACAGAATCAGCTTAATAATATAATCTAAATATAAAACATAAATAATTTTTACTGTTACTGTCTCCAAACAATTGTTTTAGAAAAAGGGTACCGTGTAGTCTTAAATAAATGGATTAATTCACCATAAAATTTGGAGTAAGGGATTTTGACATTGAATTGGCCCACGAATAGTGAGAGGAAAATTACTGGAAATTGGATGACGAGGCTTCAAAGAGCTCACCCAAAACCATCACTGACTGATTGGCGTGGGCAAAGAATTATTCACTATGCGTTGCTAAAGACTTAGGAATGGCAATATTTGGCGTTGAAAGTCAGTTTTGCATTTCAGGTAACAAAAACAGTCACTATGCAAGACGACACACTCATAAAGAATCCAGCCTTCAGTGTCGGAAGCCCACAATAAAGCATCTGACGAAAGTGATGATATGGGGCTTCTCATGTTGTTAGAAGACTTCACGACGTGAGGGCAGGGAAAAACAAGGCAATAACTGCAAAATAATACAGAATAATGCAAAATAAATTACTACCAACAGTGGGAGATCTTTTAGGAGATCAGGCATGATTTTTTTTTTCTGAACAGCAATGCTCCATTTCACAATGCAAATGTATCACAGAAAAGGTTAAAAAAAGACAATACTCTAAATAAAATGAGCTTATCAAGGCAGTTTTCCAGATCTCTCTTAATTTCATACAAAACCTACGGCATAAAGTTGGTTATGATATTTCAAAGAAAAAACCTTCAAGAAATCTCGAGTTAATTGAAGCTTTAATGCCTGTGGTGGTTGGAACCTCTGTCCGGAGGCTGTTACTGGGTTTATTTAGATACCGCTACACTACTCTCCCACCAGTGAGTCGGTAGATAGGATTTTTTACGAAGAAAACGCGTTTAAATATATATATATATATATATATATATATATATATATATATATATATATATATATGACAGGCCCCAGGCCTGCTGGTAAAATGAGGAGGGCATCATCTTCACAATATTCCTTTATTACGCTTCCATCATATATAATCTAACATGGCGGACCTTTTGCCGCGCAACCGGGTGGTACAAAAAACAACCTCTCAGCGAGGAGACACCAGCCAAGCCTTTTCTAGTATGCGTTCGCCTTCGTCAGCGCTCGTTGCACCTTTTAACAGGCTTATTTACCCACAAATCCTTACGCGATGGTAAAGAGTTCGCTCTATTTTCATTTATTACTTCCTTAATTTTGAATCTAAACTTTTCAAACCTGACATATATATATATATATATATATATATATATATATATATTATTTTTATAATTATTTGTTTTAAGTTTTCTTGCGGTAGATGGCGCCACGACAATTCAGAAAGTTGCGTTTTCTTAATTCAGTTAAGGTCACCAATGCAGTGGTTAGAACCTGGTACCTTCTGGTTCGTAGCCTAGTATCATATCCACTAGACAAAAATGATCACCTCTGTCCGGAGGCTGTTACTGGTTTATTTAGACACCACTACCAGGGGTGTAGCTACCCCCGTATCAGCCGTATCAATGATACGGGGCCCCCAAACTTCAGGGGCCCCAATATGTGTAAACAAAATATCCTAAGCTATTAAGAAGCTTCAAAAAATGGCACCTGAGAAATTTTGATCCCGGACCCACCCAAGACTAGCTACATCAGTGCATTTTCAGTAGTATTCCATCTCTTCCAAATATTGTTTCTCATAGCAACCTGAGAAAGTTTGGGCCGGGGTATTTTTTCAACAGGAAAAAAATTAATGAAAAAATTTCTAAATTATTTTTTTGAAAACGACTTTGAAATTAATCCTAATTAAATAATCACGAGAACTCAAAAAACTTAAAACATAATCAAGTAGAAATGATTTTTTATTAATGAAAATTGATATTAATAACCATATCAGATTAAAAGAGTCGATTGTGCTCAAAAATATTTTTAATTAATTCAATTTAAAAGTGGAAAAATGCTTTAAAATGAAATCGAAACCAAAACCTAACTTCAGAAAATTTCAAATATCTTAAAAACTAATTTGTTATTAGATCTGAAATTTGGTGGCAATCTTCCCAATATGATATGAGCCACAAGAAAATGAGAAAAAATTGGTATTGAAAATTGTAGGGTTACTATGTAATCTTAAGAAAATAAAATAAAAAGAACGGTATTGTGCCTGAATTTTCTTTTTCGGGGGAGCAACTGATATAGATTGTCAGGAAATTCTTCTTAATGTCATTTTGATTGCAGTGAAGTACGCAAGTATAAAAAAAGTGTAGATGAAAAAAATAAAATTTATTTTATATGCATTGTACCATCAATTTCTTTTTAATGGAATACAGTTACCCTTAAGAATAATATTTAAAACTCCTTTGCATCAAAATAGCTTTTCTCTTACACGGAGTGTGTAAGGTCTTGGGCTCAAGGATTTAGTTCGAATTTTGTGGGATGGTAGCTTTAGTTTCCCTATTTGAAGAAGATATATAGTTATAAGAGCTACTATTCAATAATTTTTCAGATCCGGGGGCGTAACAATTTGAAGGCCTTGGGCGCAGGGGAGGTTAAAAACAGCCTTGCTGCGTGTTTTTTTTTCCCCATGGGATTTCCTGCTAAAGGGACACAGTACGATTCAATTGACCAAAATCGGTCAAAAAGTCAGATTTAATTGTTTTAGCCTAAATTATTCTTTATATATTTTTCTATAACCTCCCAAAATGTGAAAGCTCTAAACTTAAAAAAAGCAGAATTATGATAGCTTTCACATTCGTTTTTATTCACACCCCTATGGCAAATCAAAACTTTAAACTGACTTATCTCAGAAAGTTAAAATAACTAGTTTGTCTTCTTTTAAAATTCTATGGCTTTTTTTCTATTGCTCATAATGCTTTTAATTTTTTTTTACCTATTGCTAATGGTACATGTAACAAAAGTTGGTATGCATTTTTGAATCAAAGCAATATTTATTTTTTTTTAAGTAATTGAACTCAGAATTTATACATTTTTTAAGGAATTTTCAATAGACATTCATAAAAAGAAGTATTGTATGAATACCCATCATATAACGCAAAACCCATACCAACTTTCACTATACATAGTTTGATGTACTTTTAAATCAAATTTCATGCGAGTACGTAAATTTTTGTAGGAGGAGTAGCATTTTAAAATCACTTGACAAATTTTTTCTTAAAAAATTATATGGATAGCTTTTTATGAAATTTTGAGCACAAAATCTATTTAACATAGTAAACATACATAAGAGGCAACCAAAAAATTTTTTTAAATCCTTATAAATTAAAAGATTTTGCGTAAATCGTACCATTATTCCATTAACACCTTATAGCAGTAGCGCACACAGGAATTTTTCAAGGGGTGGAGGGTCCAGAGTAGAAAGTCCACCATTCTTGTGTCATGCTTCTTTTGATTGTGTCGATTTTCGGGAACAAAAAAGCAGTAAAAAACTAATTATTGAATGAATAATTAGCATTAATTATATAATTAATTATTTATAACAAATACTTAAACTTTACGAACTATATACTAAGAATCATAATCACTCGGGAAAGAAATCGAGGGCTTTGGAGGGTGTCTGGACACTCCTCCCTTGTGTGCGCCCCTGCCTTATAGCCCTGTGAATCGGAAAAGTTTGAAGAGCACTGCGCAACATGTCTAACCTTTTCAAAGGATAAAATAACGTGTGACACAGTTTTAATTTATAAGCGTAAAATAAAATTTATTATTTCATACGAGTTAGTAGATATATTACAATAGAAAAACAATTTTATGACTGAATCGGAAACAAGTAATATAAAAAAAAATTAAGTTCATTCCTACTTAGGTCAACAAAGAAAAGACTTATTTTAGTCACTTTTTCTTAAATAATTGCAATTAATATTAATATGTATGTACATGTGACAGAATCACAATATTAAGTGGCAAAATAGAAAGTGATTTTCCTTGCAGTTTTCCATTTTCTTTTCTAAATAGGGTGTTGGACTATTTTTGTTAGTTTGCTACTATTTATTCATTAATTAAATTTAATTATTCTAATAAAATAGTATAGTAAAAATGAAATCATATTCTCAGATATTAGGCCATTTCAGGTGGGATTCGAACCCACGACCTTTGGATTAGAAGTCCATTGCGCTACAGGGACACAACGAGCATTTTTCCCTTCTATATATGCTGCTGGACTATTATTTTTGTTTTTTACTATTTATTCATTTTCTAATTAAATTAATGAATTAATATTTGTAAAAATTGTATTAATATCAAGTGTCATCCACTACAAATTTTAAGAAATGTATTTGAACTTGAATGGATGAATCGAAAATATATATATTTTAAAATCAATAAAAATAGTTAAATACTGCGATAACAAGTCAAACGAAGTTAACTTGTTATCAAAGTCATAACGAAAACAAAAGTTAGGAAAAAAATGAGTGTGTTCAGGACTTTTTGCCCCCACTATATATATGTATATATCCCAATATTCTTAGCAGATTGTATTTAAATCTGTATATAATTCAATATTCTACATATCATCGAGTATGAAAGCTTCGTTATATAATTCGTATACCGTAAAATCCGGCGTATAACACGCACTTATACTTTCAAGCTGTATTTTTTAATTTTAAGGTATATTCGCCGTATAATGCGCACTCCCTTCTTTTATGAAGAAACCTAAAATATACGTATGCGATCCAATGCTTTGAGATCATTTATTTGAAGTATTATTCCAGGCTTTTGAAAAAATAGTATACTCTAGACAGTGGCGCACACAAGGGGGGGGGGTCCTGGAGGTCCAGACCCCCCAAAGCCCTTGATTTTTTTCTGATTGATTATAATTCTAAGTATATAGTACGTAAAATTTAATTAAGTATTTGTTATTAATAATTAATTTTATTAATTAATGCTAATTATTTATTTTATAATTAGTTTTTACTCTTTTTTGTTCCGGAAAGTCGACAAAATAAAAAAAAAGCGTGATACAAGAATGGTGGACTTTCGACCATCTATATAGAACTACAACTCTCTTTAAATTAACAAGGTGTTTCATTTCTTTCAAACAAGCGGTAGTTCGATAGTCTCCTTTTTCTCTCTGCTCATCTTTTTACTGTTGATTTTTATACCCGGCGTCTATCGCGCACCCGTCAATTTCGATCTTATTTTTTGTGTTACATTAAACACCGGATCTTACGGTATATAAGTAATTGTCAGACACACACATTCTAGTTCAATATCTACATTCCAAATTAATTTTTTTAGGACAACTTAATTTTTGTTAGAAACTACTCTGTTATTTGATTTTTAATTTATTGTTCGATTACCTGAAAGAGTAATAACAAAAGAACAATAATTCATGGCAGTCATATAACTCTCCAGAAAACAATAGTGTTCACTTATTACTTTTAAAACTGTACTTTCAGTTATGTTATTCACTTTTTCCAATTGATTTCTTTTATTTTTTTTAAATTTGAGAGTATTTACAGTTGAACTTTTAAGAAAAAAATAATAATAATTAAGACTCGACCAACTTCTCTTTCCTATGACAAAGAATGCATATACGCAGCCTCATGAAGTAAGAGGCATTATTTTTCTCTTAAAGAGAATACATCAGGGCCTCAAGTAACAAATTCATTGTTCTTCGCGAGTACGAACACGAAAGAACTATTTGACACTTGGCGGTTGTTATCTCTTTCTCGAATACTATGTGGAATACAACACTCACAAATTCTGTTTCACAGAGCCTTTTTTTTAATACTAAATAATACTCTGGTTTTTATTTTTTTTAAAAAAATAATCTAAACAAAGCAGTATTGATGCATATCAAAGTTCAGTAAAGATATAAAATATTTTGTTAAAAAACAACTTGTAACGCTTACTAGTAAGAATTCAGAGACTTATGAACATGTATTGGAAAAATAAATACGAAAAGCAGATGTATGAAATACGATTTGGTGCGCTAAGCTTCCACATACTGTGCGATGCACGTTAAATCTGTCGAGAGCTGAAACGTCCTCCCGTTGGTGTGGTGTGGTAGTTAGGAGAGGGGGGTGCCAGCTCAGATGTCGTCCACGTCACTTGACCATGGTTCAAAATTACGTGGTCCGTCGCCAAAAGCCCTCGTGTAGCTGAACAGTGCGACGTTAATATTAACTCACTCACTCCACATACTGTAAATCAGGTGTTCTTAACCTTCTGACAAACAGGAAATTGCTGGCAGGTGCAATTCAAAAACAAAAAGCAAATAGTGTAGGGATTCTTAATATTTCTTTATTTTATTGCATTTATAAGCATCATAAAAAATATCCTACACTAAAAAGGTAACAAAAAATTTAAAATAGTTGTATTTGATGCTATTTGCGGTATTGCATATTATCCAAAGTCAGGCGTATACGATGATATTCCCAATCTTCGAGACTGCTATAGTTCAGTCGAGATCCGATTTCACTGTTGAAAACAGCGATTCACATAAATATGTGGAACCGAAACAGAATTTCAATTTGTAAACTTTCGTCAAAAGGGGATATTTTTTAGCTTTAGGCTGTGAATTCCCAATATTTTCATTAAATCCGTACGATTTTTATACAATATCAGTCTGAATATTTAAAATTTCATTTCCAATTGAAGACGCTTTTTCCTTAATAATTTTCCCTATGGTTTTTGCTCAAGGAATTCATTTTAAGATGAGAAACCTAAATTAAAAATTAAACAGTTTTTTAAATGTTAAATCGGTAAGAAAATTCTTAATGTGCAACAGATTCAAAGCGAAGGTTTTGAACGATAATAAAAAATTATAAGACAAAATAGTTTGACCCGTACAAGAGTGAGTGTATATTAACGTCGCACTGTTCAGCTACACGAGGGCTTTTAGCGATAGACATCCTCATTTGAACCATGGTCAAGTGACAAGGACGACGCCTGAGCTGGCACCCCCTCTCCAAACTACCACACCACATTAACGGGAGGATGTTTGAGCTCCCGACAGATTTAACGCGTATCGCTCCCCTACATGGCTAGAGGTAACAAAAGAGTTTCACGGCTTGTATTTTATTTCTAAAAGCACGGTGAATCTCGTGGCCACACAAAAAATCATGGCGGGTCACGGCCACAGTTGATATAGTTTATAGCAGGCAGGTGCACAAAAATAACTTCGCGGGCACGGTACTAAGAGCCCCTGCTGCAAAAAAATTCATTCCTCCATTTTCAAAGTACTTAATTCTATTTAAAGAATTTTTTTTACGGAAAATTCTAATAAAGGATTATTGTTAAGGCAATAATTGGTGCTGTTTCAACAGAGGTGTTGTGCCATTGACAGTGCGGGGCGAGAGAGAGGAGTGAGTTCAGTGATGTGTGAGCAATCAGTAGTTGTAAATATTACTAAGGAGTGGATTCTAGATATATATAGTATATCGTCGTCCATTCCAATTATACATAATCTAAACAAGTTCTTGAAACTAAATAGGACTCATATATAACACAAGTTACAATCTAAGCACATCGAGACAACTATTTTATTAATACCAGATAAAAGTGAAACAATACATTAGAATTAAAATTTCCACTAGGTACTTGAAAAATATTTCCGGTATTCACGGATAAAATAGTTTTCTTTTCATTCTAAGGCCTACCACAATCATTCGATTGAAGAGATACATAACAAGTATTCTTTTTTTATTAAATAAAATAAAATAATTATTTTTTGAAACGGCTACCTCCAGATTTAGTGGGCGTTATTAATATCTCGATAGGTTTTATTTTCAAATGAACGTAATTAATTTTTTTTTAAAAAAAAGGCTCCACCGAAATTGTTTTTAAAGTACTTTTACAAATTATTGCTCGTTGAATTTTGTACATAAATAAACATTTCTTTAAGACCCAATCACGTCGTTTTAACTAGGAGAGCGGTGGAATCGAAAATACATATTGTACGATGCATTCAGTAGATAAAATGTGTATGCATTCAATGTATCTTGTAATTATATAATTACATATACTTGAAAGAAAATGGTTTTAATTGTGTGTTTTTGAATTAGCAGGCCAAAAAACGATTGA
This sequence comes from Trichonephila clavipes, assembly GCA_019973935.1. Classification (NCBI taxonomy): domain Eukaryota; kingdom Metazoa; phylum Arthropoda; class Arachnida; order Araneae; family Nephilidae; genus Trichonephila; species Trichonephila clavipes. Next base: position 751,520 of record BMAU01017476.1, read on the forward strand.
AAAATCATATTTAAATTCATAAAAATGTATTTTTTAAAAAAAGACTATTTCCAGAGGAAAAAAAATATTTGGATTTCTCTAGTTTTAGAATAATACTCATATCGATTCATAAACCATTTACAAATATCTAACTCATTCCCGCAGGTGAAAACTTAAAAAAAAAAGTAGTTTGCAGACGAAAATGATTTTTTGCAAATTATTTCTCCAAGAGAAACTAAATAAAAGGAAAAAATTTGTTTTAAATTTTCTTTTTCAACCAATCAACCATTGTATGCAAAAGTGACACGAACATTCGTCAACGAGTTTTGAAACAATGTCTTAAAAATGACGTCAGGTTTCAAACAAGAAAACACTGCACTGGGTTTCGAATTACGCGCCGTTATTTTTATTAAAAAGTTACGTTAGAATTTAGTTTTCAATTCTAAACATCGCGGTTAATAAACAAAAGAATACTAAATCAGAAGATTTTCATACCTGGCAGCGGAACGCTCTCCGTTCGAAATGCTGGTCGCCTTTATTTTCTCGCTGCTAGGTGTTTCCCTCGAGCAGCCGTCACAATCAGTTGATTTTGTAGGACCAGCATTTCATATTTATATCCCATCAATTATGGAGCTGTAGGTATAGGTACGGCTGTGATAAATCGCACTCAGAATGGACTGTTCGCTTTTTGGCAAAATGGCGTCTCGTTAAAAGCTCGGAAGAACGTTTGGAAGGGTTCAGCTTTTGTTATCGTGTCATTGCAGGTGACGAATAATTAATAAAAGAGGGAAAGCAAAAAAATTTCAACATTTGGTAGATTAATTTTAAAAGTAACTCCCCTCTATATGCATGCGAGATTTCACGGTGTATATTAATTTATGTAACTTAAATAGGGCACATTTAAACCATTCTGTACAAAACTGATTTTTTTCTTTTGTCATTAATGTAGGGGAAACTATCTTTTAAGAAAGCTTCATTATTTGGTTACAAATTAGGAAACTTGTTAGATTAAAACAATGCTATAGATGTAATTTTTTAAAGGGGGGGGGGGGCAGTATTTTTAGTTACTCATAATTGAGAAATTTTAACACACCTTAGAAAAGGATAAAAAAATGAACAAATTATAAATTTTCTGACACATTACTTTTTTTCTTATAATGTGTAACAGTCTTAAAGTGCGTCTAATGCTCCTCTTTTGAATTACTTTCATTTTCAGTTGATTCAAACGAGCCAAATTTCCCATTTAAATTAATGTAATATTGTTCGCTTGTACGATTCAATTGACAAAAATCGGTCCAAAAATCACAAATATAATTTTTTACGCGCTAAATTATCTTTTATATACTTTTCTACAAACTCTCAAAATTTGAAAGCTCTAAGTTTAAAAAACGCAGAGTTGTGATAACTTTTACGTTTGTTTTTAATCGCATCCCAATGGCAAATCAAAACTTTAAACTGACTTATCTTAGAAAGATAAAATAACTAGTTTGACTTCATTTAAAATGCAAACGCTTTTTTTTCTATTGTATTTAATACTTGGAATTTTTTTTTACTTGTTGCTAATTGTACATGGAATAAAAGTCGGTATGTATTTTTCAATCAAAGCAACTTATTTTTTTTAAAAAAAATAATTGGATTTAGAATCTACACATATTTTAAGGAATTTTCAATAAGAATTCATAAAAAGAAGTATTGTACGAATACCAATCATGTTATCGCAAACATAGTTTGACATAGAGTTAGTTATACATAGTTTGATGTATACTTGTAAATCAAATTTCATATAAGTACGTTAATTTTTGTAGGAGTAGCATTTTAAAATCAGTTAATGTTTCAAGTGTTTCCTTTAAAAATTAAATGGTTAGGTTTTTATGAAATTTTTATCACAAAATCTGATTTACATCATACATACATATAGGAGGCAACCCAAAAAAAATAATAAAAGTCATTAAATTAAAATTTTTTGTAAAAATCGTAATGTCCCCTTTAGATTTTACCACGGTAAAAGAAACGAAAGTACAGAGACCTTACTACTGGCAAAATAACTACACGACAAGGTCATTTCATCTCTTTGACTGTAATCTGTATCATGGCGGGTGCCGATGAGCATATTTTTTAACACAGCAGCTTGACAGATGGCGATTGATAAACACGAGGATATTTGCCGACACACTTTGTTATTTTGTTCCAAGGTCAAGAGACGAGGACAGTAGATGAGCTGGCACCAATTCTCCAAACTTCCATGCCACTCCAGCGTGAATACTGAGCCTCGACATTTTTAACATGTATCAGCCCCTTGGCACGGATCATTAAAACAGGCCACGAGTTCGTGACTGACCACTCGGCTACCTCGTTGTTGCGAAGCCTAACTATTATTACGCTTTGTAGCTTCGATCGTTTGCTGTAGACGAGGCAGGACAGCGACGAGTCTGTGCACAGGATGGTTTAATCCAGCGGCTCAATCGCCAGGGGTCCCTTTATGTATCATTCTGACACCGCCCTCCCCCGAAGATCTTGAACACCTCACCCTGACTCCCCAAACATGGCTGATTTAAAGGTTCCTCGATAATCCAAATATTTTTTAAACTCTTCTTTTTCTCCTTCATTGGGTCCACGTCACTTGACCATGGTTTAAAATTACGTGATCCGTCGCTAAAAGCCCTCGTGTAGCTGAACAGTGCTACGTAAATATTCACTCATTTTCCTCCATTGGTGGAAATTCAGTGATCTAGTCTAGGATGGTACTTATTTCAATTTTTCCACCAATCCTTACAGAGTCCGTGTACTCCATGTAAAAGTGGCAAATCTTAACGTTAAATTAGAGACCCTCGCGGATTACCCAGAAAGACAACGGGGACCTCCAGAGGCCCATGGATCACAGTTTTAGTCGAAAAAACCATTACTTCCGAGGCTTTCTTTAAGGTTCCCATAGTATAAGTAATTTTTCTTTTTGTAATGTGTTTTTCTAAATGTTTTGCCAATTGAATGAAAGGGCGAAAGGATATTCGGTCAGTTCCCCTTCAAGCCGGAAGATTTTTTTTGCTCTAGGTTTTCAGGTGGAGTTATGAGTGTTCATGTCCGAAATCCCCTTCCCATCTTCTACTGTGATTTTATCACTATATTTTATATTATTTGATATAACTTCAAAAAATTGCAATTCGATACCAAAGAAACTCAGTCCAAACAACTTTAACTTTTTTCGCTGTTTCCATGAATGATTCAAATGAGCGCAGCCTTCTCTTCATCAACAGGGGTGTTTATTAGCTTCACGCTATAAAGGAACAAGAAGGATATTGGAGACGTACCTTGTCATTTTAAACCCTTGTCATGAGAAGAAGACAACACCTGAGTTGGCACAACCCTCTACAAATCACCACATCCCAGCAACGGGATGATTTTCAGCCTCAACAGATTTAACGTGCATCAGCCGAGTCTTACAACAGCAACGCCGCCTACAAGCTCACGGCCAGGACCACCGGTGCCACAGGAAGAACAAGCAGATCAATCGACTTAAAAGAGAAATTAATAACTCATGGGTGTCTAAACACCTTAAATCTGCTGACTTAACAAAGGAAATATGAAAAGACGGAGAAAGGACCAACAGATAATTCTCAGAACATACATCTTCACTTTTTATTTCCCCCGTAAAAGTCCAACCTAACCTATTTTCAAAAGCTGTTACACCAACCCCTGAAAATGTCCACCTCTTTCAGTAAACAGTTGTGCAGCAGGGTTCCTCTCCTAACGATAAATGGACTTGATCCGAACAGTGACGTACACATAGATGGGGAGAGAGGATTACATTCTAAGAAACACTTAGAAGTAAGCGCGAAGGAGTGAAAATTAAAAATCGGTCTATGGGGTCCCCCCCCCCACACTCGTGTACGCCACTGGTTTCGGACTTAACTCATACAAGCAGGAATATATGTATCACTGATATACATTCTTACGAATTTTGTGTAGGGAATGCTTAAAATAGTGTAAGTAATTTGTATTTGGATGTGTGTAATACGTTAATATTACTTTCTGTCGAATTTATTTTATGCTAAAACTGTAATATTCACAAGAAACGCCATTTACATTATGATGGCAATTCAATGAAAATTTGTGAAAATGTTGGCGATAGAACCGTTGGCATCATTTTTGGTGACCATGTTGACGATCATTTTAGTGAGTTGGACACCAAATGAATGCTTCTGGAAATTACAGGAGAAATCTATTAGTATCACGATCTATGACGCTAGCGGTTTTTCGTCGAAAGATCCCTGCAGCCTATAAATGAGACGCTTATAAAAACTGAGTCAGTATAGTTTTGACCGGTGAAGAGTCGACTAGCGAATAATTATTACGATCGAGAGAGCTCTTACAATTAAACTTAAACATTATGTATTTGTATTTCTAGACACTGACAGTTATGCCTGAGCGCTGTAGAACGTGTAATGACCTTCTGGTATTCATTAAGTGAATTCTATAGTGTTGTATCCTGTATTTCAAGGTTTGTTTTTCAACAATAAATTTTCATAACTCCTGAAGAACTGCCTTACTCTTCGACACGGATAGCATAAAATCCTCAAACCCTTCTTTATGTAATATATATATATATATATATATATATATATATATATATATATATATATATATATATATATACAGTCGACTCTCGATAATTCGAAGTTGGAGAGACCAATAAAAAACTTCGAATTATCAAGAGGGTAGAAAAAACTCTCAAAATACACGAAGAGAAGATTTTTTCTAACACATTTAAATTTAAAACTACGTAATAAAGCAACAATTGTACATGTTTTTTCAAAGTACATTTCACACAGTATAAAAATAAAACAGAAGTTAAACGTCCTATATTAAAAGAATACACTTATGTCTTGAAAACAACTATTAAAAGAATATACATACTATATATAATTAATCCTTTTTGTCGAAAAAGTCTGTTATCTTTTTTTTTGTTTTAAGGCATTCAATCTAACTTTGTCAATAGAATTTTTTAGAACAAATGAAGCCTGTAAAATGTCTGCATAAACATGATTTTGAAGGGAAAAGTTGCGGAGTTTGTTTAGTGACACTTGAGCTTCTGACAGAGTTACCGGAGTTAACTCCTCCGATTCGTCTTCATCACTTTCTGTATTATTGTGGTCCAAAGCCACAATTTCAGTGTCAAATAGAGCTCCCCATACAGCAATGTCCATGTCAGCCAACACGTAGTCGTCAAACGTCAAATCTTGTTCTGGAAGAGCTTCCCAAAGGGATGGTTCAGCATTAAATTCAGTGAGTGCATCGTCCACATCAACCAGATTCGGCGAGGGGAAGCCTGACTTTTTAAAACAGCTGTGAATTGCCAAAGGAGTAACAGCACTCCAAGCCTTGTCAATCATGATCAAAGCTGTTAAAATAGAAATAGTAGTTACATTCTGCTGATTTTCGAGATTATCCAAAACGCTTTTTACGACTTCCCGCCAATAAAAAGCTTTAAAATTATGTATGATGCCCTGGTCGAGTGGCTGAAGTTTGGAGAGGAAAATTGAAGTTTCACATTTGATAAAAGTGGTGCTTTATTGTGTATAGTACAGTTGTCTAAAAATAAGAGAATATGTCGTTTCTCTCTTTTCGTATCCCAGTTCATCCATGCTTTCTTGTTTGAGAGGTATTTGGTAGGGAACGAGTTTATGCTCTTAAAACACCGAGGTTTTGCAGATTTTTCTATGACGAGTGAGCCGTCCATGTTTACAGCCAGTAAAATAGTTAATCTCTGCTTGCTATGTTTTCCTCCATGGCATTTTTCTTGTTTGAATGTAAATGTTTTTCTGGCAAACACTTGAAAAAGAGTCCGGTTTCATCCGTGTTGAAAATGTTACGTGGTTCGTACTCCTTTATTAGATCCGAAAGCGAGTTCTGTCACTCAGAACAAACGTTAATGTCGACACCTGAGCTTTCCCCGCACATTTTTTGAAGACTATCCCATTCCTTTTCTTAAAATTTGTAAGCCATCCCTCGCTAGCCAAAAACTCGATTCCTAATTCTTTGGCGAATGCCTTAGCCTTTTCCTTCAATAAAGAGCCACCCATCAGAATATTCTGTCTTCGGCATTGTCTCATTCATGAAACTAAACACTGTTCAAGACGTGGAAAATTACCTTTACTAACTCGTTTTCTCACTCTATTCGAAGATGCACTAAAGATTTTTTCTTTATTCTTCAGAATATTGGAGAGAGAGCTCACAGTGGGATTTGAAAGGCTTTGGCTACATCTCGACTTTACTCTCACCTTCTTCAATTGATTCTATCACCTTTTGCTTTTCAGAAATTGTTAAGCACTTGTACTTTTTAAAAGAAGACATGTCGTTCCTTTCGCGTGATAGTCGACACTGAGGTGAGGTGTAAAGTAGTGTGGCCCAAGGTTTATCGAAATTAACAGATAGGAAACGTAAATCACCTCAACTTTAGTAAAATAATATTACTTATTTAAAATTTAGAATCTAAAATGAACACAAGGCGTATCCACAGTTCACACTAAGCTACGGGGTATACTTAATAGCAGGGGTCAACAACTATGGCACGTAGAGCAATTCTTAGTGGTACATTACCGCTCTTTTTTTTTTTAAAAAAATAATAGAATAAAGTTAAATCCCTGTCTCTCTTGTCTTTGCCTCGTACATTTTTATATTTTATTTCTCGCTTTCAATTCTCTGCCATAAAACGATTCTGCTGAATTATCTTGGATGTAGTTTGAGTGCTTTATTTTTTTAAAAATCATCTTTTTAAATGTGACTCATTATTAGTAATAAATACTCAACGCAAATTAAAATTATTATGCAATACTTGTAAAAGGAATCATCACTCATTACTGCACAGTGAATAAAAAAGAAAGCAGTTTTTCCTTTATACATCTAAAGCTTGGGTATCAACGGAAAAAGAAAAAACAGACGGCTTAGGAATAAATCGAAATATTCTGCTTAGCAAATACAGGAAATATAATAAACAAAGTAGTTATTCTATCAACATGCACAATTTGGACTGAAAATAAGTTCAGTAAAAATCCCGCTCGTGGGATAATTAGGTACAGGAAGTGAAACTAACTTCATAATATTGAAGGTTCGAATTATCGAGAGTTTTATAGGATAACTTCGAATTATCGCGTGTTGTAGTCTGGCCAACCACAAATTTTACTTCGAAATATTGAGAGTACCAAAACGTATGGTTTTAGTTCGAAATATCAAGAGTTTTTCTAGGGGCTAAGCATATACTTCGAATTAGCGAGATGTTCGTATTATCGAAAGTTCGAATTATCGAGAGTCGACTAAATATATATACACTGCTGGACAATTGCTAAGGACGGATCACAAATTGCTATGTAGCATAAAATTAAGCGAGATATGAGGCCTAGTAGGATGAAATATAGTTGCCACACTGTTCAGACATTAGAATAAAGAATATTTATTGTTCTGGAAAGTACAAAAGCTGTGAAACATCTGAAAGAAAAAAAAAAGTTCATTTGATCTGCGTACGGAGAAATGGAACAATGCATCTAAAAGTCAGCAGGCACCTTAAAGAAAGGTATCAGTACGGGATATGTCCACCGTGGAGTGTGATGCAACATTGCACACGTCGTACCATACTTTACACAACATAATCCAGCAGCTGTTGAGGTAATTTATCCCATTCCTCTGTGAGTGCACGGATGAGGGTGTTCTTGTTTGTCGGAGGATAGTTTCGACCAGCAACTTGCCTCCCCAAAGCATCCCACACATTTTCAATGGGGTTTAGATCTGGAGAACGCGCAGGTCATACGAGACGTTGAATACCCTCGCTGTCTAGACAATCCTGAACAGCGAGTGTTCGATGACATGTTGCGTTGTCGTCAATAAAAACAAATTTATCATCGACAGCACCACGGAAAAGACGAACATGAGGATGTAGAACTTCATCAATGTATCGTTGGCCCGTCATATTCCCATTCGCAACCACATGTAGGCGCGTGCGGCCATTGATCATGATGCCGGCCCACACCATGATACTGCATGTCGGATATCGGTCCTTTTCCTGGATATTTTCTGGACGATAAGCAGTACCACTCTCGCGCCAGATCAGTTGTCGTTTACAATCCGATGACAGACTGAACCTACTCTCATCTGAGAATAGTACGCATGCCCAGTCCTATTCAGTCCAATTGTGATGCTCACGACACCATTGCAAACGGGCAGTACGGTGCTGTCTAGTCAATGGGACACACACAACAGGTCTGCGTGCGTATAGTCCTCCTCCCCTCAAACGTCTGGCAACAGTTTTTCGGGAGATCTGCTTTCCTGAGGCAGCAAGAAACTGATTTGCCACCTGCTGAGATGTGGTGCGCCTGTTCCTTTTTGCTGATAGAACGATATATCTGTCTTCTGCAGGCGTCGTAATTCTAACACGACCTCCCCCGTGCCGTCTACTACACATTCCAGTAGTTTTAAATGACTTCCACAGCCGTGAAACAACGCTGTGAGCGATGTCGAACTCCCTGGCAACATCTGTTATTTTTTGCCCTTCTTCGATCTTTCCAATAATTCGGCCACGCATAAAATCATCTATATGATGTCGGGAAGACATGCCAAAAATTTTAAGTTCGTCTATTAAATCTTTCCTGTAAAATTTTGACTTGAAACAACAACTGTCCACACGCGTCAAAACCTTTAAAGCTCTTATGAACGCTATCACGTGATGAACAGACGTGGAAAAAAATTTGCATACTCATACTTCTTCTTACTAATATCCCGCACTTATTCTATTTTTCCACATTTTGCTTCCTTTCATTTTGTGGTTGCTATGGATTATAGTGTTATCCGTCCTTAGCAATTGTCCAGCAGTGTATATATATATATATATATATATATATATATATATATATATATATATATATATATGAAATGATCCGCCGAGTGGAGTGATGTATTGCATTTAACTAGTAATCATTCTATCTTGAACGAATGTAGTAATCTTGTATTGATAGATGACCCACCAAGCCACGGTGGGTGGGATGAACTTCAACTTTGTTTTGAAGCTCAGGCTAGCATTGTATTTATTTTACCCCAGTCTAGATCTTGTAATTCCGTAACAGAACCTCTAAAATTGGATCCGTTGTCTGTATATATGGTATTTGGTCTGCACCTACGAGCTATGAACCGACGCAATGAGAGCAAAAAACCATCAGTAGACAAGTAGTAGTTTCAAGATGTACGGCTCGGAAAACCGCCCATGTAAATAAGACAATCCACAATTTATCACCATTCAGAAGGAAGAGGGGGCTGGCTAGATCAATACCTTTGCATCGGTCTTCAGGCAAGGCAACAGGAGCACTGACAACTGATTCTGCGCTGTATCGGCTGCACACGAGACACTTTCTAATAATCTGTCTGACAGTTATCCTCGATCTTAAAATCCAATATTTCCCCCTTATTATTTAAATCTCAGTATTTGAGTACCCGCATGGCAGCTGGATTTGTGCAAGTACTCAACTATTCGTGTGGTTAACGTACAATTTGGTGGAAGGAGGATGGGTGTTAAAAAGCACAAAGATCATCCTTACGTTCAGTAGTTTTAGTCTTTACACGCAATAATTCCTCATTATCTTTAACTACATTGATTATAGGTACATTCCTTGTGGCTCAGGGAAACATTCCCTTTGAACAGTCCTTATAAATATCTTTTCCGCCTTCTCAAATTCTGAATTGGAAATTTCTCCACCATTTTTATCCTCAGGCCTTTTACGACAGTTAACACACACAATGAATCTTTTTATCCATGCTACTAACCTGATTATAGTGATAATTTGAAAATTTCCGTGAGTACCAAAAAAAGTTTTCTTTTACGTTAACACTACACAATATAATCTTTCTCTTTTCAGCATTTACCTCTTAAACCTGACAATCTATTTTTGTTATTGGTCAATACCCTGACTCTTTTTTTAGCCAGGTGGGACCTTCAAACCATTTTAAACCTAGCAAATGTTGTGGAGTGCAACCCCTTAATAGAACATATGCTGGGTTTAAAATTCCCGGGACATGTCTCCAATTTTCGTGGGAGTTTACTTCATTTATCTCTCGGACTCGATTAGAAACAAATATTGACCATTCACCTCAGTTTTTTAACTACCACAGTACAACCATAGAATCTGTCCAAAATGTTGTTTTAAGGTGTGGTAGGTCAAGTGCTGTTCGAACCAAAAAAGCTAGTCTTGCACCAACACTACACGCTAGAAGTTCTAACTGAGGTATCGATATCGTTTTAATTCGTGCAACTCTTGTTTCGCCTCTGACCAGATAAACCTGAACACCATTATTGGTAGCTAACCTAACAAGAATACAAGCTGCATAAGTATTCTTAAACGTATCTACAAAAACATGCAATTTTGACTTCACACTATCATTTACATATCTTGAAATTTCTCTATCTTGCTTAAACATACATTTTCAAGTAGCCATCTAGAGAACCCATTATACATTTCTGTGGGTAGGGGGTCATTCCAGGCCAATTTAATTTTCCATGCTTCTTGGAGCCAAATTTTAGGCAGTAAGGTGGCGGCAGATAAAATCCCAATGAGATCATAGAACTGTTGCAAAAATGTTCCCTTTGTCGTATTACCCTTGCTTTGAGGAACTTCATTTACTACAGAGCATCTAAGTGTATCTTTATCTATGTATCATATTACACCTTATAAGTTTGTACTTCCCGTACACTTAGAAACACTTGGCTCATTGACATTACTCTCCCAGTTCCTCAAATTGAAATATCCCTTGCTCAAGACAGCCTTAGCACTAGAAATAAAGTTCCCTGTTTTCTGCTCAGTAAAAACAACACCAACGCAATCATCAACATAGAATGAATATTTGAGTTTAGAAGTAATTTCCTTACACTCCAATGAAGAATGTTCAAGCAAATGATTTAAAGAAGCCGCCAATAAGAACGGACTTTAACTCCAGAAACACAACCCGACAGTGCAGATCAGGGCCAGCGCTAGGAGTGGGTTAGCCGGGTCCCTGCCCGGGGTGGCAACCTTAGAAGGCTGCAAATTTACTGTAAAATTAACTATTTTACTAAGAAAATAAACCAAGATTATTCAGGCCTTCAACGAGTCAAAATAAAAATTCGAAGAAAAAAAATTAAAACTGTGTATGAAATTTTTTTTTAGTTTTCTATGGAGGTCCTAGTGTTTTTTTAAAACAAGTATTTATTAGTATTTAAAGCCGTGTTTCTCCCAACGCTGGTCCCATGGGAGGAAGGGGGAGAGGCGATAAAGAAGAATTTCGGCAACCGGTTCCTTCTCTTTCAACTAATTTCGTACAACTCTTGCTGCTTTCTATGCGTGAATTCGGGTACTATTGAAAGAGATAGATTTTAGCAGAGATTAGTCTCAACAAAAGTGATGAAAAGAACGGTCAAAATTTATGAATGAAAAGAAAGGGGCAGAATGACCCTGAGAAAAAGACCCTTTTTTGAAGAAAACTGTGGAAATCTTGTGTGAGTTTGACTTCCGAACTAATTTTTATAGCTCCCTGTGATTATGCAGACAAAACAAAGTCGGACAATAAAAAAGGTAACAATATTTTCATTTTCAAATTCTCTTTTAGGTTTTTAAGGTTTAATGCACAGGAATTTTAATCATTGCGCAAGGTAAAGTGAAAAAAAATTATTTTACTGCATTTGTGATTTTTCTATTTTATTTCTTTCTTTCTCGTTTTATATACATAAATATAAATGTCATCAGTTTCGTAGAATATTTTCGTGATGATTAGTCGCTTATAAAGGACGATTGTAGGTCATTTAAAATGCAAAGCATTAATGAGCTTTTGAAAGAGTACATTCATTAATTATTTATCATATATAAAGAATCCTAACAGCAATAGCTCGAAATTGAAATACAACGTAGTTATATTTATTATGAGGATTTTGTTTTGTAATCGTAATATATTGTGATAATTTTGTTTAGTAATAAATGAACTAGTCTATAATTGCTAAATATTTAATTTATATTGCTTCAAACTGTTAAAAGAATTTTCAAAGGAAAAAAATAATTTTATTTATATAGACACTTTTTTTTCTTTTTATTGAATGTAACATGTGAAATAAACATATAATTTTTCTAATCTATTCTAAGACTTTTAAGATAGCCATTATTTTGTTAGATTAAATTTTAAAAACTTGAACAATATATATATATATATATTGCGTGTTGTTGCCATTTTAAGAGGAATTTGCGCGACACCTTTTTTAATTAAGATCTTTTACGCCAGTGATTCCCAAAGTGGTCTATATAGACCCCCGGGGGTCTATGACGACCTCTAAGGAGTTAACGTCAGCAAAAAAAAGGGAGGGGGTCAATGAGGTGTGATATTGGCTCTCCTTAAACTAGATCGTGACTTTAATTTTAAAAGAAAATTTAATCAAGTGGGGGAAACCAAATTTTACTTATTTACCCGATTTATTTACTAAATTTAATGAGGTTAATTTGCCCGTACAGGGTGACAGCATAGTTCTTTTTAAAACAGGAGCCTTTTCAGCGTTTCTTTCCAGAGTTAAACTAAAGAAGTATAATACCGGAAGTTCGGAATTTTCTCAAACTAACCCTGACAATCTGTCAGCACGTTTTAACCTACGTTCAATATTTAACTGCCTTTTATTGAGATTTTGAAACCAATTTTGAGAATACTTTGACTATGGTAATACCACAGTAGGCAATGAATTTATATGGTCTTATTGAAAAAAAAGTCACATGACAACAGGCACTGATCGTGATATGCACCAATGAAGATTTTAAAGTTTAGAAACGGATGCCAGCAATTTCGGCTTTAAAAAGGCAAGTGGCATGTAAGTTACGGAGTCATCCCCCTCATTCTGCTTCCTGTCTTTGTAGACTCCCGACGCAGTTTTCCTGTCCTCGACTGCGACCCTTCTTCAAGCGTTTCGCCCCGATTGGATTTTGGATCCTTTTGCATCCGCGTTTTCGACTCTACAGTGTCACTTTTTGGCCTTGTTCCTTCAAATATAACCGATTGAGGTTATTTTTCAGGAGTTATTTTTCAAATTTTCCGATTTTTGCGGAGTTTGACTCGACACGCGGCATGTGCTAGGCCTAGCGCCTCACATTGGATTACGACCCGGATTGTGATTTTATTTTCAGATTTTTGGATTACCATTGGATATGTCCGCTTCCAGGACAGATGTAGCCTCATCAATCAAGGTAGGTGATTTATTTACCCTTGAACCCTTGTCATTTGATGCAAATGCGGCTAATGCATACATTGATAAATGCGCCACGTGCGTCGATTCTGAGGACCTGTGTGATATCCTAGAAGAGATATTGGACACCCTCAGCGACCCCGATTTGCCAAACACGCCTGAGAGACTTAGGCTAGTTAATTTGATTCAGTGGACAGCACTGAAATGCTCGAGAAAATCTATAAGTCCTATCAGTAGACAGTAGTTACACATGATGGGGCCCTGTATTGAAATTCCTTCGGGGAAGAAGTTTGAAGAACAATAAAAAAAGAAATAATTAAATATGTTACTACGTATTATACCGGGAGTTCAAAGATTACATCAGGGATATTGACCGATTAAATCGTATCCCCACTGCAGCCGCACCCGCTTCGCAGCCGAAGCGGAAGCAAGCTAAGCGCCAGACCGCATCGCCTCAAAAAGACGTTCCGTCGAAGAAGCAGGCGAAGTCGGAGCGAAAGCTCCCACCCAACTCCACTCCCCCTCCCCGTATCGGAGACGCCGAGTCTTGTATGGAAGAGGGGGAAACTTCAGCCGATCAGAGCTCGGAAGAGGTTGGCATAGTTAAAATAGTTAAGCCGGTGATTGCGCCAAGCAGCCCGGCGGCGCAAGCCGCCGGTAGCGTTAGCGCTCCCGGAGCCAGTAAGGAAAATGACGGCTTTACTCCAGTAGGCCGTAATGGTAGACGCATTGCGCCCATTGTGATTGATTCACAACGCAATGCAACCGAGCTCCTAGACCAGATAGAAAAGTTTTGCGACACACCACTCGAGGGGCGTTTTGAAAACGGGAAACTCCGAGTATTCCCAACTTATTCCGAAGAGCACCGTCTCATACAACAGTATATCTCAGACAATAAATTGCGGTCCCACACATTTGAGATGGCCCACAACAAGCAATTAAGAGTAGTCTTGAGAGGGTTACCCACAGATTTCAACCAAGAAGAACTCATGATAGAGTTACACACAATTGGTTTCCAGCCCAACCATATTTCCTTGTTGAGAAACAGGAAAACTAATACAAACATGCCACTATTCTTGGTAACCCTCCCCAAATGCCCTGAAAGCAAGGGAATTTTTAACATCAAAACTATTGGATTTTTTAGAGTTGCGGTTGAACCCCTCAATAAATCCACCATGCCTCCTCAGTGTTACCGCTGTCAGGAGTTTTTTCATCACTCTCGGTTTTGCGCTAGAGCACCGAAGTGTTTGAAATGTTCAGGTGGCCATCTCACATCTGAATGCACCAAGTCAGCCAAGGCCCCGGCAAAGTGTGCAAATTGCAGCGGCTCGCACCCTGCAAACTTCTCGGGATGCCCCAAGAATCCCATCAACACAAAACCCAACAAGAACAAACCTACGAAGAACGTCTGGCAGGAGCGAGCGGCTGCGCGCAAGGAAACCAAACAACAGCCAACACCTTCCTTCGCGGAAGTAGTTAAAAAAAAAGGCACGAATAACAACTCTCTGGATGCCAAAGAAGTCATGACACAGATGGCTCAGATGATGTCGCAGTGGGAACAAATGCTATCCTTATTACAAACTAAACTTTAAAATTAAAATTCAACTGTAGTAATAGGGATCACTCTCTCAGGTTTTTTAGCTGGAATGCTAATGGTTTAAAAATAATTTAGAAGAACTAAAAGAATGTATTGTTGATTATGACCCCGACGTAATCAGGATACAAGAAACGCATCTTCGTCCTGCGGACAGAGTTAGCATTCCAAATTACACTTGTCACAGGAGTGACCGCACAACACACAGAGGGGGAGGCACGGTCCTCTTCGTTAAGAATTCTATTAGACACCACGCCATCCTAAATGTCTCAAACACCTTTGAAAATTCATCGGTCATCATTCAGATAGGTAACAACAGTAAGATTACTGTGTCGTGTATTTATAGACCTCCACACGGCTCCATTAATACTACGGAACTCGACGCAATTCTCAACCATAGCAACAAAGCCTTTCTTTTCGGCGATTTTAATGCCAAGCATCCCAGCTGGAACCCAGGCAGGGCAAACACAAACGGTAATATTCTGTGCAATCTGGCCGTTGCGTCGGCACTGGATATTCTAGCCCCCGACACTCCTACACATTTCAGCACTTACCACACCAACGCTATCCTTGACATAGGCTTTGCACAGTTAACTTGTCTCACACAGAAGTTTTTACTATTAATGAACTTAGCAGTGATCACAATCCAGTTATTTTTGACTTTATAACTAATAATGTGCTTCCACCAATACTTCGTACTTTAAAATCTGCCAACTGGACTAAATTTCAAGAAATTATTTATCACAACATTCCCGGAAATCCCCAGATAGATGATTTGGATCAAGCCGTTCAAAATTTTACCAGCAATGTTTCGAATGCTATTTCTGCTTCCACTTCCACTAGATTAATAAACACTCCACACCTCCGCCTCCCTGAAAACATCAGAGAGCTTATCAGAGCTAAAAATAGATTCCGAAAACTCTGGAATAATACCAGATACCCTCCATACAAACGTGAAGTTAATGCTCTCATTAGGCAGATCAGGAGCGAAATCCAAGATCATAAAAACAGGACCTGGAAAAATTTTCTTTTAACTTTAAATCCTGAGGACAATTCCTTGTATAATCTACATAGGAAATTTTCTAAAAGGCACACTCCCTTTCCACCTTTACATGGTGCGGGTGGAATGGCCTATTCGGATTTCGAAAAGGCGGAGGCTTTCAAAGATACACTTGAAGTCACTTTTCAGGAAAATGAAGAGCCCTACTGTGACGACGAGATAGAAAATTTGGTAGATCACTATTTTGACAACTTCGCAACAGGCACGCCCCCTCTCGCTTCCCCTTCTGAGGTCAGAGGCCTTATTAAAAAAGCTGCAGGTCCCGATCAAATTCCTAATATAGCCTTTAAATATTTTACGCTTAATGCTCTTACACACTTAACTAAATTGTACAATCAATGCCTCATTAAAAATCACTTTCCTACACTGTGGAAGCAAGCAAACGTTATAATGCTGGCCAAGCCAAATCAAGATAGAACATATCCAGCAGGTTACAGACCAATTAGCTTAACTAACGCCACTGCTAAGATATTTGAAAGAATAATTTTAACTCGAATCAAATCTCACTGCAAAGCCATAGATTGTATTCCCCCGGAGCAATGCGGCTTCCGGGAAGGCCATTCAACGCTACACCAATTGATACGTGTGACAAACATTATTAATGAGGGTTTTGCCCACAAATTTTATACAGTAGGTGTCTTTCTTGATGTAAAAAGGGCATTTGACAAAATGTGGCACGATGGCCTCAGGTACAAGTTAATTAAATTGCAGTTCCCTGACTATTTAATTAAAATCATTCATAATTTTTTACACAATAGAACTTTTAGAGAGAGTTCGTGTAAATACGTAATTCATACTCTAACACGGGATCTTGCCTCTCTGGGGTCCCTCAGGGTTCTGTCCTTTCTCCGTACTTGTACAACATTTACACACACGACTTTCCACAACACTCCACCGTCAGTACTTGCCTGTTTGCGGATGATTCCGCAGTCCTCTCGCAAGGTGTCCAGCTGAAATACACAATTAAAGCTGTTCAAAACTTCTTAGATAAACTTGAAACGTGGCTTACACATTGGAGAATTGCAATTAATGTTGATAAATCACAAGCAATTGTTTTCAGGAAATGGGGGGGTCATCGACCCGCCTTTCCAGCTCACACTTTTTGATGACAACATCCAGTGGGTTTCGGTGGTGAAATACCTGGGCCTACACATAGATAGCCGTTTAACGTTCAAAAAACACATTGACTATCTAGCAGAGAAATTCTGGGGTAGAATTCATCTAGCCATCTCCCTCATTGGGAGGAGATCTCCTCTATCCCTGGAAAATAAAGTTTTCTATACAAGCAGATCCTGCGCCCAGTTATCACTTATGGTTCGCCCGTATGGGGAGCCGCAGCCGCCACCCACATGAAAAAATTTTAAATAATTCAAAACAAGATACTCCGCGTCATGACGAACGCACCTTGGTACGTCCGGAATGACGTGATACACAACGATCTACATATGGAGCCGATTTCTAATTACATCACTAAACTCTCTAGAAATGTCTTTAAATCTATAGAATCTCATGACAATCCAATTATCACAGCACAAACACTGTTTACGTATCCTCATCCTAAAATTAAATATTCATACTCTTCAACGAAGTGGAGAAAACCGCTCCGCCCCCATAACACAATAAAAAACACTCTTTACACACTCTTAACAACATGATTTAGCTGCACTGCACTGCATCATTCACTCTGGGTTCTTGGGTGATATCTCACCGTCTTAATTCACAGCCTTCAGCCGTCCCGCTTTCCTTCCTGCGTTCTTCCCCTCCCCCCGCCGGCGCTCTGCTTCGTTAGAGCGTTTCGTGCTTAGGGGTACGTCCAACCTCCCCATTTTTTGTAGGAGTTTTCTTGATTTGTTCAACCTTCACATCATGGTTTATCTTTTTCTCCCATCCTTCTGGGAATAGGCGCCTTCGGCGCCGGCGATCATCTAATTTTAGTTAGTTACGGAGTTCCTGTCCCTAAATGAGGGACGTACCTCCTCATCAGAATTGATAAAATTAGAGCCAAATTTATGGGGTGACATAAAGTAAAAGAGAGAAATATAAAAATGAAAGATTTAATTAAGATGGACAGAACAATTCTGCTGAAAAACAGTGGCGGACGAAGTCCGCTCACCGAAGGAAGAGTTGCCCTGCTTACTGCGTTTTGATTGGTCGAAGCCAATCGACGCAGAAAGTGGGCGTGGAAATGGATTGAAACGAAAAAAAACGAAAATTAGATGAGGCGGGTGCCAGCGAAATAAATCGCTTATACCCAAAATCGCGGAGAAAAGGATTAAAAGAAAGACCAGTATCCGAAATCACTCTCCCGCAGGGGGAGGCTGGAGGAAAAGGACGGCCGAACGAGGACGAAACTAGAGTACGTCACGAGGGCGAGAATGGAAGAGCGCAGGAAGGGGGGCTTGAAAAGAGTCTGCAAGGAGAAACTTCAAGCGTCTAAGCCAATAGAAAACACGAAACACTCCGAACGACATCCACGATCTCATTTACCTCAAAAATAAAGCAAAAAGAGAGATTGTATAATCGCACTCTAAATCCAATACACGGAACTAATTATTACAGAGCACAAACTCACTTAAAAAAAGCACTCAAAAAACATTCACAACGTTCCTGGCAAACTAGACTCGAATCGCTCAACACAACAGACAACAGCCTATGGCAGTGTCAGAAGTTCTTTCGTAAAAAACGCTCTATTCCCAATCTCATCGGCTCTTCTGGCCCCGCTTGCAGCGACGATCAGAAAGCTAACCTACTTGCAATAACCCTTAAAGATAACTTTACCGAAAACGAAAGGCCTGATGGTGATTACCCTATTGATAATAGGATTACTAATACTCTCGAAAACTTTTTCTCTCACCCCCGCCCCTTCCCATCACCCCTACTGATCCAGACCAAGTTCTCAGCTATATTAAAACTCTTTCTAATAATAAAGCCCCAGGTAAAGACAATATTACTAATAAAATGGTCAAAAATTTCCCACTTAAAATTATCCTGATATATATATATATATATATATATATATATATATATATATATATATATATATATATTAACTTTTTAATCAATAAAATTCTTCTTCTTAGACATTTTCCGAATAACTGGAAAATTGCTCTAGTCTTCCCAATTAAAAAGCAAGGAAAGAATAGTAAGTCTCCTTCGAGCTACAGACCCATTTCACTTTTAAGTATTCTCAGTAAAATTACGGAGCACATAATTCTTAATAGGCTACTTAACTTTACGGATAATATTAATTTCATAAATCCTAATCAATATGGATTCACCAGGCACCTCTCCCCTTCTACTCAGATTGACTGAAAAAATCTCTTCTGCATTTCAGAGAGGCAGGTCCACTGGAGCTGTCTTTCTAGACATTCAGATGGCTTTTGACAGAGTCTGGGTTAGTGGTCTCATTTACAAACTTATTATTAACAACTTGCCTCCTGCACTAATTCATCTAATTAACTCCTACCTCGTCAATAGGTCTTTTCAAGTTATCGTCAATAACTCTCTCTCCCGCACTGTTTTTATCAAAAATAGTGTCACGCAAGGAAGTTTGCTTGGACCCCTACTTTTCAATATTTACATTAATGATATTCCCTCTCATCCACTAACTATGACTAATATCTATGCGGATGACACTTCCATTTCGGCTACCTACAAAAATCATGATACAATAACTAAAGCACTTAATGCACATCTAATACTACTCGAGGAATTCTTTAACACATGGAAAATTAAAATATTAATGTCGACAAAACAGTCGCAGTTCTCTTCACCAGGAGAAGAAAACCATGCACACCACCTACCCTGTACTCCACACCACTACACTGGTCTCAGAGCACTAAATACTTAGGTCTTGTCTTAGAGAAAAATCTCAGCTGGAAACAACACATTATACACGCGCGTGATAAATTCCGGAACGCACTGCGATCTATTTACCCCTTAATTTGCCGGAATTCTCAATTAAATATCTGCAACAAGGTACTTCTCTACACTGCCGTCCTGCGGCCCATCTTCGCGTATGGATGTCTTGTGTGGGGCTATGCAGCCAATTCTAATTTAAAACTCTTGGATAATGCTCAAAATGCTTTAATTAGAGAGAAGCATCACTAAAACTTATAGATTTACAAGAAATAGAAATATTTATAAAGTTCTTAAAATTCCTACCTTTAAAGCTCACATACAAAAATTAGGTCAAAAATTCTTTGACAATATCTTCCAAATATTAATAATGAAAATATTCAAAATCTAAAAATCTACGATCCCAACATTTGTAAAAAGAGAGGCCCAGAAGAATCTTACTGGACTCATATAATCCACCATAACATTAATTCCCGGTCATTCCCTTGTGGCAAATGACCACCTTTGCAAAATTTTTTCTAAATTTTTTTTTATATATTTGTTCATTTTTCTTATTTTAATTTAATTGAAATTCAATTCACTGATACCCACACAGGCAATCCACTTTAGTTCCCAACTTTAAATCTTAATTTCCTACTTGACACCAGGACAGCGAATAGAGTTCTTGCTCACAGATCCCTGACGACCAATAGCAGACGAGCTACTCGTCTGCTTGCACGAATTTGGACTTAGAATTTTTTTGAGACCGCTGAAACCATCAGTTCTCTCCCTCACACTTTCTCCTTCCGTGTCCACCAATCAGGATGCACGATCACCAACGCAGGCAATCAACGTCAAGCGCCCAATACATTAAGTATGGGACGGAGGAACGCTTCGCGTTCCAGTGCCCAATGATGTCCAGCGACCAAGGAGAAACTTACAGACGCCACAGCAGGTGTAACGAAGCTGGAGCCAGCTTTAACACTGATCCCAGTTCTGATGACAGGCAAATGCATTTGAATGTTGTGAAGCGTAGCAATTAAGTGTTTTTGTTGTGATTACGGTGGTTTCAAGGGCAGATTCCATTTAGTAGTTTTGTAAGCAAAATTTAGTTTAGAGTGAGGATACGTGAAAAGTGTTTGTGCTTTAATTACTGGGTTGTCGTGATTTTGAATAGAAGTAAAAACATTTCTAGAAGTTCTAGTGATGTAGTTATCGATCGGCTCCATGTGTAAGACGTGATGAATGACACTATTTCTAACGTACCAAGGTGCGTTAGTAATGATTCTAAGAATTTTATTTCGAATGACTTGGATGCGTTTTGTGTGGGTCGGGGCCGCGGCCCCCCATACGGAAATGGATTGGGTCGATCCGAAAATAAACGACCGGAAACAAATCTTTAAAAAGGCAAATCTGTTATTTGTCCCGAATTATGGAATATCGAGAGGAAGTTTTAAACTATTTTTCCTAATAAGAAGGAGTTTCAGCGCAGTTACGTATCTCCAAAACAAAAAAAGGAACTGGACACTACTAACAGAGGAGATTTAAGGTTAAACCTGACAAGATTAATACTAATTGTTAAAAATTTGTTACTGTAGCGTCAGATTCATCCCACCCTTTAAAATCAATTCTGTGTTGTTTGGTTACTTTATTTAACAGTTATTATATATTTATTAATTAACTTTTAATTAATTGACATATGCTTTTTAAACTTTTAACTCTAAACTTCATTAGTTATAAATTGAATTCTTTTAAAGTTCTAGTAGTAGTACTAGCTATCAAAAAGACATTTAATACATTTGCGAAAATTCAATATTAATTAAGCAGGGGTCTACCCCATACCGAAAAACATGGCAAGGGGGTCTATGAGACAAAAAGTTTGGAAACCTCTGTTTTACACGGACATTTTGATGGAATATTTAATGCAGTCTAATAATTATGTGTATAACTAATTATATATATTATGTATATAATTAATTAATCATGTGTATAATTAATTATAAAAATACATCAAAAATGTATAATATCTTTAAAATATTAAAATTGAGTTAATAAATTATCTGCAGTTTAATATGAAGAAATTTTAAGAAAATATTTAAAAGACTTAAAGATTTAAAAAAAAAAACCAATATTTTTAAAAAATGCAAATATTTAACTCAATGCAAAGATAGCCTTTAGATAAGTAGCAAAATTTCAGGCGTGAATTTTAAATTTCGAAAGACGATTATTAAATAGATAATTAATTTGAATATAGAGTGATATCAAAATAACATAGAGTTAGCAGACCTAATAAGCAGACAACAATGACTTGAAGCCTGAATAACTTCGGAAGCATTTTTAAAATTAAGTTTCAATCTTATTAAAATATTTTTATTTGTGATTAATACATAAAGGCTTTCATTCTCAATCGTTTAATTGCAACGAATACAAATATAAAATATTTGAAATTCCTATTTCAATATGAAAAAAGTTTCAGAACATAACCACTCACCCAAGACATAAACGAGAGGCTCTTCATCAGTGTTCCGTAGAACACTGGTGCACCAAAAATTAAAAAAGTCGGTGTTTACAGTTTGCGCAATAGTTTTTATTTACTGCTTCATTTTTCTATTCTATTTCTCAAAAATCCTTTAAAATGTATTTTTCGTGATTGTGAAAAGGTTTAAAAGCGTTAGTATATATATTTAAGAAAAAAAATCTAGTAATAATAGGTTCCGATCTATAGCAATCTTTAAAAAAGGCAACAATAAGAATGTCAAAATTACGGCAGAAATTTTTTATAAAAAGCAACAGAAAAAGGATTGAACTGAAGTTTTATTGGTACAGAACAATAATTAATGTGAAAGAATATAGGTACTATTTTTTTGGTTGTCCTTAGTATAAAACAATTTAATTTTAAAGCAAAATATGCATTACAAAAATAAAAATATGATGAAGTAGATAAGTGATTTCAAACAAAATCACTGGGAAAGCCGAATCGATGCATTCAAACCCCCAAGGTATCAAGTGGGAGGGATAGACGATGCTGTGTGTAATAATTCGGAGACTCTACAAAGGCATCTGGACTCTTAAGGTGTGTTAAGCCAGTGATACTCAACCTGCGGACCGCATCAGGGCACTAAGAGAAATTCAATATTAGAGAACAATGTACTAAACATTTAGCAAGAAATTCTTTTAATCAAATATATCGATTTTGTAATCTGTTTTTTTTTAATAGTAGAATGTAAGCAAGAGTCTTTTTTTTATCATTGATAAAAGGAAATTATCTCATAACTATAAAAAAGTCATAAAAATAAATGTGTGCTTGATAGAAAAGTTAATGTAGTATTAAAATAAAAGCCCCCAAAATTAGATTTACAAAGTTGCTTTGGTCTTAGAGTGTGTCTTTTCCATTATCCGCATGAAGCAACTGTCGTGAAATACCTATCATGTCTTTGCAGCCCGGCGGGAACAAAGGTTGAGTACCTCTGATTTAAGCTCTAATGCTGCATTGTAATTTGTTACAAAATTTTAAATTGTATCAATCCTAGAAGTAAGCTCTTGCAGACAAAAGACTATAATTTACCATCTGCTATGCGAGCTCTTGAAAAATGGTAAAGAGTTTTTCAAGGATCTTGGATCGGACACAGCCTTTGATGAAATGCTTTGCGATGCTCGAGAATTCGCCGACGAACTTGACATACCGGCTCATTTTGAGCTCACCCAGCCACGTCATAGAGTTCGATTGATTGATTGAATTTAACGTCGCACTGTTCAGCTACACGAGGGCTTTTGGCGACGGACCACGTAATTTTGAACCATGGTCAAGTGACGTGGACGACACCTGAGCTGGCACCCCCTCTCCTAACTACCACACCACACCAACGGGAGGACGTTTCAGCTCTCGACAGATTTAACGTGCATCGCTGCCCTACACGGCGGGTCTTTAGTGGTACTGGGCTCGAACCTGTGACAAAGCAAGCCACAGTCCGATACCTATACCACTCGGCTACCGCGGCCTTGTCATAGAGTTCGAAGAAGGAATGTTAATTTCGACTATGAGGCACGAGAAGATGCGATAGAAGATCCTACTTTGAAATATAAGGCAGAGGTTTATTTTTTCACATTAGAGAGAGATAAAGCTATCAATGCACTTGAGTCCAGGTTTGATTTGATCAGTACCCACAGCAACTATTTCCAATTTTCATACAATATTTGTGATTTAAAAGATACTCCTCAAAACGACTAACTTAAGTATTGTAAAGATCTAGAAACAGTGCTAACTGATGGGAATTCCTCAGGTATAAACGCGCTGGACCTGGCAGACGAGATAGTAACGGTTTTGGCTTTGCTAAATAAAAAAGAAAGTCCAATCGAGATTTTAAAATTCAGATCGAACATGGATTTTGCTCCAAATCTCAGTATAGTTTTAAGGATACTGCTTACTCTCCCAATAAATGTGGCAAGTGGAGAAAGGAGTTTCTCCAAATTAAAATTAATTAAAAAGTTTTTACGCTCCACTACCGAGGATCGACTAACAACAATATCCATTGAACATGAACTGGCTGAAGAAATTAATGTTAAAAAAATAATAAAAAAATTCTCAAAATTAAAAGTGAGTGAATGTGGGATTTAATGGCGCAAGAGCCAAATCTGGCTATACTGCGCCAAACATTTGTTAAAATATTAAAGCATTTGATAAAATGTGTAAAAATATTGACAGCACAGTTTTTTGAAAAGTTAAAATTTCAAATCACGTATAAAACTCGTTTTCAAGCAATAAAAACAAGCAAGTCAGAAAAGATCTAAAAATAAAAACATTAAAAAAAGACTAGTGAAAAATTATATTTAAAAAAAAAGTTCAATGTTAAAAAAAATTAGCTCCTACTTTTTCTGAAACGCGTAGGAGTTAACGCGCGTAAATATCCTTTAGGAAAATTTGTAGGACCTTCCGTAGGATCTGGCTCAAGTTCCTCCTCCTTCACGTCATAAGTTATCATGTCTTCTTCATCTGTTGCATATTCTGTAGGTGCTGACTTTCTAGGTCTATGTGGAACCATTTTTATTTCAATTTCTGTACTTTTGGGCGCTTTCTTCTGTTTCTTGAATTTCGTTTTACACACTGTGGGATTTCAGGTGCATTAGAATGTTCACTATTGGATGTAGTAGGGACAGACTCTGGTAAGGATGCGGATGGTAAGAGTTGTGCCTCAGTTGGTGTAGATGATTTGGTAACTGTAGGAATTTTGGAAGACATTGTTGGTTTCGGAACGGATGTTAAAGGGGTTGCAGTAGTTTTAAAGGTGGACATACTATTTTTGTAATGCTGTCATCAGTTTGCGTTGAAGTTGAGGATTTGGTAGCTTGGGAATATGCTTGGATATTTGTGGTAGTATTAATTTTCGAGCTTCTGCATAGGAGATATTTTTGCTTGTTTTGATTTCTTGAATTTTCTTTTCTAATTTCCATTTTGAACAGAGTTTGGAATCAGACTGATGCGACTCTGAACAATTAATACATTTAGGCTCTAGACTACAATCTGTGGAAGCATGTCCAACGGATGCACATCTAGAGCAAGTAAGTTGACCGCGGCATGAAGTTTGTGAGTGTCCGAACCTCTGGCACTTGAAACAGCACAGAGGACTCGGAATGTACGGGCGAATTTTGCAGTTAAGGTAGACGGCTTTTATTGTTGTCGGTAATTTGGGGCTATTAAAAGTTAAGATTATATGTTTGGTCGGAATTATTAACGTATCTCTTTTTATTGTTATTCTTCTGACCTGAATAACACCCTGATCAGAAAATCCATAAAGGATTTCCGATTCAGGAGTGGTCAACAAGTCAGGTTCAGAAATGACACCGCGACATGAGTTCAGAGTTTTATGCGGGCTTATTATTAAAGGTGAATTCAGAAACGTTTTTGCGACAAGAAAAGACTTAGTTTGAAGAGCAGAGTTTGTTTCAATAAGTCGATCCCCGGAATGCAACGGGTAAACCCGACACCCTTTATCTGCAGCACTAACCCTACAAAAGTGTCTCTTCGGGGACACCGAAGAGAGGTACCACCAGCCGATTGACAGGAGCGGGCTCACTCCTGCCTCCCGTCTACAGCGAAGCGTGGGCCAAAGGTATTCCTAGGACTCCATTTTCCTCCTTACGGGACGCCGCACACGGCAAACATGCAGGTCGGTAAACCAACGTTGTTAGTCAAAAACAAAGTAAAATAATCAAAACATTTAAAGAAATCCAAGATGTAATAATACAAATACCAAAATATAAATAATGGAAAAAATTAAGAAAGGATTAAGCTAATTTAACGCAATGCAAAATGAATACAAAAATGTTAATAACGAGAAATGTAATCAAAACAAATAAATTAGTATACACATATGTATTTCGAAATAATTGTCTGTGGTCTCGACGTGAAATGAAGAAAAGGGAAATATGAATGGCAAGAAAGAGGGCCGTAAATAGAGAAAGATCACTAGGGCACCCCGGGTTCATGAAGCCCGTGTTTACCAAAGATAGTAAACCCCTTGGGAAAAGGAGATCACTAGGGCACCTCGGGATTGTGACACCCGTATTCACCTAAAGAAGATGAGCCCCCGAGGGGGAATTAAAAGTGAGAAAGAAACACTTTTAAGTTTAACTCTCTGTTTAAAAATGCATTTTTAATATTTAATTAAGTTTTAATATTTAGAGGTTCTATAATTTGTTTTAGCATTTTTTAATATCTGGATTTTATAATTATACACTAGAAATGACTTTTCTTTTTTCCTGTGCAACCCTAATTTTGATTTAGTGCCAAAAACATAAATTAATATATATATATATATATATTTGTTAATCCAAACTTCAACATTATTGATAGCAATTTTTTTGCTTACGTTTTATTTTATCATTAAGCGTGGGAAAGATTTAGGTTATCTCTTTTGATTCTTGTTATAAAGGGGGGCATTTTACCTCTTTGTCCGGGGCGGTGAAACTGCTAGCGCCGGCTCTGGTGCAGATAAACCATTTCTTTATCCTCAAGAGGGTAGAAAAATAAGAATTCTCTATATTCAGGGGCTATAGTTAACTGCAAGAAGGCTTCGGCTGATCGGGTACAAACGAAATCTATCTCAGATGCCTGGTATTCAAACTAGGACCTTTATGAAGTACATGGTTATAAGTGAAGGTTCCTCCCTAGCAGTAGCATCTAAAATAGGGCGTATCTTAGCAGGCGACAGCAAGGGTCTATGAGGTAGATAATACCAGTCATTATTTATTTCATTACCTGTGTGTGGGACTCTTCCTGTTATTCCTAGTTGTTCCCATTCTTTGAAAACAGACTCATAATCATCAAACAATTAGTTTCAATTATACCTAGGCACATTTTTTGGTGTCTTTTCCAAGTTCAGTTTTTGTTACTCGTCAAATTTTCTATTTGAAATGGCAATTTTAACTGATACCTTCCATGTGGAAGAATATCCAACTCATTTTATGGATTCGGAATTAAGTTCTCTATCCTTTAAACTCTCTTATTCCAATGGTTTCCAAATTCCTTAACATCGAAGGACGATATTTGACATGCTCATGACAAACCTAGGCTTCTGTTGCTCATTTATAGCCGATAAGGACATTGCTTAATTTTAGTATCCTTACCCATTAACACAAAGCCCAAATGTGTCTCTACCGTCATTAAACCACATAATTAAATGAGCTTCTCAGTGTAAATCAATCCTGGTGCATCTACTTCCGATAAGAGATCAATATTGATACGCGAGAACCTACATCGGGAATATAACTATTCTTCTCTAATTCAGAAATTAAACATTTTGTTTCCCAATGGACCTCAAACTTAATTGTGAAATGGCTCTTTGAGTTATGTATAAATATTTTGACCCACTATAAAAAAAAAATCGCATGACCAAGCTTCCTGTTGCCACGTGTGGAATCGTTTGCAAATACACATATGAACTTTTATGAGTTTGGTTAGAAAGCGTTACTAACAGCATTTTCAATGCCTACTTTTTTTAGGGCATAACAAAATGTGTTGAACGTAAATTTTTGTTTCGACCACAACGGGCTGAATGCTTCGATTGAATCTTTCTATCCATTAAAGACATTTTTTGCAACATTCACGATTCATTTCATTACCTCTTCTTGACCTGTGCTCACTCAAGCTGCACTTGGAGGTGAAGTATTTATATCCCCATTTCGGTGATGTTTGATATCTAGACATATCATCTGATATAAAACCAGATTTTACCAATAAAACTCTTTGTTCGCCATCCACTTCTCATCTGAGAAATTTTAACAACTGCCTTAATTTTGGACTATAGGATTCTTCTGCAGTAGAAACAGATGAATTTCTCTGCCTCAAGAATGCAGGATTATACTAGGGGTAACAACATTGTTGCATACTTGCCTCACGTCATGCCGATGGATTCAAGGGACCTTAAATGAGACATAAGGTTGAGTTATTCCACATTTAGATCTGGAATTTGTTACATTGTTGATAACAAGCGACAGCAGTTCTCGGACGAAGAACTCGTATTAATAGCTTTTCGCGACCCAATTTCATTCGTACACTGTCGATGCACTTGTCATAGTTCTCCACCATAGGTGGATACCCATTCACAAGATCTCGAACGTGTTCAAACCACCATACTTTGGATCAGATATTGGAACTTTTCTTTATGCAAGTTAACATCTTCATGAAAACATTTGAAATTGACTGAGCCATTCTTTAATGTTGCCATTGAATTTTACCAGTTCAATTTTTGGAAGTTGTACTTTCGTTTTTTGTGAAATATCTAGTTGAGATGCACTTTCTTCTGGCGACGCCTTCAAGTTGCTCAATTTTTTTTTTCCTTCTCAGAATGGAAAAGATATATATAAAAAAAATTGATTTTCAGGCAAACATCGATTCAGAAACATAAGCAGATACCTGAATATTTTAACAAATGTTTGGTGCTGTTTAACCAAAATTGGCTCTTGAGCCATTATACCCAGCATTCATCAAATGATGTATCCATAGTCTAGGATTCTTTTGATAAAATTAAATTTTGCCCAGGAATTCTTTTGGTGACACAAGTCAACCTTTTCACACTATTCTTCAAATTTTAATTCTGTTTCGAATTCTTCAACTGTAAAAAGTTTTTTAGTGCTAAGACACTTTTAAACGTATTTAACATTTGATTCTTCGGGTGCAGCGCTTTTTCTTAAGCTTACATTCAATTATTTACAGAAACGATTTTTTGCATCAAAATCAAAAATTATTCTATCTAATACAATCCCCAGAACTTACGTGATGGGTAGGACCCTGTAAATCGAATCTGAGTATAAACTGGAGTATAATTTTACATATAAATTATTTCTAATTAGGGTTAGAGATGAAAGAAAATTAAAAAAAAACCCTTAGATAACACAGATACAAAATTGATACCTGAAACTATTTTGTTTCACAAAATTTAACAAAGTGTGCCGGCTAAAAGATTTTTTTCTTTTCTCTGGCAAAATTTCTTTATAGTAGGCAATTTTTTTATTCCTTGTTTAGCTGAAAAAATACACTCTTCATTGGAGTCTGTATTTTCTAAACTTTGTAACCCTTTTTCGATTAAACTGAGGCCTTCTGTCAAATTCCCAATATCGTCATTTGATCTTCTGATTGAACTAGGTCTAGACTCAAGGTCTTCAATGCCTTGCTCATGCAATTCTATGAACCCATCAGTTGCTAGTTCATGATTATGAGAATTCAGTAATTCTTGAACATCATCACTATCCACTTCTAAATTTGTCTGCCTGCCAAGATTGACAACATCTTCTCAATCATATTACCAATTTCATCAGGTTCTGGCACCGATTCCCCCCAGTTTCGGTGATGGAAAAAAAAGATCAATCAGAGATCAACGAGATCTGAAAATTGCGTAACTCTGGGTTCGCATAAGTTAAGGAATTACCGTACTCAATAATTAACACTTTCTATATGAACTGCAAGGATGTCAATAAATGTAATTTCATACAAGTATTCTTCAAATAAACATGCTAAAAACGTTTTACTAAAGGGACCAATGTACTGTTTGTAATTAAAAAGAATAGACTTTTATTCAAACGAAAATGCTGTTTAAAAAATTTAAAGTAAATTTATTCAAATGTATGCATAAGTTTAAGTTACATGTGAAGTATTCAGTACACTCTTACAACTAAGTTTCTCCAACACACTGCCCAATAGTTCTGTTGGTTGAGTGGATTGCAATAATAATTTTTTATTGTTAAGAATAGGAACATCAACTAATAGAATTAAATTTGAAATATCCAAATGAAAGCTATAGCTTACAGCAAAAAGGAATCATTTAAAAGTTCCTTTAATATGTCATGAACTGTACTTTTACAAATATCAACCTTGTCAGACCAATATTTGCAATGTGCACGTTTTGGAGATTTCTATATTTTGACTAGTTTACACACTGAATTTTTATGTAAAAAGACTGAATCAGCATCATATGGTGAAATGTGGTTTTCAAAAAATTCAATACTGCCAAATTAAAATATCTCAAAATTATACTTTTTGCACATAGCAGATATTGGTTTAAAAAAGATGATATAATGTAATAAAAGTTAAAAATTTTTTTTTTCAAACCAATGTGTTTTATAAAGCATAACCAAGTCATACATTAGCTATTGTTTAACTCTATAAATTGAATCAAATTACTTTTTATATATGTATGAAGTAAAGCCCACATAAGTTAATTCACATCATAAAAGGATAGAAAATTTCCATACTTTTGTAATTATTATTAACTAGCTGGTATACCCGTTCTTTGCATGGGTGAATTGAAAAATAAAAGACTGAAGGATAAATAAGATTTTAATGAGTTAATTTTACGTGAATTATAAATTAAACAAAAAACCATGTTTGCTAAATTTTAAGTCTGTAGATATAATAGCTGATAAAAAAAGTTTTTTTATTTATAATGCCTTGTAACTCTCTTGTGGGTCGATTTTGGAAAACACCTTCCTTCTGCTCAGCAAAAGTAACACATTGTTTGAGTAGTAAACACTTAAAATGGTGTAAATAATTTGTATCTGGATCTGTAATACGTTAATATTACTTTCTGATGCATTTATTTTATGTTAAATAACTGTTACCCGCAACTTTGTCCACATGGAATTTAACAAAAAGGTGTTTACTCAATTCACAGAGTTTACGAAAACTTAATTATGTATTCCACGTAAAGAAATAGCTATGCTATACGTTTAATGTCAATCTTCTACTCTGTTAATCGATGTTTCGTTTTTGTTTTGTGCTTTTTGTTGAGCAAGAGGTGAGAGGGACGCATGATCTTTGACACTGTCGATGGTGTGAGGACAGTAAAATCATTAGGATCAAAGGACATGAATGGGAAATATCGCGAGTGGCAGCAACCTAATCAAACAAAAAATTTTGATATAACTGCTAGAAATTGTTGAGACAGAAGGCTCGAAATAAAATAATCCCTATTTGAATCAGATATTGTTCACTATATTTCATTGGTTTTAATTTTATTTTCGCATAACCTTAATTTTTTCTAAAATAAAAGTAGCCTAAGTTACCCCTTATAACATTAGCTATACGTCAGTGAAAGTCCCGTCAAAATTGGTCCAGCCATTTCAGAGATTAGCCGGAACAGAGAGACAGACAAAAATTTTAAAAATTGATTTTTTCATATAAGTACCGTATATACTTTTGAATGCATTTAGTAAAAAGCTGTTAATTTCAAATTACAAACAGACACTTCATTTTTATTTATATGTATAGATGAAAAAAAAAAGAAAAAAGTTGGAAAATGACTTTTGTAATACATACATCATCATCAATGACTAAACAGCCTAGTTATGAGCTAATGCCTTCCCCTGAAAATTTTCCTTAACAATTTCCAATTGATATTTCATCTCCATTCTTTTCATTAATGGCAAGAAAATCAAGATTCTAATAAAACAGCCCATCTCATCCACAGTCTTCCCTGCCTTTTGGTTCCAGTGAGCTTAAAACACATCTTTTTTCATTATGTTGTCATCATGCATTTGGGCCATTCAGTTCATTCTACTTACTTATCTTAATGTATTTAATAATGTCAGGTTGTGCTGTATATCATGAATAGTTCAAAGTAGGGAATCCCCTTCTGCAATTACCATTTTCATTTTTACCATTAAATATACTCCAGAAGCTTTCTTTCAAAAATTATGATTGTGTTCTCCAGTTTTGTCACTGTCTAAGTTTCAGAGATGCACATGTTAAAATAGGTGTGACTACCCTTATGTAAATGAAAAACTTTGACTTCTTAAAAAGAAACTTGGATTTGAAAAATCTTCTTAACCCACATACAGCTCTATTAGCGAGATATAGTTGGTTTTTTATTTCAGGAAATATTATCTTTTTATTAGTAATAATTGAACACAAGAAAGTAAAACTCTTTACAGTTTCAAATTTATAACAACCTATTTCAAGATAGGGATCTGGTACAATTAGAAAAAGATGTGTTTTGTTTTATTTCCATCTGTAACCCAGCCCATTCAAGGACAAGAAATATCTCAATGCAAGAAGAGATCGAACAATTACATCAATGTCATCAGCATAAGCAAGTAGTTGTATTCATCTAGAAAGAACATGGCCTCTAATATGTTGATGTTTAAAAATCTCAAACAACTCTCTCTAGTATGATATTAGAGAGGAGAAAAACTCTCCTTGTAGGATACCTTTATATGTGTCAAGAGTTTTGGATAGAAATTTTATCTTTTTTGTAATAAATACAATAAAATTTATTTCTATGTTTACATTTGTAGAGTTTCATACATAGAGTGAAATAAGCTCATCACCCACAGCTGAGGGATGCAGGATTCCCAAGTCTGAAAAGAGCAGTGTGATGTAAGAGGGTGGAGTGTAGTCAATAAGGGGGTGGTCCTTTGAGTTCACTTTGCTAGATAAATGCTGGAAGAACATTTGTAGAAATTTATTTAACAATAAATAAATAAATGAAAAAATTAATTACAGAATAAATTTTATGTAAAGGTTTAACTATAAAGTGGGGGAAAAAATGAGAAATGTATATTTCTAAGAAAAGATTCACGATGCTGATAAATAATTTTAACTAGCAGGGAGTTTAATATTTCTAAAAATAAAATTTTTTTATTTATTTGCTGAATATTTTACCAGAAACAAAAATATTTTAATGTCACAATTTTACAAGAATGGGATACACATCATAGAATCAAAAATAATTATTTTAATAAAATTCATAAAGAAAAAACGAACCTTCAATTCATTTGGCAGATCTCTTTGATTCAGAGGATAAATCCTTAGAAATTTGAAACTCTCGGCTAAGACGTATACTGGCTTATGCATAGCTTTGGCACATATGGCAATATTAAAAGAACCAATCTATGAAAAGAAAATGTTAATACAATTTTCATCATTTTAAATAAGATATTTGGTCTAGTATTAAAAGCAAACACATGTATAAATAAATAATATTGGAGAAATTAAATAATCTTCTGTAAGAGATTTTCTTATTTAACAATGCTTAACTAGGAATATCTCATTTGCATGCTACTGTTCAGAAAAAAAAGTTTTAAATGTCATATAGAACAGGGATGGCGAATAGGATTGTATTAAAATGTCAAAATTAAGGTAAATTGGTATGTGTGATTTGAGAGCCAATATCTTATATTTCAATACATATAGCCATCAGTAGAAACATAGATAGATACATAGACATCATATAGATACAGACCATGTGATGTGGCTGTTTTTCCCGAGAATTTTCCAACATGAACATGGGCGATATCATCCGATAAGAAACATTCAGTACAACGTTGGGACAGAATTGTGTGCATTTTCTATGTATTGTCAAGTGTTTGGCCTCATGGTTTTGATATCAGTCTTGAAGCAAATTATAATGATATTAATCAGCAATCATTTACGCAGTGAGACTCAAGAATGAATTAAATCTAAATCTGAAAAAACTTTAAACATAAAATTATTAACATTAACACAAACAGTTAAATTCTTGAACCTAAACATATTAATCCAACATTCAATCATTCTAACATATTCAAAAACAGTCACAATAATAATCCCTCAATCTCTTGAATAAGCAGATCACAAGCATTTATATATCAAGGGAAGAACTGATGCCATATGTTCACAAAACTTCAAAGTTTTATGTAAATTGGATGTGGCGTGTTCAATAGTACGATTACATAGCATCACACACAATCTGCTTATACTTTACTTAGCAGAAATTCCATGTGAGATGGAAAATTGAGGTGAAAGCAGGTTAAAGGTTTATTTCCAACAAGTCTAGTACATATATTATTGACTGTGAGGCAATACATGCTGATGAGTCATTTTCTGTCTATCTGTTTCAATTCTCTTAATCTGTTTAAATATTGTTCATTAATATAACAGAACTAGCCGTTACCCACCCGCTTCACTGGGTATTTCACAATGTTGTATAAATGTATACTGTTTACATATATATGAATTAATTATATCTAGCATTTTAAGAATTCGATTGTATTGAAAAATATATTTATAGCTGTGTGTGTAACTCTTGCCTCTTGATATAAAAAGAACATAAATTATAATATCTAATATTTTTATTTATATCTTAAATAGACGTAGAAAGATTTTTTGCGCTCACTTAACCTAATAATCAAGTGGATTTCCACCAAAACAACTTTCAGTGGATCTCTACTCCATAAAATAAACATGCGTTCTAAATTTCAAATCTAACAGAGCAAAATCGGAATTTTTATCATCAATACCTCGTTGAGAGCATTCTTAGCGGATTCCAATTCAACAAAAGAAGCATGCAAACCAAGTTTTATTATTATAGTCTTAGCAGTTCAAAAACGGGAATTTTGTCTATCAATACGCTCCAATAACTCTCTCCGCTTCCCCCTGGAGTTGATTTCCATAAAATCCATTCTTAGTGGAACTCTATTCAACTAAAGAAACGTGCTCAACAAATTTCAAGTAAATGGGCTAAATTTAAAAACAGGAATTTTTCTATAACATGCCTTAATCCCTCGCAACCCCACTCCTTTGGGGGTCCGTTTTCGCAAAACTCTTAGGTATAAAAACTCCATTCCATGAACAGAACATACCTTCTAATTTTCAAGCAGGTGGGTCTATTAGTTGAAAAGCAAAATATTTATCTATTACACCCCTTAATCCTCCTCAGTGACCCTTGGGGATCAATTTTCCCTAAAACTATTTTGTAGCTGATCTCTACACCATGAAAGGAATCTGCTTACCAAATTTTAAGACTGTACATCTAATAGTTTAAAAATGGAAATAATTATCTATAACGTCACTTAAGCCCCCGAAACGCCACTAAGGAAACGATTTCCCCCAAACCCATCTTATAGCGAATCTCTACTCAATGAATGGAATTTGCTTACTCAATTTCAAGATTTTACATCTAATAGTTTAAAAAAAGGAGTTAATTTCCTATAACGCCCCTTAATTCTCTACAACACCACTTGGGAGTCCATTTTCACAAAACCCATTTTGTAGTAGATCTCTACTCTATGAAAGGAATTCCGCAAACGAAATTTCAAAACTGTACTTCTAATAGTTTAAAAATGGAAATAATTATGCACAACGCCTCTTAAGCGCCCTCAATGCCCCTTGGAGGTCGATTTTTGTAAAAATCATTATGTAAGGAACCTCTACTTTATAAAAGAAATCTGTGTACCAAGTTTCAAGACTGTACATCTAATAGTTTAATAATGGAAATAATTATCTATAACGCCCCTTAAACCCCCGTAACGCCCCTTGGGGTTCAATCTTTGCAAATTCCGTTTTTAGTTGATGTCTACTCCATGAAGGGAACCTACCTACAAAATTTCAAATCTGTAGGATTAATAGTTCCGGAAATATCTTGATTAGTCAGTGAGTGTGTGTGAGTCGCTTTTCTCCTTTATATTTATATATAGATAATTTAAAACTTCATAGACTTTGAGAAACTTAGAAAATTAATTTGCTTTCTCAAAAATTCCAAAACTTTACAAAAAAAGATTTGAGATTTAGAAAATTACTGAGTTTTCCAGATTTAATATCTCAAGCAAAAAAAAAATTTAATTTACATTCAAACCAATTTATCTGTCCAAACATAACCTTTCCACTGATTTACAATTTTTGATTAAGTAATGCTGTGTCAATGTTTAAGTGTAATCCTTTAAGCATACAGTTCTTGAATCATCCCTATTTGCACTATTTAAAATGAGGCACATTTTTTCCATGCAATTCACAACCCTTTCTAAGATATAACCCAACTATAAGTCAATGTTCATTATTATATTTTAAAAGAGTATTATATTTACAACCAACATTTAAAAGTTTTTTCAATTGTCTTTTATGGATGTCATGCACAAATATGATATTAATGATTTGATTTTCATGATATTAGTTCTAAAATTTTATACATAGTATTTTCTAATGATAATGCAATGAAATCCTATTATTAGGTGATCGGTTTCATCTTGAAATAATTTAACAAAACCAATTTTTGGTCCAGTTACATTAAAAGCTCTATCTGCTGTAAAAATAATAAAAAAATGATTTCTAAAAAATCTATTTTGAGTATTTTTAGTTCATTGATTACCACTTCATATGCACTAATACCTTTTCCTTTTTCTGGCATATTTACTAATTTTAAAAGTTTCTCATGCATTTCTTTCTTTTTTGAAAAAAAACATGCAATAATTGCAATCTGAAAGATAACTTTACATTAGTTGTTTTATTGTAGGGGGAAAAAAAGGGGTAAGGCTATTAATATAGTTGAAAATTTGATCAGAAATATTGGCATTCACATTTTTAAAATCCATTATCTTTTAACTTTAATCCGTTTGTTTCCATTAACTTTTAATTCTTGAAATTTTTGAATAAACATTGAAATCTTGAAACAAATTACGATCAGTTTTTAGCAAAATTATTATAACAAACTTCTGATTTGAAAAAGCTTTCAATCATTTAGCTAGCATTAGCAAAATTTCAAAACTAGCTTCTGTAACATTGTTACAAAAATTAAGATTGATTTGATTTTTCTCTACCTTTAAAACCATTGAGAAATTAGTTTCTTTCCTCAATAATTATTCTAGCAATTTCTTTAGAGTAAGTTTCAAAATATCACTTGATAGATAATGCTGGACATGCAATAATTTCAAAACGCAGATAACAACAGGTTTTATCTTCATGTTTAGCAAAGCGATAATCAACAACCCAATATTTACATAACTATGTATAATTTTTTTAATGGTAAATTTGAACTGCACGATTATATATTTTATATATTTGAATTAAAATACAAATTTTCATTATTAAGACAAGTATAGAAGGATTTTATTTGACAAACTAAAAGTGCCATATTTCAAGGTTAAGTGGCTCCTTTGGCATGTGTGTCCTATTTTATTTTACGATCTTATGAAGTAATTTTTAAATACCATTAAGAAATGGTCCAATGAAAATTTTTTTTGGTTTCATAACTTAAAATTCCTTTGTAACATAGAACAATAAACACAGGGAAAGAGTTTGATGTACTTATTTTATATTCCATTTTATAAATGACAAATACTTTAAACATCTCACAAAATAAACAAAGCTAATTTTAAACAATATTAAAATGATATACATAAAAAAATTGATATATATATATAAGTAATATATATATTAAGTAGACATATAAATAACAAGCTATGAAACCACTGATGATAAAAGCCTAATTTGTCCATGCTACTATATTTATATGCTTAATAAAAGACATTGTGACATTAAGTATTGTAAAATAATTACCATTAAGAATATTAATTACTATTGAAAAACACAGCATAACATTTAGTAACATTTACACCATACTAAATGAAAATTTTTTGTTCAATCACTTTTATTCATAGGTTCACATTAAAAAGCACATATAAAGAAAAATAGACTCTGAAGCCTTCAGAGGTTGTCTTGCATACATTTTAGAATTGTAACTAACTTTAAAAAAACTATTTCATAGAAAATTGGCATTTCCAAGAATATTTTTTAATCCATGACTTAAATTTGAAAATCGTTTGAAAAAATATACATAATTAATATGTAATAACTTATTACAAAATCAAAGATTTTTTTTTGCTTTTATATCAATTTAATAATCCGTAAAATGTGTTTATTTACTTTATTGATAATTCCTCCACTTTCTGCTACACCTTCAGCTCCAAGGAAAATTAAATCCACTTTTTCCAAGACATAACTAAAATGATAAATCAAACATAATTGAAAAAATATTCAAACAAAAAATTGAACCAACAAATAAACAATTTTATTATCACTGAGGACAGGAGCATGAGATAATGTGGAGGTACATGTAACAACTTTTTCATAGTTAATATATATGTAAACATTAATTTAAATTCTAGTCCTTCATATTTCTTTATGTATCTTAATTATGAATACCATTTTTTTAAAACTTTATCTCATTTAATTTCCATGTTAAAAGGATTAAACCCTTTATTTGATAGATTTATTCATGATTCCTGGAAATCTTAATCGCTTATATGTGCCTTAGTTAGGGATGGTCTGGTGCTAAACATTCCCCTAAAATCACATGCAATTTCTAAAAATAAATACTCTTCACTCCAACACATTATTATATCCCTATTATTTTTTCCCATATGAGGATTCCTGCATTTTCTTGATTTGTACTTGTAGCAAAAGGCTGCATAATCTCTACCTTTATTATGTAAACAACTTCCTTATTTTCTACTTGGTCATTTCTTTTGTTACATCCAACAAAAATGCATCACACACACACATACACAAAGGATTAGTTGAATATATTTCCGATTTAGTAATAGACTTTGGTAAGATCAAAAGGTTATATTAGAAAATAATGTCACCATAATAAATGTCACCACATTGTTTTATGTAAAATATTTAAGAATGGACAGAATGCCTTTCATCTCTGTGGCCAAATTATAGTAGTCTAAATAAATATAATGTGGCAAATATGGTAACAAATTTAGAGTCCTTATAATAAGCAATTATAACTGAATTTTTCTTTCTTTAAAACAGGGCTGCCAATTGCTAACTACTATTGCAGACCTAGTACATTCACTAGGTGCTGGTATCACTTTATTGCAGCATTATATAAGTGGATACCAATTGCTACAATGTAATTTTGACACCCAGTTTCCTCTCCAGTGGAAGGCACCCAAGCTCTGACAATGTGAGTACTAGGAATTTAGTTTTACTGATAGTACTCAAGACAAACAGGCACTCTACTCTAGAAATCTTTAACATGCTGCATAATCATATAACATCAATACTGTCAATTTTTTTCATCATAAAAACCACTGACTTGAGTGTACAAGGCTAGTGCCTAACCAACTATGCCACCCAGCCAGCATAACTGAATACAAAGTTTTGTTTTATGTCTTCTTAAAAGTAGATAAAACTTTTTTTAAAAGAGTTTACAAAAATTAAAAGAATAATCAATTTTCAAGAATGAATTCTAATTTACAGAAATTCTCCTTCCAAATCTATGAGACACAATATAATAATTTAATATTCAGAACACAATAGTAATTCAATCAATATGTTTATGAAGATTGATGGTTTGAGTATCAAAGTACTAAATCCAATACATGAAATTTATTAGTATTAACATAATCCTCATCAATTATGAGCACTTATTTTACATTCAAATGAATAAATGCAATTAAGACATTTTCCTTTTTACAATAAAAAGTACATCCAAAATGAATAATGGGGCTATTTATATAATGCATACCTTACAGCTGCATCTAAAATGAGAGTACATGAGATGCCTGCCTTTTCCAGTTTTTCATGCATCATCTTTCTGTATAGAAATATTGAAAAACAATGAGAAATTGAACAGCAATCAATTATTTGAACATTCCAACATCAGTAAATGCAATGGCATATTTCACAATTTAAACTTATGTTGACTTTAATAAATACAATATACATGAAAAATAACATTTTCAATGATTAAGAATGAATTAATTTGTTATTTAACTCTGTATAATCCCTTGCCAATATCTAAGTATCATTCTATTCCTTTGCTTCTTAACACTGCATCTGATTTTTCCATATGGTAGGTTTTATTTTCAAAGCAGGAAAACACCATGGAAAATTTTAAATTCTTACACATGAAATTCAGTATGAAAGCATTATGGTTTTGTTTCATTTGAATAAAAATTCTTAAGCATGAACATTAAAAAAATATTCATAAAAATAGCTTTATCAGTAAAATTTATTAAAACAGCAGATTGAACTTTTAAAAATTTTATTTCATCATTCTTTGGAGCATTCAAAGCTGGAACTCTCATTTGTTTCAGCCCAAATTTTAATTTGTTATTTTCATAGAAGATCACAAAAATTGAAATTGATATCCAACTCTAAAGTTCCTTAAAGAGATACCAGAATTTTTTTTTTCCTTTACAGGGGAAAAAAATTGATATCAGTTTAGCATTAATGCAATAGGAAACTTTGTATTGGATACAGTCATTTTAAATGATGAAATCACCCAAGTTGATGCCAAAAGGGAGATATCAATTCATAAAAAGGAAATAATTATTATTACAACATTAAAAGTCTTTGGGATTGATTTTTACATTCATTACAGCAACTTGAGAGCTACTAGCAATGGTCATCACATTTTTGAACCTTAGTCAGTGATGCAGACGGCACCTGATCTGGCACCCACTCTCCAAAATTACAAACCACAACAATGAGAGGACTGAGATATAACAGATTTAGCATGCATCAGCCTCTCCCCACAGCAAATGTTTAGAGGTCCACAACTTGACAGAAACAATGCCAACCAGGAGTTCATAAACATGACCTCTTGGCTACTGCAATTACAAAAATCTTAAGGGGAATAGGATTTCTAATCACCAAACCAATCTACATTTTTAAAGACAACTGAAAAACCTTTAACATTCTTAAAAGATGGCTTTGGTAGATATGAACTGAAATAAATGAAACAATAACTTCAAATTTAAAACAGAATTCA
This sequence comes from Trichonephila clavipes, assembly GCA_019973935.1. Lineage (NCBI taxonomy): Eukaryota > Metazoa > Arthropoda > Arachnida > Araneae > Nephilidae > Trichonephila > Trichonephila clavipes. Next base: position 792,244 of record BMAU01017476.1, read on the forward strand.
GCCCAATAGATGATTTCTAAAAATAATTAATTTTACAAACTGAGGACAAATATATTCACATTTGTTAAAAAAAAAGTACTTTTTAAAAAATTTATTACAAAATTGGGTTTCAGAGGGTCTGGAAAAGCGTTTCTTTAAAAATCAAGGTATGGAATTAGGGTGTGTAATATTCTTATTTATTTAAGTGTTAATATTCCTTTAGAAGCATTTTTTTTTAATAATCAGCAGAGGAGATATAAATGGATCAAGTAAATATTTATACATAAAAGTAAAATAAAGTATCCATAAACAAAAGGTGAAACTGTATGACAAAGTAAAAGGAATGATTTTTTTTTGAAAGAATGTTTATTTAGCAAAATGCTAAGATCACCCACTTTAAGTCAAGAAATCAATTTATAAAAAACATGAGAATAAAATCAACATATAATTCAGAAATTATAACAGATTAATGTAAGTTTTAAAAAACAATTTTAATAAATATAAAAAAAGGGAGAAAATATTCTAAATCTATCTTTCTTTTTAAAAGATAAACACAAAACTTTTAATCTTTCAAAAAATCAGATAAAAGTTGTAACAACTTTTTCCTACACAAAATTAAATATTTGTTTATGAAACATATTGCAATATACATTATAAATTATCTAGAAATTAAATTTGTATAAATTAGAAGTCATAATTTTAACACCAGCATTTAGGAAGCATTATAAGAAGAAATATTTAATATATTTAACACAAAGAACACAAAGTATGTATCATATTTCTATCTTTTTGAATAGATATATCCATGTTGAAAAGTTGTTTTTAATCTTCATGTCAATTTTTATCAGCACCAGCTTGACATATTTTCAACTTTCTAGTTCAAATATTATCATATATTTTCTTTACTGCTAAGATATGGTATACATTCTCTTCTGAGCACAAATATTGATGACTTCATGCCACAGTTTTGGAAACAGAAAGAAAATGAACGCCAATTAAATTTCTCAAAGTAAATGCGCTGATTAATGATTACTTGCATAACATAAAAGAAATTTAACTCATTAGAAATAAGTAGATTAATTTAATTATAATAATTTCAACTTTATACATAAAAATATATTTGCATACTTTAAATATAGTGCAACCATTTTGACCAAAGGGCTGATTTCCTGCTAGGGAACTAAAGATGTCTCAACAGTCATGTAGTTTCGCATGGGAAAATATCCAAGATCGGACACTCCAACAGTTTATGTCAACCTTTGACCTCCCTATATCCATTCAACAGAGACGTGACCAGTGCAGTTCCTATGCCAATCTCCAGCTTCAAAGTCCACCGCATGCCACCAATGGCTGGATAGTAATCCCTACGATGTCCAAACAAAAATGATTCCAACTAATGTGTTGCTTTTGTGGACATGACATATTCCTCCTTCAAATACCAGCCCCCCCCCATCCCGCCAAGATCAACAGTCTAACGATACTGGTTGATTATGCATTCATTCCATAGAGTCTAAGTAAGACATTCTCAATAAATCATGAACTATTGATTCAAAACGGTAACGGCGCATGTGTCAACTAGACCTGCTGTCTCAACAAGAGATTGTCCAAAATGTCCATGGAAAAACATTCCAATGACACTAAAACCTATTCCTTCCTCAGTGGCTTGACAGCCCAGGGTGGGCCTTGGCTTTCTCAAGAAACCTTTTCCAGGCCAGCCAACTTCCTGCTAGTGTTCTCTAATTCTTAGTCTTCAAAACCAGGAGATCTTTTTCTAGGCCATCAATCCATCCAAGATTTGGACTGCCCTTTCTTCGTGTGGCAATTGGTTGGGCATTGAAGACTTTTTAGTGGTGCGGTCTTCATCCATTCCGACAATGTGACCTGCCCATTTAATTCCACTCAAATCTAATGGAGATGTATAAAAATTGCAGTACTTGGCTGGAGCATCAGCCTTCTCTCAGTACCGCTCAGAAAGTCAAACAGAAAAAACAACTTTCTTTGCTAGGAAGGGGGTATGCAGTGATGTCTCCATCTGCAAGTCACAAAACAATAGACAGGAATAAAAGCCCTTAATGACTGGCTTGAATAGGGATTTCTTTCATCCCAGTCGTCTTAAGGCATGCCCGCCATAACTGCAGACTGGTAGGTAGGTGGTACAAATAAACAACCCTGCCAATGCCAACAACTTATCGCTGAAATAGCAAACTAATCTTTATTTGTGTAACTATTTCCATTTCTTTTTTATTTACAACTTATTTCTTCGTATATTAAAATTTTTAATCAACTTTGACCAGACAACATTTTTTATTTTTAATACATGGAAACCAAAATTAACTAGGCTCTGTCTAGGATAAATGATGCAGTTCTTAAAATTCAAGTATATTTGATTGTTGTAAAACAGTTGAAATGGGAGGATGCATCACACTTTTAATTCATACTATATTAGCAATGTATAATAAAATAGCATTCCTCTCATTACTGCAAAGCATTCTGCCTATTTTTGTTACAATAAGAGTTCCATTTCCATTTAAATGAATTTTGAATAATAAATCAAACATTTTGAAGCAAATACTTATAAACAGAGCCATAATAGGCAAATTGTTTCAAAAAATTAAATAGTTGAGAATATTCTACAGAAGAACACTTTTAAAATATTCAAACAATATTTTAGAATGATTTTAAATGAAAGAGAACATTTTCATTTATAAAAAATGTAAGAATTATACATAATATTGATTTTAAAATTGGAAAAAGGAAATTTGTGTTCATTTACCCTGAAAAATCGGGGGCTGATTCTGTAACATATACATGGAATCTTTTTTTAGATTTGGAAGCAAGGACTAACGTCTCATATACAACTCTTGAATGAGAATGAATTAATATTTCCTAAAATTAAAAAAAAATAGTTAACTGGAATTATATGACTATTTTTTTATAAAATTAAAAATATTAAGTAAAACACTTAAGTAGTAACAATGTATATTGCACTGAATTCTTATAAACTAATTTTAAGAAATATATATATATATATAAATCTAATTTTATTTTTTAAAACCATTTATTTGAAATTCTCATTCTTCCAAAATGTTAAGTATTCTATTGATTACAAGAAATTTAAAAATGCACAGGGGAAAAATCATTGGCAAATTTTTAATTGAAGAAATAAATTAAAGTTTTTTACAAAGTTTCCTGAAATTATCACACAATGCAAAATAACAAAAAATGTAACTTTGAAACTTATGTCATTAATAATTCTGGCTAAAAGATTAATTTTAATTACTAATTTAAAATGAAAAAGAATACATCAACAGTTTCATCAGACTTACTTGATTGTCAAAAATAAACTGTTGTCCAAGTTTAGCAATTTTGGATCGTGCACAACAGACTTTTTTAAAGAATGCAACACCCCTTAGGGATAAAACCTTTTTACATTCATTAAAATCCTAAAAAAGCAATATTTACAAATTTTACATCCAATTCTATAGTAAATTCTATTTCTCTACGACTACTCTAATAAATTAACCATTTTGACTTTTTTTTATTTCAAACTTTTGATACATATACACATTTTTCCATAAAAAATATTTTTCATTTAAATAAATTTTTATTTAACTTAGTTACATTTTAAAAACGTGTAATCTATTTTAATTTTTTAAAATTAGTCCATGAAGCACAAATAAGTATAAATCTTTACCTAATTACATGAAGAAAGGAAGTATTTTTTTTTTAAAAAGTGCATTAATATTCTTAAAATAAAGCAAAAATAAATAAAATATCTAAAAAAAAATTACTAACACTTTGATCTAAAGCTGCTAGTGTGATGAAGCGCATAAAGAGCTCACAAGCTGATTTGACAGATGTTATGGAACAGTCAACAGTATTTAAGGCTTCAACAAGAGACTTGATATTTTTTTCCATTCCCTGAATAGTTTCCGCTGAAAAATGTTGAAAAGAAAGAATAACTCTTTTATCAGCATTAATTTAAACACAGTACTACAATTATCAGGGTTTGATTTATAGAATAAATTGTGGTTAAATATATAAAATACAGGAGATTTACTTTATTATACACAAGATTCAAATTGAGAAAAAAAAGATATGACTTTTGATTTCATTAAAAATAAATTTAATTCAAATGTTTTTTTAGTTATAAGGTTCATGCCCTTGAGGGAGTCTGTAACCCCTAGAGAGTTTGTCCCCAGGTGGCAGATAGGAGAATGTCTCAATTGTATCTTCCTATGGGTGGTAGAAGGGAAATAAAAAATACTCTCTGCAGACCAACCTGCAAAAGTTCAACCTATACAGTTGTGGCAAATTTTATTTCTATGACCTGCTTTATTTGCCAAAGGTTGTCGACATAGCAAGGGCCATTTTGAATGCCTTCAGAACCATTTGATTTCACTGAATGGACAAGACAACAACAACATAAGGTTCTTGAAAAGTCAACCAATAGAACTTTGAAAAGATTTTAAATGAGAAACAAACATACAGATAACAATGATGGGTGTAATGATTTTAGACAATATCTTTAAAAGTAAATTCAAATGATAACTTTGTGTGTGGGAGGAATATACGTTTTTATGGGTTTTCAGATGCAACTGATAGATGAAAAATTCATTTATATTACAACAAATGAACTAAAATGAAAATGAAGATATAATATTACATGTAAAATTATGGGTATTTGAACAATTAAATTAAGCCTTTCTTGCAAAATATGAATCATTAAATATTTTGTTTCAAATCATAGTTATAATTTGTAATAACTCAATTTAGTTAAATTAACAGTTTTCCTACTTCTGCTTACATATACTTACTAATAATATTAGTATTTACTTCTACAAATTCTCATAATATAGATATAATGAATAAGTTTTTATTGTATATATACAATGGCTTTCAACACAATAATTACTTTATTTCTTTAACATATACATTATATACTTAATTTTTCTAAGAAATATTGTTGAATTAATGCCACAAAAAATAATAAGGACAACATATATTTCACTTATAAGGCTGGTTATGGGATATGCCTTTTTCATTCGGGCACATGCATCTAAGACCACACTAGAAAAATTAGTGTTCAAGCAACAGCTGCAAAAGTCATTGTTGGTGCAGTGTCCTCTCCTAACAGCTTAAAGGTCATAAAAGAGTGTGGCCTTGATAGGCTTGAGAAGAGAAGATATAACTTTATCAAATTCATAAAAAAGGCTAGAAGTCGTGTACCAACACATATCGCTAGGAAAGCCTTTGAAAATTATAATAGTAATGCAAGATTAAAAAGATCTTCTCCAATGCAATTTGATAGTGAAATCAGAATACCCTTTGGCCTTGAACACAACAAATTTTCTACTTATCAGGTACCTCTTTTCTCTGCTGGACTTCCTAAGAACACCACAATTGTAATAAGTCTATTAGAGCCATGTACTAAGAGTGAGCCTACTAGTGCCATCAAGGCAAAAGGGCTCAAGACTACTGATAAATATCCAAAAGATGATTCTGTATTTGCCTATTAAGATAGTTCTTCTGATGAAACACTCTTGAATGGAGGTTCGGGAGTACTTATGACCACTCCAAGTGATGCAAACTACCAACGAGTAATTAGTGCTGGTGCCATTGCCTCTTGCTTCACTAGTGAACTTTGGGTGACAATTGAGGCTCTTGATCTATATGAGACTCTTCCTATTCTAGAACAGGCTAAAGGTCTCGTCATTTTCTGTGACTCAAAAGCAGCTCTCCAGGCAATTCTAAAAGGAAGTTCATGGATTACTGAAATTTGCTCTCACCTGTTTAGATTAAATAAAGTTAAACAATGTCTGCTTCCTCCAATGGTTACCTGTACCAGTTGACATTACAGGCAATAAAATGCAGATAAACTGGCGAAAGAAGCTAGAAATCTTAATAATGACAACTTTGTCAATGTTACTTTATTAGAAGTAAATGCTGTCACAAACTTCAAATTAAAAAGTCAGTGTTCCTACAAAGCATCAAATCTGTTATATAAGTGAAGAACGCCTTAAAACAAAAACTGTTGCTAGGCTAAGAACAAGTAATTACAGAAGAATGAAGTTTGATAGGGATGACAAAAGATCTTATAGGAATTGTGATAACTGTTTAGATATAGCTAACACCTGCTCATATTTTTGACTGTCCAACTATTCTTGCTGCTCAACAAGAAATAGGGGTCCTCTTTTCATCAATAAATCTCTATGTGGACAATATTGAACAGACTGCAAAAACAATCATCTGGGCCCATGGTACTATCTGATTTGGTCCTGTCATGGATACGACATCATCATCAAAAAATAATAAAGATATTGTTGATAGACCTAGCAATTCTGAACCACTCATGGTAAAGTGAATAACTATAATACCCGAGTTAGCCATAAGCCAATGCAAAGATTTTAATCCTTAGCAACCAAAGACCTTTGACCTGACCCTGTTAGCCATACAAGTCCATTTTTGAGGTTGGAGTTTTCTCTAAGAAATGTATGCAATGACCCTTATCTTATAGAAGCAGTTAATTTCTCAGTGGTAATTTCATATAGCATAATTACAAACAGGTACAAGGAATAGGAAAAGATGGCTCTTTACACTCTTTATTATATCACTTATAGAAAATGCTATAAAACTATGCATGCATGTTTGATACGAATGATGCATAAGACCATACATAGATTTCAAAGTTAAATGATACATTATTATACATTTTTAAGTTTCAATCCTAAACAAAATAAAGAGAGCTAATGCATAAAAAATGGCTTTAATGCAATAATTAAACAAAGAGTAAACTAAATACAAAGGAACACTAGTCGAATATATTTTTAGAAATGTATTAAGTCGGATAGGAACATATTATGAAAGGGAAAGTAATGGCTGCATTTTCATTTGATGGACCGAAACACAATCAAGATAATTAAAACTGTACACCAGAAAAGTTCCTGAACAATTCACTAAAGATGAATAAAAATATATTCACTTATACATAATGTGTATGTAAAATGAATATAACACATACAAAAAAATAATCATTGTTCAATTTTGGAATTGTAATACAAATGGAAGACATTAAAAAACTACTCAAAAACTAGTCACAACAACAATCAGCATTAATATACACATACTGTTTTTAAGACAAAAAAGGAATGATTTAGACTGTGATTGATTTTCTTTGTAAATAGTGGCATAAACAGACTACTTTTATGAGAGAAGCTTGTATTTAAAAAATAATCCCAAAAATGAAAGCATTGAGGCATAATCATTACGATAAAAATCAAAAATCTCCTGAGAGGCATGGGAGGGGTTTGAAACCCCACCCTTGCATACATCACTGAATGTAAAATGTGCTTATTAAAATACCTATATTAAATGACCTTTACTTTTTATACGAATAATCATGTTTATTGTCTTTATCCCATATATATATAAGCAATATATCCCCCCTCCCTCAGGTTATCTTATAGGAGCTAAACAATTAAGTATGCTCTCAAAGCACAATTTATTTTATTAATCTTTCTACTAAGATTTAATAAATAAGCAAAATACAAACATAAAATAAAGTGGTTTTTTGGAGGGAGGACTTATAAAAAAATGTAATCTAACGATTGTTCCAACAGGCTTTTACAAGTATTCATATGCATATAATGGAACTGATAGGTTGCTCTAAAGTTAAAAGAGAGCTATTAGTGACACATTTTACAATCAAGTGATGATATTGACACTCCTAACTTCCATGCCATAATTGGATGAAGTTACATTTTAAGTTCTTTAAAATTTCACTCAGTGAATGTTTAACAGAATGAGGCTCAAATTGAACACTGTTAGTAAAAAAAAACTTCTAAAAAAGTTTGCTCAGCTACTTCTTAGGAATCCATCAAAACTTATGAGTTAATAAGAAACGTTGATTTTTAACATTCAATAGAAAAGAATATAACTACTCATGTAAAAGTTTTTTTTAAACAAGGCTGATGTTACAGAATATTTATTAATAAAAATGAGAAAGGGGGAAAAAAACAACTAGACATAATAATATTTTAATGCAGTTTGCAATTATGGTTTAATAGAATGTTACATACAAAGTGGGAACTTGCGTATTATCGCAACCTTATTGATGACATTACATGAAACAAAACCTTATTCAGCACAAACCACACATGTGAAATCGTGATTGCAAACTTGGCGAGTTATCTTGAAAGTTGGCATTATTGTGATAGTACATAAGTACCACAAAGTGATAACCATTTCTCACAAAATGACATTAAATTTTCAAGAGTAATAGTTTAAAACTGTCAGACAAATAAGTTAAATGCACCATGATTAACAGTTTCTGAATAATCAAGAGAAAATGCAACAGAAAAAAGTACTAACATGTCTCATTATTCATGAAATCCAATAAAACTCTCAAGGCAGCTACAGCAGGTGATACATCTGGTTCATTTATTAATATATTTTTGAAATTTTCAACAGCTTCTGAAAATACATTGTACAGTATATTCTAACAATAAAAAAACAGTATAATTTTTTTAAAAAAATGCATTTGAAAAGTAATTTAAAAAAAGGATGAACAGGAAGTATATTTCTAAGTCAACCTTTATGAGACAAAACTCATGGCCAGATAACAAGATAGCTAATTAATTAAATGAGCTAAATTTACTCAATGAGGTATGAGCAGTAAAAAATATTGCAATATTGCATAAACAATATAAGACAAGATCATATTTTCAAAAATAATCAAACTTCAATTAATACTTTTACAATTGTATATAAATAAACCTTTCTCTGTTTGTGACATCTGAAAAACTAATTAATAATTCATAAATAATTACTGAGAATCCAGCTTTCTACTCTACCATTTTAGAGATGAGATTTTATATCTATACAAAAAAAATTATACATTTATCTCAGAAACAGATTAAATAATACAAACAAACAATATAAAACAAAAAATTATTCATAATTTTTTTATAAGAACGTTTCTTTATTACAATTCTACATTCATACATAAAACTGGTTAAACTGTAACAAAGCATCAATTTAAAGTTATGACATACTATAATATTTTATAAAAAATAAAAGTATTCAATATTTAATTGAACACTAGCTGCTTAGGATTTTTCCAGTGTATATAGTTTCCCTATGAAATTTCCTTTTCCTCTCTCCATATCAGCACTTTCAGAGGAGAGTCTGATCCTTTAATAATACAGGCCATTAAAATTCCCTTTTTTAAAAAATTTCTTCGACTTTTTTGCCAAGCTTGAATGATTTCTTTCATCTCCATTTAGCCTGGTGTTGCACAGGTCTTAATTGAGTGTATAAGTTTATCCCCATGGCAATTTCTCCTTTCCTTTTTGATACCAGAACTTCTGTGTACGTGTGCACAATGCAAGTGATTTCAATAATTTCATTAAAGTTCCCCTTTTCCCCAACTTTGTTCTATTTCTTTTCCTTGTCAGACAGATTTCTCTTCCCTTCATTTAGCCCAGCATTGCATGGATATTTTTGAGTGTAAAACATTTTCCTCTATTCCTCTAAGAATAAATTCTTCCTTCAAACTTCTATTTTGGATTAATGATTTACAAAATGCAATACTGCTTTAGTTGATGAAAAATATTAAATTAAAGCAAAAAAATTAACATTTCTGATATATGTTTAAAAAAACTAAGCATATTCATAATTTCAACAATAAATCTACACTATTAAAATTCGTAGGTAAACAAACGTATCTATGTATATATCCCAATTTTCTCAAGAACCACAAGACGCAGAAACTAGAAGAAGGTATCAAAATTTAGCGAATGATCCAAGGAATCCGTTTTGACCATTTATATTCCGATATTCCAATTAGTTAAAAAGATATTAATTAAAAACATAAAAATCTTCTGATATTTTAAAGATTATTTTACCGTTCTAAATGAAGGAAAGCGTGGCATGGTTGATTAAGGCGCTGCTTTTTAAAATGGCAGTTCCCAGGTTCGAACCTGAAGAGGAATAACAAAATGGGATATTGAAAAAATAAATTTTTATTTTAAAGGACCAAATCACCAAAATTTTTGGGAATTTGAAGTTTTATCTATATTATAAATATTGCAGATAAAACAAACGAAATATTTTTTTAAAAAATACTTACCTAAAGAAATGTTTAAAACTATTTCAAAATAAATTTAGAGATTACCTTCTTTTTTTTTTAATTTATGGAATGGTTCGCTATTTTTTTTTAAATAAAAAACATTCAGGCAGAATTTCTCTTTGAATATAACATTTTTAACAATTCAAACTAATTACACTGTAAATGGTTTTCATTAACTTTTTTTTTATATATACATAATCTGTACAAAGATTAATAAAATATCTTAAAAATTACGGTTAAAAAAAATGTGTTTTTCAACTTTTTTGTCTTTTGCAATAAATTAAATAATTCTAATTACATTTGTTATTTTTGTTTGACCATTTATATTCCGATATTCCAATTAGTTAAAAAGATATTAATTAAAAACCTTAAAACGCATTAAAATGCATCGTGGCGCCATCTGCAGAGAATATCCGAAAAAAATTCTGTTTTTACAAAACAACGAAGCTTTGCATATAAATAAATTTATTTAAATCTGTACAAAGATTGATTAAATATCTTAAAAATTACGGTTAAAAAAAACAATATATTTCTTTCAATTTAATTATTTTACAATTTTTTAAAAATATTTTCGGAACTTCTTTTTTTTTTCAGAGCTTTTTAAAACATGATCTAATAATGTCTGTTCCATACATAAACTATTCTTTTGTTAAAAAAATGTACTTTTGAGTTTCCGATGGCTGCAAAATTAAATGAAAAAAATTGCCTAAAATGTCTGTAATAATTAATTAATTATAATTACATTCTTTATTTTTGTTTCATACTTTTTGATTACAAAAGCAATCGTTTCAATAGCTATCTGTAAATTTTTCTTTTATTAATTACTTATAGAAATTTGATTTTAATAAATATATATATGTTTTTTCAAAAGGATTATTTCTATTATTTCATTACTAAAGGAATTCTTTGTTAATTAAAAAGTACATTGTCCATTATTTATATGAAGTTTGAAAGCATTAACATAAAAATGAAGCCCGAAAAAAAATCTTTTACTTTAACGAATAACGAAATGATATATTCAAAAAAATCTACCTTTATTTTAAAGCTCAAGACAATACTTCTCCCCAAAGGAACCGACGGCGCAATTGTTAAATCGGCTGCGCTTTATGAAACGGCAGCTTCCAGGTTCGAAACTGAGGAGGCAGAAACTTTCAATTTCACATTATGCTACTTTTTAAAGCTTTACTCTTAGCATCAGAATCGTTTTCTTTTTATTATTGCTTCACATTAATAATTTTTTTTAATTCTAACACAATTTTTTTTTAAAAAGTCATACATCGAAATTTGAAGCTATATCTTATTTGTGAAAAGGAGGGGAAGATAGAACAATAATTTTACACTAAAAAGAACCCTGTTCGGGCTATAGAGAGGTGAAAGAAACCTGTCTTAAATAAAAAATAAGTGGAATGGAGCAAATTTTGAAAAAGGGAAATTTTTTGACATAATTTTAGAAATCACTCACATTGTGGGCATACAAACACACACACACAGAAATGTTGGTGTTACAAGGAAAATAGAATGCCCAAGCAACGCTGGGCTAAGCGGTGGAGGGTGGAAGTCATTTTGAAAATGAGTATTAGAAGTTCTAATTTTTTGAAAGAAAGGAAAATTTATAACAGTAGTGATAGCCCGTGCAATATCGGGTCATGCAGCTATTTCGAAAATGGAAATTTTTTGATACAATTTTAGAAATCACTCACATTGTAAGCGTACAAAACACACACACACAGAGAAATGCTGGTGTCATGAGGAAAAGAGAAAGCCCAAACAACGCCGGGTTAAGCGGTGGGAAGTCATTTTGAAAATGAGTATTAGAAGTTCTGATTTTGTGAAAGAAAGGGAAAAGTTTATAAAAGTAGAGATAGCCCGTGCAACGCCGGGCCATGCAGCTAGTATTTTCTTAGAATCTAAAATAATGGATACGAAATTTTCATTTACAAATCAATCTCTCTCTTGTTACATGCCTTTGGCATGAAAATGTCTCAAAAAACTAATCTAGTTTTACATAGAAGAAAACACAGACAAAATATGATTTTGTTCTTTAATAATTAATTTAGTAAAGAATAATAAAAAACAATACTGTCTTAGCTTGTATAAAAAGTTATTAATTTAAATCCATTAACTTTAAATGATTTTAAAAATTCTTACGGTTAACCATTGAAACAACAGGCTATTTCTGGATGTGTGAATGTTTGATTAAAAATAAATAATTATAAAGAAAGAACCATGTGGTAAAAACCTAGAAATTTATTTACAATCACTACATTAAAAAAAATAATACTATCTGATAAAAACAGAAGCATTTCAACATTTACTTATATTATTGTTTCAATGGTTTTTTTCAGTAGCGGAAGAAATTTTTATGGAATAATTTAATCGTATTTGAGGTAAAAATGTATATTATACAAAAATAACATTCATTGCTTAAAAAGAATTTCCTTCTTAGGACTTGAAATAATAAAATTGATTAAAAATGTTCATTTTGTAAATAACTGTAACATTCTGTTTGCTTAAAAAATGGCCCTAAAAGCAAAAATGTAGTTTATTGCAATCCATCTCAGAGGCAAAAAAGAAGGTGGGGGGAGTAATGTTGCTGAATTTGTCTTTCCGGTTGAATCCTAGGAGGACCCAATTTTGGTCGCCAAATTTTGAGCGATAAAGGTTACAATATGGTAACCCTTCCATTTCATCCAAAAATTTGGATTTTCAAATCACCTAAAAAATGGCAACCCTAAAAAGTACAACGTTTTTCGCCTTTTCCGAAAAAACGTCATTTTGACATTTGACTTCGTTTGAGAAGGTCTGCTCTCCACCGGTTGTTAAGAATGGCGTGTGAAAGGAAATTAATTGAAAGTGAGGCTACGACAGGTTTCTTTGTGCTCCTGGGCACAAAGGGGAAGAAAGAGACATTAGAATGGTGTATGAAAGCTAATTTAATTGCTTCTCGTTATGAATGTCCGAGGTTTAAAAAAAAAATATGCGTTTGTAAGAACGAAAGGGAACGGTTGACGGCTACGAATGGCGTTGCCGCAACCAGTCGAAAGATAATCGCCACGCGTTGTTCGGAGTGTGAGAAAGGGCACTTGGTTTAGCGAAAGCAAACTTGCTATAATAATTATCTTGCGTTTGACCAGATATTGGTTTGGCAAGAGCATGAATGCATTCGTGGTGAATGACTTGAAAGTTAATAAGAACAGGTCACAAGTTGGTGGATGACAATTTTCATGAATTCCTTGCATCCATCGCAAGGGTGTATCCACCAACGGAACATGACGAAATGCAAGCGTAAGGTAAGTGCCTTTTAAAATTTTTTAAAATGATTGATTTCATGTATTTCTTCAATTTTATATTTGCGAAACGCCCCTTTCGTCCTTTTTTAAAAATGTAAATCATGTTGTACACACTGGTTTTAGAATGCTTTTTTAAAATGAATTTCATTGCTTTCTCCGTTTTTTTCTTTATATAATGATTAATTTAATGTATTTATTCGTTTTCATCTTTGCGAAACGCCCATTTCATCCCCCGCTGACGCATGCGCTTCCCAAGAGTTTTTCGTCATTGACGCCTTTTTGAAAACCTTCAATTTGGCGCTTTTTGGCGAAAAATTTTTCGCGCCAAAAACAGCAGTGGGTCCTCCTAGGATTTTACCGTCTTTCCTTGCATATGCCACACACTCAAACTCTAGGAATTTTGTGGTAGGTTTACCACAGTTATTACTAACAAATCTAGAAACTTTTTAAATATAAACAATATATGGACTAAATATGACATTATGAAAAATTAAGGCATTTTTAGTATAGATATTTACAATTCTGCATTAAATGTAATATGTTTTTTATGTTGCCAACAATTATTCATTATTAACTACAATGTAATTAAGATGAATGAATAATTCAGCATTTCAAGCTTGCAACCGAATGGAAGGTCGTGAAACATAAATCCACCTTAATAAGCATCATAACCCAAATAAATGCCAAATATTCAAACATGAATATACCAAACTTATAGTAATGAAAATTTTACGTCAATTCATTTGATTAATTGAACAAAATATGCACTTACTGTTATGATCCATTTCAGAATGTAAGAAAAAGTTATTCAACAAAATAACCCTGAAAAAAAATGAAAATTCCCATAAATATAGTTTCAAAATATAACTACAATTCTATTAAGGCACATTTAATGAATCCTTTTTTTTCATTTTAATTAATATTTGCTAGAAATGGGCATACAAAATCTAAAAAAACTTTGAGATTAGAATTTTATCACGCTTGAAATATAATTAACACTTAATAAACAGCCGTGTTTTCAAAGAATAAATTTTGTTTAGTTATTTTTACTGATACATGTGCATAACTAAAGTCACATAAAAACTGTTTCATTTTACTCCTTTTAAAAAATAAAACAAGATTAAGATAAGTTGCAACAATACAAGTTGCTAATTTACATATATTTTTATAGTGAATGACAACTGGAAAAACCCAATCACTTAATAGTTATAGTATTTTCATTCGAACAGTTCAGTTTAACAAACTGAACAATTACAGTTACGGATTTTGTCGGATAAGGTGCAACAAAAGCTATTATACCCTGATCACAATCATGTATCCATTTTATCAAATAGATTACAAGCCCACTTAACTTTTTGGATCTCTAAATTTGGGAAATGATATGTTAAGTCAGAATATAATTAAGAATTTTAAAAAATTGGTGACACATTTCAAGAATTTGTCAGCACACTACAGTGCCGCGGCACAGTAGTTGAGAATCACTGTTCTAAATCTATTGCAAATGTCAGAGGAAAAAGTGTGTGTCGTTTTAAAAAAATATTTTGGCAACAGCATAATAATAACACTTCTCGGAGAGGGAAGTGTTGGTTCCGGTATCAGGTAGTTGGTACAGTGTGGTTATGTCAAAACAGATTTCGTAAATTCAATTTTTTTATTCACTTGAATGTTTAGAAAATGCCTGTAAGTGACTTTTAAACAAGATGTCCTCTTTTTTTCATTCCTTTTAAAGTGTATGCTATCTTGTATGTTTTACTATGGATATATTGAAAGATATGTTGCATTTCAGGCGTATCACTCTCAATTGAAATCCTCTCAGTTAATCGGGAACATGGCTCTACTTCCCATCAAGACTCAGTTTAGGGGACCGGCACCTCGCACAGGTGAGTCCGCTGTACTGAAAAGTTACCGAGAACTAAAAAGATGTCAATCATGCTATTCAGATCTAGGATGATGATACCTTTATGCCTTATATATGATAAAAAAAATTACAGTCATAATGTATATATTTCTTTCATTTTTTTAAAAAAAAATGTGACTCTACATTATTGTTGTATGGCGTTCAATTATCCTGTCCTTTTGTAATTTTAGAGCAGTATGAAGTGATTTATTCAGTTTCAAATGGTCGTATTTCAAAATTAATTAGAAGGCGCTTAGACAAAATATCAAAAACCAAACATTTACTAAATTTTAGAATAAAGGAAGATGCGCTAGAGCATCAAATATTTATAAATGTTTTAAGATAAGTTTTGAGTGTTGATTTAGTAAGTTGTGAATAAAATCAAAGTAAAACGCATGGTTAAGTTTTCTTATATGAAATGAAACACATGATTGCCAATTCAGTGCATATGACACATACGAAATTGGGATTGCGCTGAATTGGCAATCATGTGCTTCGTTTCATATAATGTTGCCAATACAGTTGCTATAATATATAAGTACTGCTTTGGGTAATGTTAATGTTTTATGTTTAAGGTAGCTAAATCTGATATTTTGTTGGTAAAATATGAGTCATTGCTTAAAATGATTAAAATGTTTGATTTCAATATCTGGTATTTTTATTTACTAATCTATAAAAAACTATAAATTCACGAAAATTATTAAATTTCTTGTGTAATTTTGTAAATTATTCTCAAAAGCATTTGTTTGGTTTTGTACTGGGGTTAATTTCACTGCCTTATATAATTCTCAGCAAAATAATCAAATTAGTCGTCGAACATTTTTGCTCTTGTTTTGATTATACTAATTTGGGTAAAATCCTAGAGAGCCCACACCCTTGGCAATAAACTGAAAAAAGCACCAAGCCAGAACAAGATGGCGCCAAGCCGACAATGGCGGCAAAGGAATATAGCGGGAAAAGGTGGATGCGTAATGAAAATATATGTAAACAATACAGAAATTAAACATTTAAGATAAAAAATATAAAAACAGCACTTACTTTCTTACTGCTGATCTTTTCCAAGTGGAGGGTACAGCGTAACAACAGATTTTAAAAAGCTTTATAGGTCTCATCGCTAAGCAAATGATCGTGTGAGCGCCGCCATATTTATTCTGCGAGGTAATGGTCAAACATACATTCGGCGTAGCTGGTACAATTTCGAAGAAAGCGTTTTATTGCCGACCATGTTACATCATGCCGATCATTACAAAGACATTCATAACTTGAAGCAATCAATCCTTCCTTCATACACCATTCAATCAATTCTTTCTTACCTTTCGTATTCAACAAAGTAAAAAATTCTAAAGTATATTCCCACACACACACGCAGCCAGCCCGGAGCCCAACAACAAAATGAAATTCGAAATGCGCGCCCACAATATACGAAAATGCTAGAAATAGTTAGGGTTGCCACATGCAGTGTTTAAAAAAAGTAGGGTTACCAAGATGGCACAATTATCGCCAAACAAAGTAATTCGCGCCAAGGGTGTGGGCTCTTCTAGGAGTGAACCATCTTGTTCTCAAATGTTTGATTTTGTGGATGCCTTCATTATAATGTACATTATAAGGAATTTTTATTGGTTTATTTTTATGGTGCCTATCAATTTCAAACTATTTTAATTCTATTTCTTGCCAAATCTAACCATTTCCAACCTTTACGTTGTCTAAATTGCAGCTTTCGTCTTCTATCATTTATTTGAACATGGATGTTTCAATCATTGATGGTGAGTACCAGGATCTTTTTTTAAAAAGAATATGAGGGTAATGCTTTTTCAATTTTTATTAACCAAAAGGATTGCAGAATTCTCATTTTCTGTCTATTTTTTTTCTAAGAGTGCTGTTTCGTTATTTTGGCTGTCAGGAAATGTGATTCAACCAGTGAAAGGAAAATTGTTTACAGACAGAATAAAAACTTTGACGGACATATGTTTTACTACGGATCTTATGGCTCCAATTTTCATAGCCACAATAGTAAATCTATCTGACAATTATTTTTTCACTAATCATCTTAATTTCCTCTTTACTTCCCTTCAATTTCACTTTTAATGAAGTTTATTCTTAGTTTGTTTGTTTATTTTTATTTGAAGTTTAAATTTTACTTAAAGCATTCCATGTTTGATGAAATCTATTAAAGGAATTCGGAATTTTTAGTTATATAGCAAATTATTCATTTCCAATGCATTCGAGTTCCTTGAATGTATTGAAAATATATTCAAGGAATTATTTGTGGATTCACATATAAACTTTCATAACATTACACAAATCAATCTTTTTTTTCTCCTGATAGAAATTTCTTTTTCAACCAAAAATTTTAATTTTTTTCTTGTTATATTTATTTTTCATTTTTTACACATTCCATTTTTCATATTTTCTGACATTTCTAAATATCTTATATTCTATTTCTTTAAATCCTGGTACTCGTATTTTTCCAATTTGTTTTCTACAAAAAAAGTAAGTAATTTTTACTTATTTTTTATCTTTTTTACTTCTTTTAAAATTGATGTAAATAAACTCTTTCATCAGGAATAAAGCATTCTTTTAAATTGTTTTCTTGTTGAGTTCTGAGTACTAGGCCGTCATCTTCAATTGAAAGCTGTTAAGTGCCAAAATCTTATTTAAGAAGATTTCGGACCACATCAAAAAGGAGTTTGGTGCATAGCATGATGATAACAAATTAGCTTCCTAATTTGTTATAGGTTGTTATGACTTTTTAGCATGGCTTTGAATTTGAGCCAAATAAAATTTTGCAACCTATAGCTTTTAATCCACAATGGCGGCCGAGCACCAGGGCCAGCGCTAGGGGGGAACAAGCTGGGCCTCTGCCCGGGGCAGCAACCTTAGGAGGCGGCAAACTGGGTGTAAAATTAACTAGTTTATGAGGAAAATAAACGAGTCAGAATAAAAATTCGAAGGAAAATTTTTTTAAATATGTATGCAAAATATTCACGTTTTTTGTGGAGTCCTAAAGTTTTTTCTTTAATGAGTATTCATTAGTAGTTACAGCCGTGTTTTCCTACGCTGGTCCTATGGGGGAAGGGGTAGGGGTAATAAAGAAGAATTTCGGCATCCGGTTCCTTCTCTTTCAACTAATTTCCTAAAACTGTTACTGCTTTGTAAACGTGAATTCGGGTACTATTGAAAGAGATAGATTTTGGCAGAGATTAGTGTCAACAAAAGTGATGAAAAGCACGGTCAAGTGTCATGAATGAAAAGGGGCAGAATGACCCTGAGAAAAAGACCCTTTTTCGAAGAAAACTGAGGGAATCTTGTGTCAATTTGACTTCTGAACTAATTCTTTTAGTTTAATGTGCTTAAACAGACAAGGCAAAGTAGACAACAAAAAAGGTAACAATATTTTCATTTTCAAATTCTTTTCTAGATTTTTAATACCCAGGAATTTTAATCATCGCATAAGATAAAGTGAAAAGAAAAAATTATTTTGCTACATTTGCGCTTTTTCTATTTTATTTATTTATTTATACATAAATTTTAATGTCATAAGTTTCGTAGAATATTTTCATGTTGATTAACATTTTTAAGTATGTGTGTTTTCGTAGCTTGAATGTGCCGTAATCTTCTTAAAACATTTTCGATTGACATTGTTATTCAAGTGAAAAAAAATATTATTTGCCTCTCGTATAAAAATAACTTCCTTAGTCACTTATAAAGGACGATAGCAGGTCATTTGAAATGCAAAATATTAATGAGCTTTTGAGACTTTCATTAATTATTTACCATACATAAAGAATCCTAACAGCAATAGCTCAAAATTGAAATACAACGTAATTATATTTATTATGATGATTTTGTTTTGTAATCGTAATATATTGTGATAATTTTGTTTAATAATAAATGAACTAGTCTGTAATTGCTAAATATTTAATTTATATTGCTTCAAACTGTTAAAAGAATTTTGAAAGAAAAAAATATGTTAATTTTACTTATATAGACACTTTTTTTTCTTTTTATTGAATGTAACATGTGAAATATATAATTTTTCTAATCTATTCTAAGACTATATATATATATATGTTGCATGCTATTGCCATTTTAAGAGGAATTTACAAGATACCTTTTTAATTAAGATCTTTTACACCAGTGATTCCCAAAGTGGTCTATGACGACCTGCAAGGGGGTCCACGTCAGCAAAAAAATGATTTAGGGTACAATGAGGTGTAAGTGATATTGGCTCTCATTAAACTAGACTGTGAGTTCAATTTTCAAAGAAAATTGAATCAATTGGAAACCAAAATTTACTTAGCAGATGTATTTACCAAATTTAATGACGTTATTTTACCCGTACAAGGTCACAGCATAATTTTTTTTAAAAAACACGAACCATTTCAGAGTTTCTTTTCAGAGTTAAACTAAAGAAGTATAATACTGAAGGTCTGGAATTTTCTCAAATTAACCCAAACAGTCTGTCAGCATGTTTTAACCTACGTTCAATATTTAACTGCCTTTTGAGATTTTGAAACCAATTTTGAGAATACTTTGACTATGGTAATAACACAGTAGGCAATGAATTTACATGGTCACATTGAGAAAAAAATGTCACATGACAACGAGAACTGCAATTTTAGATTTAAAAAAGCAAACCTGTTATTTGTCCAGAATTATGGAATATCGTGAGGAAGTTTTTAGTTATTTTTCCTAGTAAGAAGAAGTTTCAGGCAGTTACCTATCTCCAAAACAAAAAAAAAAGAAACTGGTCACTACTAACAGAGGATATTTAAGGTTAAACCTGACAAGATTGATACTAAATGTAGAAAAATTGTTATTGTAGCGCCAGATTCAACCCTCCCATTAAAACCACTTGAATGTTGCTTGGTTGTTTTATTTAAGTTATTTTATATATTAACTTTTAATTTAATTAACATATGCTTTTTAAACTTTTAACTCTATACTTCATCAATTGTAAATTTAATTCTTTTAAAGTAGTAGTAGCAGTAGTACTAGCTGTCAAAAAGACATTTAAGTTGATAAATTTGCAAAAATTCAATATTAATTAAGCAGGGGTCTACCCCCATACCGAAAAACATGGCAAGGGGTATATGAGACAAAAAAGTTTGGGAACCTCTGTTTTACACGGGCAATTTGAAAGAATATTTAATACAGTCTAATAATTAATTATGTGTATAATTAATCATATATATTATGTGTATAATTAATTATAAATAGTATGTGCATAATTAGTTATGTGTATGCTTAATTATATATATTATGTGTATACTTAATTGTATATATTATGTATATACTTATATATATATATATATTATGTGTATACTTAATTACATATATTATGTGTATAATTAATTATAAAAATACATAAAAAATGTATAAAATACCTTTAAAATATTGTAAAACAGTTCTCTATGCTACTAATAAAGTTCATCAAACTGCATATTTTGAAAAATTTAAAAATTGAGTTAATAAATTATCTGCAGTTTAATATGGAAGAATTTTAATGAAACATTTAAAAGACTTTATAAGATTTTAAACCAAAAAAATACAAATATTTTTAAAAATACAAATTGAATACAAAAACATCCTTTAGATAAATAAATTGCAAAATTTCAGGAGTGAATTTTAAATTTCGACAGATGATTATTAAATAGATATATAATTTGAATATATAGTGATATCAAAATAATATAAAATTAGCAGCCCTAATAAGCAGACAACAATGACTTGAAGCCTGAATAACTTCCAAAGCATTTTTAAAATTAAGTTTCAATCTTATTAAACTGTGTTTTATTTGTGATTAATACGTAAAGGCTTTAATTCTCAATCATTTAATTGCAATGAATACAAATATAAAATACTTCAGAACATAACCACTCATCCAAGACATAAACGAGAGGCTCTTAATCAGTGTCTCGTATAACACTGGAGCACTAAAAATTAAAAAGTCGATGCTTTCAGTGTGCAATAGTTTTTATTTACTATTTCATTTTACTATTATATTTCTCAACAATCCTTTAAAATGTATTTTTCCTGATTGTGAAAAGGTTCCAACGCGTTAGTATGTATATTTAAGAAAAAATTCTAGTAATAATAGGTTCCAATCTATAGCAATATTTAAAATCTTTAGAAAAGGCAACAATAAGAATGTCAAAATTATGACAGGAGTTTCTTTTAAAAAACAACAGGAAAAGGATTAATTAAAGTTTTATTGTTACAGAACAATAATTAATGTGGAAGGATAAAAGTACTATTTTTTTTGTTGTGTGCGTGTTCCTAGTATAAAACTATTTAATTAAATTGGAAGCAAAATGTGCATTACAGAAATAAAAATATGATGAACACAATTTATAAAGTAGATAAATGATTTCAAACATGATCGTTGAGAAAGCCAAATAGATGCATTAAAACCACTAAGGTATCAAGTAGGAGGGATATATGATGCTGTACTTGCTGTTTGTAATAATTCGAAGATTGACAACTGTATAAGAGTTGAGGCTTCTGGACTATTAAGTTGTGTTAAACAATTTAAGTTCTTATGCTGCATTGTTCTTTGGTACAAAATCTTAAATTGTATCAATCCTATAAGTAAGCTCTTGCAGACAGAACACTATGATTTACCATCTGCTATGGAGTTCTTGAAAAATCGTAAAGATTTTTCAAGGATCTTAGATTGGACACAGCCTTAAATTAAATGCTTTGCGATGCTCGAGAATTCCCGGATGAAATTGACATACCGGTTAATTTTGAACTCACCCAGCCACGTCATAGAGTTCGAAGAAGGAATGTTAATTTCGACTATGAGGCACGAGAAGATCCGATAGAAGATCCTACTTTGAAATATAAAGCAGAGTTTTATTTTTTCACATTAGATAAAGCTATCAATGCACTTGAATCCAGGTTTGATTTGATTAGTACCCACAGCAACTATTTCCAATTTTTATGCAATACTTGTGATTTAAAAGATACTCCTCAAAACGATGAACTAAAGTATTGTAAAAATCTAGAAACAGTGTTAACTGATGGGAATTCATCGGATATAAATGCGCTGGACCTGGCAGACGAGATAGTACTGGCTTAGGCTTTGCTAAATAAAAATGAAAGTTTAATCGAGATTTTAAAATTCATATCGAACCTGGATTTTGCTCCAAATCTCGGTATAGTCCTAAGGATATTGCTCCACAATTACCGAGGATCGGATAACGGCTAGACAACAATAGCCATTGAACAAGAACTGGCTGAAAAAATTAGTGTTAAAGAAACTATAAAAAAAATTCTCAGAATTAAAAGTGAAAAAGAAACACTTTTAAGTTTAACTCTTGGTTTAAGTGTATTTTTAATATGTAATTAAGTTTTAATACTTAGTGGTTCTATAATTTGTTTTAGTATTTTTTTAATATCTGTATTTTATAATTATGCACTAGTAATGACTTTTTTTGTGTGCAACCCTAATTTTAATTTAGTGCCAAAAATATAAATCAATAAATTAGTACTTTTTGCTAACCAAAACTTCAACATTATTGATAGCAATTTTTTTGCTCTCATTTTATTTTACCACTAAGCGTGGAAAGAATTCAGGTTATATCTTTTAATTTGTGTTATAAAAGAGCTGCATTTTACCTCTTTTTTCCCGGGGCGGCGAAACCGCTAGCACCGGCCCTGCTAGCACTAAGAACCGAACATGAAAATAATTAATAAAAATGGGGCTTAATTATATTCCTGATAAAAGTGTTTATCATACAAAATTACATAGATTTAAAAAAAAGTAAATATGGTGAAACAAGCAAAAATGTACTTGCTTTATTAATTTATTTTTTAGAAAGCATGAAAATTAATTTTTTAAAAATAGAATATATCAAATTTAAAATGCTGGAAAAAGCAGAAAAAAATATAGGAAATGGAATGTGAAGAAAAAATAAAGGTTAAAAATTTTTTAAATTTCAGGCAAAAAAAAGAAATAATTATCAGTTAAAAAATAATAAAATTTGTTTGTGGAATGTTATAAAAGATTATAAATCCAATATTTCAACTTCGCCTCACAAAACAATATGCTAGTCAACCTAATCCATTGATTTTTCAATGATTTTTTTCTCGCCTCAATTTTAGCAGTTTTACTCTGTGTTGATTTTGATTTCAAAGAAAAACACATTGAACACATAGTTGCCTGAATTGACAACAACTGGTGAAAACATTGCAAGTTCCCTGTGAATTTCATCAAATGAGGAATGTATAAAAAAAAGTCATTAATTAAAACTAAAATGTTAGAAATTCGTAATTTGCTACCATTGAAAAAAATAATGCCCAATAGTTTTACTATTATGACAGTGCAAACTTGCACTGTATATGATTTTAAACATATGGCCATCAAATTTCAAATCCTATATACAGTTTTCATTTTCCTGCCACACTTATCACATTTCATGAAATGAACAAAATCTTAATCAAAAATGATGTAGAAAATTCGGTCCACATAAAAATTTAAAATTAAGCCCTGATATTTTTTTAAAGAAATGTCCTGGTACTTTCCTATATTAAAAAAATGACAGAAGATAAAATCTGGACAACAGTGGCCTAATAAACACCCCTGCATCGATGGGAAGCCTAAAGCCTGACTGACGTCAAATATGTACCCTTTGTAAGATCTGACTTGGGGTACAAAGCCTGATTTTGCAGAGGGGCCCTCCCATTATGCCTCTACTGGACAACATAAAATATGGAAATGGTTAAATTTGAAAAAGTTTGAATTAAAATTTTCCGAAATTAATAGGGTTACTGCCATAAAAATAAATCAATAAAAATCAAGTATAATATACATAAATCCAATGGAAACTATTGTACCAAATAATAACAAAAAGAGATAACCATATTATAGGGATGTTACCCAACTTGATGAATATCAGGAACAGCATCTTGGTGTATATCATACTGATTGCAAAATTAGTACCTAAAAAAATCATTAGATTTGTTCATATTTAACAGTAAATGTGATGACTTGATAAAAACCACCAATGAAAAATTTGGAATAAACTGAATTTGGTAGGGCTCTAAATTCTATATGATTCAACATTCATTGGAAAAAATAGCAAATCAACTTGGAATTATTTTTACTGAAGAGAAATAGAATATTGTAAAATCTTCAGAAAGGAAATTTATTAAATTTATTGAATAAATGCTTTTGCTGTAATGATTTGTAGCATTGCTTGATGTTTTCATTCTTTTTTTATTCTTTTAATGGAATAATAGACTCGGATCAAGATGATATAATTGATGAAGCTATATATTTTTTCAAAGCCAATGTATTCTTCAGAACATATGAAATCAAGGTATGTTTCACTAATTGTATTTTCAATGTTCAATTAAATTTTTATTTTTATTACTAGCTTCTTACCCAGAATTTCCCATTTATTTGACATGCAATAAGGAAATGCTTCTTTACAGAGTGAAGCTGATCGAGTACTCATATACTTAACCCTGTACATTACGGAATGTTTGAAAAGATTGCAAAAGGTAATGTTTAATTTTGATGTAATGTATGTATAGTTTTTCAAATAAAAAGTTATGATGAAACAATGGAACAGAGTAAAAATATTCTCTCTTTACTCTGTCCTAGAAATTATTCAGAAAATTTTTTTTTAGTTATATTGGATTTTTTTCCCCTCTTCAGTAATGTTTAAATATTTCAGTGTAAATACTGGTTTTAAATGTCAGCCATATTCATTATGAAAAATAAATTTGTGTGTTGTACTCATTAAAAATAAACTGCATATTATACTTTTATGCTGTCTTTTATGCTTTACTCTTAAAATGTACACTTTTCAGCCTTTCAGTATGCTTTTATGCCTAAATCATTCATTTTTATGCTTCCGCAAATTTCTGTCATTTTTACCCAAGCAGTTCTTATTTATCACAGTTCATTAGTTTTCATCTACTTATTTAAAATAGATAGATGAAAACCGTAAGACTTGTTAGTCATTGTTCTTCCTCCTGCATGTTATATTTTGTTAGCTATTGGTTCTTAACTGGTTCGTGGGCACCAGCTAAATTTTTTTTCTTCCACTGAAGCAGTTTTCTAGAACTCAATCCATTTTGTGCTTTGCACATGTTTGTGTTCTTTATGTTTCATATGGATGTTCTGTTTACCATGTTGTCCAACAAAGGCAAAATATGCTTTCAACCCTTTAAAAAAAAAAGACTTTAGATTGCATAACTGCAACCTAAAAAGAAAAAAATATGCATTTTGGGAGGTATGTCATACCTGCATATGCATTTCTCATTATGGCTGATATGATTTTACCTTCCATGGAAAATTTCGAAGTATCTTGTAAATAAGAAATTAAGTAGCGGTTGCTCAAAATTGGATAATTTTTTCAACAATGATGTTCAGTCAAATGAAATTAGGTCTGAAGGAATTCCTTTATCCTTTCTTGTTGAACACAAAATATCTTGACGCTGGTCTTATTTTTGGGAAATATTTCCTAAGTCTGAAATTACTAAGTAGCATGAATGTGCAAGGACTCAAATATTTGATGTGATTGGTGAACTAGCTTCTGGTTGGAAAGAATATATTATTAAATGTTTGAAAGAAAAATTAATTTTACAGCAGCATCTGTTTGCAGTAATGATACAAATTACAAATTATATTCTATTGTGGTCATTTACATTTATCCTGCTAAATGTCCAATTTCAAAGTGACCTTTTTGTGGTTCCAAATTTGATTGGGAATTCTACTTGAGGAAATGGCATACCCTATAATCCGGTGTATAATGCATACCTATACTTTCAAGCTGATTTTTTTAATTTTTAGTTATATTCGTGCCATATAATGTGCATCCCCTTTCTTACAAAGAAACCTGAAATATTTGTATACATTGCTTTTATGTTTTAGTAATTTATTTGAGATATTTTCCCAGACTTTTGAAAAAATAGTATACTTCTAGAACTACAACTTGTAGTAACAGATGTTGATGGATGAAAGAAGGCAAATGAGCTAGGATATATTATTACTCTTTCAACAAAAACTTCTTTGGGAGTAGTGTATTTAGTTCTATTTGTCAGAGAAATAATTTTTCTATATTTTAAAGTTCAAATTAGTAGTCTTTTATCTCCTGTTTTATCTGGCAATGAAAAAATCATATGATGGATTTAATTATTTGCCTTAGAACTGTGGAACCAGCTAGGGAAGTAAAAATATAGTAATGGAGTGAGCAGAATAAAGATGTTCAATATTTTCACCTTCTGAAATGGATGTGAACTTATTTCATTTTTAGTATATTTTATAATCCTTGTGCAATAATTAACACCATAAACTCTTTTGGTTCACAAGGCAAGTCGTTTCTTTTAAATAACAGTGATTCGATACATGTAGAAGTAATTTTTTTTTATGCTCACATCTCTTTTGTTATTTTTAAAACTATCATTTTTATACCCTGCGTATAACGTGCACCCTTAAGTTTTAATCTTATTTTTTGTGTTCAAAGTGCATGTTATACGCCGGATTTTATTTTATTTATTTTTTATTATCAATATACATAAAAAGTATATGGGATACCCTTTTGGTTTCATTTATGGCTGATAATGTTGCAGTAATGCAAATGGAACAATGGAGGAGTTACCTATTTAAGATTAAAGAATAAAAATTAAAAGTAAAACTTTTTCAAAAACAAGCGTTTATTTAAATACTCCAAAAAGAATAAAATAAACTTTTCTTTTAAAACTTTTTTTGCTATCAACTTATAACATCATTACACAATTTATGATATAAAAGCTTGTCGCGAGATTTAAGTACTAGTATTTACTTGTTTGAAAATTTTAAAAATTAAAATCAATTAGATCAAGTTATTTAATTTGCTTGTTTATCTGCGCAGGTAAATCTCGCGACAAGCTTTTATATCATAAATTGTGTAATGACGTCATAATTTGATAGCAAAATGTTTTAAAAGAAAAGTTTATTTTATTCTTTTTAGAGCATTTAAATAAAAGCTTGTTTTAAAAAAAGTTTTTTTTTACTTTTAATTTAATTTTAACTTCTTAGTTATTGCTGGACAGGAGGGGTTTTTCAGTCTATTCCTCTCATTCAATGTATCATTGTTGCTAGGTCGTTTGCCGGTTAATTTTGAACAGGCTAGCTCAGGGGTACTCAATCTTTTTTCCCACCAGGCCACATATGATAGATATTTCACTCGAGCCACAACAAGAGGATAATAGGTGATGGGGATAAACACTGTAAGACTAAAGCAACATTGGACAAAGCAAAATTAATCAAAATATTAAAACTTTTTTTTTTTGCTTTTATACTATATTAAAAATGAAAAACACACCAAAAAAAATTTTTTTAATCCTTAATTTTATACCAATTTTTTAAATCTTTGTGCAGAATTTTAATAATACTATTCTACAAACGAAAAAAACGTTTCATGCAATTATTTTTAAAAATGACAAAGTTTTTAAATGTTTTATTAAAAATTTGAGTATTCTTTTGAAAAATCGTAAAAAAAGTTTTCATTTTTTAATTTTTTAAATGACTGATTCTAAAAGAGAAAAGCCTGAACTTTTTTAGTGCAGAATATCGAGTCATTAACATGAAGAAAAAAATTCATACAGCACGATTTAGAAATCATTTTCATAAAAATGCATAGATTTTGACTCATTTTAAAAAAAATCGTAAGAAATAGAAAATATAATTTTTTGTAAAGAATTACATCGTATCGTGGCGAAATAAATGATCTTTCCGATTATGTAATTATTTTTTTGTCTCAGTTTGATAGAAAGAATAAGATAGGTTTTTAAAAAAGTTCGAAAAATCTGAACTTTTTTAAGCTCAATTCAATAAGATGCTCGGCAGAATAAAAAGCTAACAGGGGCAAAGGGTTTTTAATTAATATCTTTTTAACTAATTGCGATATCGGAATATAAGTGGTCAAAGCATGCATTGCCATCCAAACTAAGCTTGTATACAAAGTTTCAGCTCAATCGGTTGAAGACACCAGCTTCAAAATTGAGTTGCAAGATTCCTACCGAACAAATTACTTTAATTAATATATTTTTAACTAATTGTGATATCGTAATATAAATGGTCAAAACATGCATTGTCATCCAAACTAAACGTGCATGCAAAATTTCAGCTCAACCAGGAAGTGGATCAAATTTAACTTGCAAGATTTGATTACAGACCAACAGACAATGGGACAGGTGAAACTAAATAAAAGCTTCTAAAAAACAACTTAATTATGAGCTTCTTATATTATTTAATACATTTGGCATCATAAAAGAGTGCTTCTTCTTTAGTTTTAAAAAGATATTCTCTTTGATATGTTCTACTATCTTTAAAGCTTTTAAGGTTTGCAAAATAAAAAAGCCTAAAAAATTTCAAAATATTCATGTGTTCCAAGGTTATTGCTTGGTTATGGTTTTGATGTAAACTGCTTGGAATATGCTCTTTAACTTCATGTGTAGTTTTTTTTTATAGAAAAATCTTTGCTGTGTTAAGAATGTTTTTTTATTATTAATTTTCATATTAAAATATCTTTATGATAAAATGTTCTTCTAATTATTTTATTAAACATTTGTATATCATGTTTTGTTTTATAGAATTTTAAGTGTTTGTGTTATTTTTATTAAGTGTGTGTTGTGTTGTGTTCGCTTGTGTTCAGTTTACTTGAAATGTTAATTGTGTGTTAATTTGCACTGTGTCATTTTTAAAAGTATATGCATATTTCTGTGTATATCTGAAGCTATATATGTATATACATAAATATATATATAATTTCAGTTTTTTTTTAAATCTGTTGTATGCTTACTTTTTTTTTTCAGTGCTCTAATAAGAATCAAGGCACTAATGAAATGTACAGTTTAGCTATAGCAAAGTTTGATATTCCTGGAGAGCCTGGTTTCCCTTTGAATGCAGTCTATGCTAAACCATCATCTACAAGTGAAGCAGGTAATTTAATTTTCTTATATACTTGATAGTATAAAATTTTATACAGCTTAGAATTTTGTCTTAGACCTTATTTTCCTGAAATGAAAAAGTATCTATGTAAATTGTGTGGATCATTTAAAAACTTTTAACATATTATTTTAATTATAATAGTTGAAATTAAATTCCACTTCTTCAATGAAGGACAGAAGAAAATCACCTTGTATTGTAGCCCCCTATTGATAATGGGGTTTTTTGACATTAGAAAATTTGATTGCATTGTAAAAACTGTTCATTGTCTTATATAAAAAAATTGATTTATTTCACGGTTTTAATTTCAAAAGCTCATTCGTTTCTATAAAACTATGTTTTATTCTGATTAATTAACATTTGTAATTCAAAACATACTATTATTGACTACTGCAGAAATAATGTAAGTTGTACCCAGGAATGGCTGGACACATTTTGAATGAAATTTAAATTTACAGTTGTCAATTATTTAACTTTATTTCTGGATTTTTCAGAGATATTAATGTTTTGTTATATATTGTTGCACATATATAAAATAAATAGTGTGAATATTTATTGTAAAGATGTCTGTGAATAAAGTTGTGTTCATAGTTGTACATGTCTGTACAGTGAACATTCAAAGTGGAGAGAGAGAGAGAGAGAGGTCCAGTTGAGCATTTTAAAATCTTGCTTAAAGAAAATAATTTGACTACTTTGAAATGCTCTAGCTTCATTTCTTATGAAGCAATGTTGACAAGGCAGGAAATTTACAAATGCACTGTTGACAAAAAATAGGAGATCTGACACATGCTGACGAAGTGCATTAAGAAGTATTTTTTGAATTGTATCCAACTCCTGATCTGATTAGTGTAAGCCTGAAGGGAAAGGAGAGAATATATCCCTTTGGGTTATAAAATAAAACATGGGAAAACACACACACAATGGACATGGACATATTCAAAACTGCATCTGTAGACAAGTGTAGAATAACATTCATTTGATAAACAAAAAGTGTCATGTTTCACCTACTTGCTATGTGGTGCCATCTGTGTTATATTTTTTCCATCAATATATTTTATTAGAACTGGCAGAGAACTTTATTAAAAACTAAAATTTCCATATTCATTGAATATATCCGCAGTCAGCTTTCACCAGGAAACCATACAGTCACTCACTAGTTCTTATTCATTAAAAAAAAAATTATTTTTTAAATTTATTTCAAATTTGTTGAAATGCCAATAAAATTAGTGTTCCAAACTTGGCAAGGGTGTCATGCAGTCTCCATTTTGAACTAAGATATTATTGATCATCTGTTGGATATATTATTTACCTAATTAATTAATATGGTTTCCTCCAATATGGATGGATAAAAGTGAAATTATCTCTAGCTAATGTTACTAGAGTGTGAACGTATCTTGCACTGTGATTCTAGTATTAATTTGAATCTGAAGATTTATTTAGATGACCTGTTCCAAGCCACTCCCACTTCGCATTGGTCATACTCGTTTTACGCACAGGCACCTTCATTGGGTGAAAATGCCCCAGAATGTCCCTCCTGTAAAGTCCCATATCCTGTTTATCACATTTTAATAGATTGTCCCATTTTTAACCATCATCGCATCACCTTCTTTTATACATCTGTTTTAACCTTATCTGACTTGGTGGGGGATTCTCCCCACCAAAATCTATTTGCCTTCCTTTTAAATTGGATTTTTACATTTGATTTGATTTGTATGTTTCTTTGGATTTTTAATATATTATATGTATGTATGCATGCATGCATGCATGCATAAACATGTGTGTGTTTTTTTCTTTTTCTTTTAACAAGTGTTTGGCGCAGCATAGCCAAAATTGGCACTTGCGCCATTAAACCCTACACTCACTCACCCAAGCCACTCCCATGTGTTTCAGTTTATTCATGGATGGCATTATCTGTTACTACAATGTGCAGATATCCCTGCAAACCAGTAAAGTTCAATGAATAATTGTTTAAAATGTTTGTTCCATATTTCATGTTTTTATATGAATTAGTTTTTAAATTAAGCTGTTCAAAGACTGTTGAATAATGATTAATGTATAGAGGCTGTTGCATAAATAATAATCTGCCATTCATTACAATATTGTATTTTGTAGAAGGGTGCAATAAGTAACTAGCAATTTAATGAAATGATTATTGTTGAGTCTAGAATTAGTATCAAAGTTTGGAAAAGAGTGTTGTGAAGATCTTACAAAATGTTGAAGCATTATCACAAACGCAAGCTTTTGAGTTGTATCACCAAGTCAGTGAAGGCAGGGAAAGTGTGCAAGACAATGAAAGAATGAATTCGCTGTCCAGACTTCCAACACATCGGATAAATTTCTGCTACCATATGCAGAAACAAAACAAAAAAAAAGCTGAATGAGTTGGAATATTTGAAGCAACATATTGATGGATATTAAGAACCTTAACATGCATAGGATATATTAACACATTTTCCCCCACATGCTAACTGAAGACTAAATAGGAATTTGAATGGAAATTGCAAGAAACTTAATTTTGGATTGTAACAAAGACACTTCACTACTTGACATAATTGCTATTTTATATATTAAAATTCGTAGGTAAACAAACATATCTATGTAGGGATGTATATATCCAAATTTTCTCAAGAACCACAAGACGCAGAAACTAGCAGAAGGTATCAAAATTTCGGGAACGATCTGAGGAATCCGTTTTGACCTATTTTTTTTA
Source organism: Trichonephila clavipes (assembly GCA_019973935.1). Taxonomy (NCBI): domain Eukaryota; kingdom Metazoa; phylum Arthropoda; class Arachnida; order Araneae; family Nephilidae; genus Trichonephila; species Trichonephila clavipes. The sequence continues at coordinate 824,194 of BMAU01017476.1, forward strand.
AAAATAAAAAACATTCAGGCAGAATTTCTCTCTTTGAATATAACACATTCTTAACAATTCAAACTAATTACACTGTAAATGGTTTTCATTAACTATTTTTTTATACGTAATCTGTACAAAGATTAATAACATATCTTAAAAATTATGATTAAAAAAATGTGTTTTTCAACTTTTTTGTCTTTTGCAATAAATTAAATAATTCTAATTACATTCGTTATTTTTGTTTGACCATTTATATTCCGATATCCCAATTAGTTAAAAAGATATTAATTAAAAACCTTAAAATGCGCATCGTGGCGCCATCTGCAGAGAATGTCGGGGAAAAAATTCTGTTTTTACTAAACAACGAGACTTTGCATATAAATAAATTTATTTAAAAATTAATATAATAAAACTATATATATACTAGCTGGTATACCCGTTCTTCGTACGGGTTAACTGAAAAATTAAACAACACAGATTGAAGGATAAAGAAGTTTTTAATGAGTTAATTTTAGGTGAATTGCAAATTAAACAAAAAAAGCGTTTTGCATATCTCAGCTAAACAAAAAAAGAAAAGAAAAAACACCTTTGTTAAATTTTAAGTATGTAGATCTAATAGCTGATAAAAAGGATTTTTTTTTTATAATTCCCTGTAACACTCTTTAGGGTTGATTTTTGAAAATAACTCTCTAAGCTGATCTCTGCTCAGCAAAAGTAACACATTGTTAAAAGTTTTGTGGAATGAGCGCTTAAAGTAGAGTGTAAATAATTAATATCTGAAAGTGTAATACATTAATATTACTTTCTGTTGTATTTATTTTATTTTAAAATTGTAATATTCGCAAGCAACGCCGTTTCTTAAATTATAATGGCTATAATGGAGATTCAATGAAAAACACAGCGAAATTATAACGATAGTCAAATTGGCAAATGGCTAGCTACTTTCATAGCTCGAACTTTATTAGAGCTTTGTAAGACCCGCCGTGTAGGGGTGCGATGCTCGTTAATGCTTTGACTACCGCATTATGATTTACTGCAGTTTTTTTCATGCAGTATTTTTTTTGGATCACTACATTGAAAATTAAGGGACATACATAAACAAAATACTCCACTTTCGGAAATTTAATCCTTTAGAGATAATAAATTAATTAAAGATATTCCACTGTAAAATTAATTATATACACCGTTCACTTAAAATAAATAGTCAAATAGTTTTCTAAAGTCTTCATTAACATACAAAAACATAAGACACTTAAATTTTGACATAAACTATTTTTTCGGGACTAAAATAATAACCTTTGCAATCCTCTGAAAACGCATATCTGCTGCAAAACTATTTGCCTTTCCGCTAAAATACTCATCATGAGACCCGTGCTGCCATATATCTTGTAAGAGTGGATTTCAAAGAATAATCCTGCTAAGTATTGGTAGAATATTCCTTCTAAGTTGGCGTGGTGTGGTAGTTAGGAGAAAGGGGTGCCAGCTCAGGTTTCATTCACGTCACTTGACCATGATTCAAAATTACGTGGTCCGTTGCCAAAAGCCCTCGTGTAGCTGAACAGTGCGACGTTAATATTCAGTCACTCCAAAAAATACGGTACAGTAGTTATAATTATTTTTATACTTAAAAATGCAATATCCGCCTATTCAATTAAAATTTTAGCGTTATAATTAACTACTAACCACAAACTATGGAAATATGTCCAAATGATGTAGTGTGAAAGACAAATTTTATCTACTGTAAGTACCAGAAGCAATGAAAGTATTTATTTTGAAAAAAAAATCAATTTCTTACTACCAAATGTGCATAATAAAATCATTAAAAAACATTCAAATAAAGAGAGATTTATAACAATCTCTCCCTTCAAAACATAGTTTTATTCTGAAATAAAATATATTATGGCTTATGCTGTTTACAGGAATTAATTAGAAGCGATCGCCTTGCGTAGCCAAAACAAAAAGTCTTCTTTCACAAACAAAAGATAGATATATGCTGACGTGGGCTTTTTTGCATTGCAAGTCATAATTGCTCACAGATGGCAGAAGTTTTTCCTACTTACTTGACAAATATCGTTATATTTTGGACACTTTTCACAAATCTTTATAAATTATAGCCTATGTGTTATTCTGATGTATAAGCTATATTATTGTAAAGTTTCATTAAAATCCATTCAGTTTTTGCGTGAAAGACCCACAAAGATCCTCACAAACTTTCGCATTTATAATATATATTAGATATCTTTCTTTCAATTGAATTATTTTACAATTTTTTAAAAATAAAAAATGAGTCGAAATCGTTTTTTTTTTAATACAAATTACAAGTTGTTCCGCTTGAAAAAATATTTTACACTAAAGAAAACTTCATGCTTTTCTCTTTTTTCTATGTGTAGAACAATATTATACGTAATCTGTACAAAGATTGATAAAATATCTTAAAAATTACGGTTAAAAAAACAATATCTTTCTTTCAATTTAATTATTTTACAATTTTTTAAAATATTTTCAGAACTTTTTTTATTTTCAGAGGTTTTTAAAACTCAATCTAATAATCTTGTAATTTTCAAAATTTCTGTGCCATACATAAATTATTTTTTTTAAAAAAATGTACTTTTGGGTTTCCGGTGGCTGCAAAATTAAACAAAAAGAATTGCCTAAAATGTCGGTAATAATTAATGAATTATAATTACATTCTTTATTTTTGTTTCATAATTATTTTACAAGTTTTTTAAATATTTTCGGAACTTCTTTTTTTTCCCCAGAGGTTTTTAAAACACGATCTAATAATTTTGTAATTTTGAAAATTTCTGTTCCTTACATAAACTATTATTTTTTTTAAAAAAATGTACTTTTAGGTTTCCGGTGGCGGCAAAATTAAATGAAAAAAATTGCCTAAAATGTTGGTAATAATTAATTAATTAATTATAATTACATTCTTTGTTTTTGTTTCATACTTTTTGATTACAAAAGCAATCATTTCAATAGCTGTCTGCAAATTTTTCTTTTATTAATTACTTATAGAAATTTGATTTTAATAAATATATATGTTTTTTTAAAAGGATTATTTCTATTTCAATACTAAAGGAATTCTTTGTTAGTTAAAAAGTACATTGTCTATTATTAATATGAAGTTTGAAAGCATTACCATAAAAATGAAGCCCGAAAAAAAATCTACCTATATGTTAAAGCTCAATTCACAATGCTTTTACCCGAAGGAACCGACGGCGCAATTGTTAAATCGGCTGCGCTTTATGAAACAGCAGTTCCCAGGTTCGAAACTGAGGAGGCAGAAACTTTCAATTTCACTTTATGCTACTTTTTTAAAGCTTTCTCTTAGCATCAGAATCGTTTTCTTTTTATTATTGCTTCACATCAATAATTTTTTTAAATTCTAACACAATTTTTTTTTTAAAGTCATACATCGAAATTTGAAGCTATATCTTATCTGTGAAAAGGAAGGGAAGATAGAACAATAATTTTAAACTAAAAAGAACCAGGCTATAGAGAGGGGAAAGAAACCTGTCTTAAATCAAAAATAAGTGGAATGGAACAAATTTCGAAAAAGGGAAATTTTTTGACATAATTTTAGAAACCACTCACATTATGCGCTACAAACACACACACAGAAATGTTGGTGTCAGGAGGAAAATAGAAAGCCCAAGCAACGCTGGGCTAAGTGGGGGAGGGGGAAAGTCATTTTGAAAATGACTATTAGAAGTTCTGATTTTGTGAATGAAAGGAGAAAATTTATAACAGTAGTGATAGCCCGTGCACACAGGGCCATGCAGCTATTTTGAAAAAGGGAAATTTTTTGGCACAATTTTAGTTATCACTCACATTGTGTGTGCACGTAGAAACACATACAGAAATGCTGGTGTCATGAGGAAAAGAGAAATCCCGAGCAACGCCGGGCTAAGCGGTGGAGGGGGGTGGGAAGTCATTTTGAAAATGAGTATTAGAAGTTCTGATATTGTGAAAGAAAAGGAAAATTTATAAAAGTAGAGATAGCCATGCAGCTTGTCTACACTATTAAAATTCGTAGGTTAACTATGTATGTTTCCATATTTTCTCATGAACCACACGGCGCAGAAACTCGCCGAAGGTACCAAAATTTCGGGAATGATCCGAGGAATCCGTTTTGACCATTCCGATTTTATTATATTCCGATATTCCAATTAGTTAAAAATATATTAATTAAAAACCTTAAAATGCGCATAATTATTACACCATTTCTCACCACCAGGGTTAAAATTCGAAGCTTCTTTTTTTTTCAGACGTTTTTAAAATGCGATCTAATTTATTTCATGAAACTCACACAAAATATAATTATAGATTCATAAAGATAATTTATTTCCCCACGATATACTATAATTTATTTTAAAAATATTGATATTTTGTATTTTTTACGATTTTTTTAAAATGCGATCTAATTTATTTCATGAAACTCACAAAATATAATTATAGATTCATAAAGATAATTTATTTCCCCACGATATGCTATAATTTATTTTAAAAGTATTGATATTTTGTATTTTTTACGATTTTTTTAAAATGAGTCGAAATCAGTTCCTTTTTTTGAATACGAATTATAAGTTCCACTTGATCTTTCTTTAGCGTTAATGAAAAAAATATTTTACACTGAAAAAAAGTTCATGCTTTTCTCTTTTAGAGTCAGTAATTTAAATAATTTAATGTCAAAAACTTTTTTTTTATTTTTCAAAAAATACTCAAAATTTTATTTAAATACTTAATAACTTTATTAAATAAAAACAATCTCACAAAACTTTTTTTCCGCAATGAAACTTATATGTAATCTGTATAAAGATTGATAAAAAATATCTTAAAAATTACGGTTTAAAAAAAACAATGTGTTTTTTTTCAATTTTTTTCCCTTTTATGATAAATATGTAAACATTACTATTTTTAAAGTTGTTTGTTTAAAAATTACCGGTGTTTGCAATCAATATATGAAGTTTGAAAGTATTAACTTAAAAATGAAGCCCGAAAAAAATCTTTTAGTTTAACGTATAACGAAATGGTATATTGAAAAAAATCTACCTTTATTTTAAAGCTATATTCAATGCTCTTCCCCGACGTAACTGATAGCTTGGTTGGTTAACCCGCTGCTTTATAAAACGGTAGTTCCCAGGTTCAAAACTGAAGAGGAAAAGACTTTCCATTTTGCATCATGCTACTTTTTAAAGTTTAAAATTTTTTTAGTGGAATGAAAAAGGTTAAAGTTAAAATGAAATATCAAAATGCTTTTATCAGATCAGTTATTTTTTTAATGTTTTTTTTTCAGTACATGCATATAAATATATATGTATATAGGCTTTCCCCATACTGATTTTTTTGACATATATTTATATGTTTAATCAAAGGTTCAGAAAAAAGCAATCGTTTCAATAGTTATCTGTTAATTTTTCTTTCATTTATTACTTATAGAAATTTGATTTTAATAAATATATATATGCTTTTCAAAAGGATTATTTTTATTGTTTCATTACGAAATGATAAGCTAACTAACTATATGTAACGATTGATTCATGAAAGTCTGAAATCTGAAATTTTATTATTTTAGATTCTTAGAAACTAACTATTATTAAAAAATAATGAACGTTTTTTGTTTTGCGCGTAGTTTCAGAATCGTTTTCTTTTTATTGCTTCACATTAATAATTTTTTTAGTTCTAGCGCAATATTTTTTTATAAGTCATACATCGAAATTTGAAGCTATATCTTATCTATGAGAATGAGGGGAAGATAGAACAATAATTTTACACTAAAAAAACCGTGTCCGGGCTATAGAGAGGGGAAAGAAACCTGACTTAAATCAAAAATAAGTGGAATGGAACAAATTTCGAAAAAGGGAAATTTTTTGACATAATTTTAGAAATCACTCACATTGTGCACATACAAACACACACACACAGAAATGCTGGTGTCCTGAGGAAAAGAGAAAGCCTGAAGCATTGCTGGGTTAAGCGGTGGAGGGGGGGGGGGTTGGAAGTCATTTTGAAAAAGAGTATTAGAAGTTCTGATTTTGTGAAAGAAAGGGAAAATTTATATAACAGTAGAGATAGTCCATGCAACACCGGGCCATGCAGCTAGTATAATATAAATGTTATTATATTACCCACCATCTAAAACAATACCAAAAATTTCCATGCAAACAAAAGAAATGGCTTCAAAGGAAAAGTTACGTTATAAGTATTCTTTGATACAACCCTGCATCTCTTAGTTTATTTTAAAGCACTTGCTGACTTTGATTTTAACAGTTACTACCAGTCTTGCTTAGTCATTTCAAAACTTTATACTTAGTCACTTGGAGACACAACAGAAGCAATGTGTTAATGTTGTCATGCATAAATAGAATGTGCTCTTAAAAGTTCAAAGTAATGTATATAGGATATCCCATGAAACTTTTTTTGTAAAAGGTTAGATCATATCCCTTTGCAGAAGACAGCAATTTTAATCAAAACAGCATTCCACATCAACGCCATGTGTAGCGTGCTTATTAAAATGTCGACATCAACCTTTTTCGGCTGAGGCCCACTAACACCCGACTACGAAACAGCCTTTTCGTGCATCAGCGCCCGTTTGCCCACACCAGGCGGTAAGTTACAATCGCATGGCATAATGAGTTTTATTTAACCTCAAATGTCCTCCTTGAGGGAATAATCTAACTTTCCTATTTTTAAAATATGCAATTTCTACTCTGAAAATCTCCCCGTAAATACTCCCCTAAAACTCATAATAAATTATTTAGTTTGCAACAAGTTTCTTTCTTTAAATTATGTTGTCTATTTTTTCTAAGTTAACCCATACGTTGTAAAAAACCCATAGGCACCACGCCAATAAAAACCCTGTTATCTGAAGAACAACTTTTTTGGAAGATTTTAGTTGGATCCCCACATGTATCCTTATATGTATTGTAAACGTGAAAGTTTGTGAAGATGTTTGGGAGGCTTTCATGCAAAAACAACTGAATGGATTCTAATGAAACTGTTCAATAGTATAGCTTATACATCAGAATAACATATAGGCTATAATTTATAGATATTGTGTGAAGTGTCCAAAATATAACAATAATTGTCAAGTAAGTAGGAAAAAATTCTGCCATCTGCAAAAAAGCCCGCAACAGCAAATATCTATCTTTTATGTGTGAAGCTAACCTTTGCATTTTGTTTTGTCTATGCCAGGAACTGCGAAAGTTTGAACAGGCAGAGTGTGAGGCTGATTACAATTATAGCATAAAAAAATACAACAAAAAGTAATATTAACGTATTACACTTCCAGATATAAATTATTTATACTATTTTAATTGAAAAAATAACATTGTTTATTTGCTTATGATTTTAGAAAAGTTCGAGTATGTTATGTTCGCCAATTTTTAAATCTTAATATTTACAGACTGTGCAATATTAATTAAAGTAAAAATTCGCTGAAATTCTAAAGACAAAACACAGACAATTATTCTATAAAAATCCTTGCAAGAACGAATACGTCTCGAATCAGTCAACCTGAAAAAGAATGCATTTTGAACCAAGATTGATTTACACTGTTTTTCAGAAAAAACTTTTCACTGTTTTTTAAATCGTGCTATATAGTTTTCAGTTATGATAATTTAAGGTCGCTTACACAGAATTCGAAGATTCGGTGTACTTTTTGATTTACACAACGTGAGAAAAAATGATATTTGATAGTTTGAATGACGTTAGTGAAATTATTTTGTAAGTTAAATATTAACAGAAAGAAAGAGGTCCTCAAACTCAATAAATGTCTTAAATTCAACTTAAGATCGATTCTTCCATTTGAATGCAAAGTTGTAATAATAGTTTCCATTAAGCAAGGCAGTAATTTAAAATTTAAATACTATTTATAGTGGATAAAAGATATTAAAACAAATTTATCGTTCAAAAGATAATATCGAAATACAAAACAAACTTAGTTGAAAAAGGCCAGGTGTAGGAGACCCATTTCACTAAACTTGAAGAACGGTGGATAGTTAGGAATATTATAAACCTATAACAAAACTACAGTAAAATTGATACTGGATGTATATCGAAGGTTTTACAAGTCTGTCAATGCATAATTCTAAACCTTTCAAGAAAGTGTAATAATAAGTATTATAATAATTAATAAAAAAAGGTAGTTTTAATATTTTTAAAAAAATAGAAGACAAAGTAACATTTTTATTCAACTGAGAATTACTTAAATAAATTTTAATTCTTTATAGTATTTTATTTTTTAAATATGTTGCATCAGTTATAAAATATACTCAAATTTTAAATATTTAATAACTACTTATCAAATTCAAAGTTTTTATAACTTCATTTATAAAAATAATTGCATGAAACTTTTTTTCCGTTTATCGAACATTTCAAAAAATGCTCACAATTTTAATTCAACATTTAATACAGTTGTGAAATTTTGTAATTATAAAAATTTCTACTTTTCTGGACATACAACTATTTTTAAAAAGGTACATCTTCGTTTTCCGGCCCTAAAAAGTAGCAAAGTGAGTGTGAGAATATTAAGGTCCCACTGTTCACTTACTCAAGAGATATCATAGCCAGAGGGGAAGGGGAATTTCCATGACAATGTGTTATGCATTTAAAAATGTTAAAGCAACACTGGGGGGGGGGAAACAAACCTATCTGACAGAAAAGAAGCAAAAAAAAATAATTTCAAAACAGCGAATTTTAAGTTATACACTTGGAAAAAGGCCGAGCAATGCCAGGCTAAGCGGAGGAAGGGGGTGGGGTGAAAGTCATTTTGAAAAAGAGTATTAGAAGTTCTGATTTTATGAAGGAAAGGAAACATTTTTTTTTATGAAAGTAGAGAAAGCCTGAGCAACGCCGGGCCATGCAGCTAGTGTAGACATATTTTAAGAAATGGCTATGTGTCCCACACATTGTACAAATGTAGTACAAACAGCATGCGATTCTCAACACTTGGGCATAGAAGTTACTGTTATAAACATTTATAAATATTTTCAAATGTCAAAAGCAGCACAAGGTTCCTTTGTTACCTGCAATAGAAAGAATTCTTATCTATGATACTCTACAATTATATAATTCTTTATACCTGAAGTTGGAATCTATATCACAGCAATACAATCATTTCAGACATATTCTGAGTTGTTTTTCAACTTCAAGAAAGGAACGAAAAAATACAAATCTGTAACATTTTCTGCCAAAGAAAGAACATCCTAAAAGAAAGTTATGATGTTCAGAAAAAAGTCTTGAGTGTATACAACTTTTATAAATATAGTATCAGTACTTCAGAATTGTATAGAACATGTTTGTAAATTGAAAGTGCCTTGTTTGATTAAGAAATGAGTGCACAAAAGTTGTTCATGAAGTTACAAAATATTCCGTATTGATGATCTATTTAATGAACGTACATTGTTGAACCAGGTAATTTAAAATGAAAAGGTAGGTTGTGGTTTCAGTTCTGAAAATGTACTAGATGTGTTTCAAAAGACTGATACTTTCTTTTGTAATTTTTCTAGAATGGTTGAGTTTATCTATAAATTGTAATATATCTTAATGGTTGAGTTAGTTGGACATCTGCTCCTGTTGAGAGATTTTTTTCAACTCTGGGGAAAATTTAGTGGGAAGAAAATGATGAACTTTCAGTATCTAATGTTATATATCTGCTAAATGTAAAAATCAATTCCTAGAACTTTTCTGTTGCAAATTTTAGGTTATTACAAAAACCATTTCCGAATAGTCATCCCTTAGGTGAAAAATACTTCTGAATAAATAAATTTTAATGTTTTATTTAACTATTAAGATATTATAAGTATTTTAAAAATATGTTCGGGATTTTTTTTTTTTTTTTTTTGCCTCAAAAATATGGCAAGTCTATGTATATGAAGGAAAAACATTAGCTCAAAATGACAATTTTGCAAACATTTGATGGATTTTTTTAAAAAAAGGTTACTTCCAAATTTTATTTTGTGTTTCTGTGAAATTACAAAGACATTTTTTTTATTTTCTGAAAATAAAACAAAGAAAAATTTGGTAGTAATAGTTATAATTTCTATTTGTCTTTTTAGCATGGATATTTCTGCTGTCTTATTTTTCTAAAAATCTATAGTTATAAGTACTTTAATAAGTGTATTAACAAGATTAAGTTATTTAAATTATAATTACAATTTTTTATTATAATTTCAATAGCTTATTTTAATTTTTTTTAAATTAAACTTACGTTCAAAATGTACTTAATTTTAAATATAAGTAGCTTGAATTGTATTTCTCTCTTTGCAGATCTCATGCGACAGTATTTAGTTCAACTTAGACAGGAATGTGGTGCACGACTTTGTGAAAAAGTATTTGATCCTGAAACAAGCAAACCCAGCAAAGTAATTATTTTTTAAGGAAAACCAATCATTTAAAAGATTTTTGATTAACTTCAAATATTTTTCAGGATTTTTATTTTCTTTTTGTCATACTTGTATCACATTTTAATTGCTTCAGCAACATTTGGAAATTTGAAAAAACTATCTTTATCTAAACTTCTTTATTTCAGCTATTTTTATTTTTAAAACAGTTTGTCAAAAACTGCTTAGGTTCTACATTTACTTTTTGTAATTGCTGAATGCAAAATAGTTTATTATATGAACTATCAGGATATATTGTTCAGGAACAGAAAAGTTGGGCAGAATATTTAGCCTTTTGTGTAAGTACCATCTGTCCCATTCAAAAATTTAAAAAAAATTTCTTAATGCATTGACATTCTGAATGGTATGTTAACAAAAAAATTACAAAAAGTTTTTAGCAGCAACTGAAACAAACTATCAACTATTAGAATGAGTTGAAAATTATTTTCCTTCTAGTATGTGCAAAGTTCGTGAATTTTGTTCATATTTAAAATTTTAAACATATATTAGGATTTTTTTCTATTAGTATGATTAAAAACTTTTCATATTAATTTAGTGCTTTGTTTTCACTAAATGGTTTTAAAGGTGAAATATGTATTTATAAAACTTAAGTAAAAACTTAATTTTGAAGTTTTTTCTGCACCTTTTTTACAATTTTTTAGAGAGATTGCTTAACACTTTTGAAAAATACAAATCTTGTTTTATTAATTTTTTTATTTTAATTATTTCAGTGGTGGTTGTGTTTTGCTAAAAGGAAATTCATGGACAAGAGCCTTTCAGGACCAGGACAATGATTTGCGAAGCTATTTGTTGTGTCACAAAACAAATTTGAAAATTGTGTTGTTCACTTGTAAATCATGTAATTTACTTAGTGATTATCCATACAGTTTAAATTTCATTACATTCTAAACTGTTAATATAGCATATGGTAATTTAATGATTTATAAGATTATTATGAATTTGTCAAATATTTAGTGGGAAAACTTATCAAAATTGAAATCTTATACATAATAAATTATATCATTTTCTTAAAAAATCTTATTGTGCTCAATTATATTTTGTCATATAAAAAAAAATTAACCTGAATGCATTTAACATTTCCTCTATGAAAAAGTAAATGTAAAAATTTAAAGATGTTTAGTTTATTTTTGTGAAAATTTTCCTAAAATTTGACTAATTTTATAGCATTATTCTTTATATTATTTCGTGGATACCTACCCCCTTAGTAATTCCAGAAAGTTTCAAATTTGATTCCATGTAATATATTTATGATTATGCAAAGTAAGCAATGAAATATAAGCTTATAAGTGTCCTAAATAAGGCCAACATGTTTACATGTATATATATCAGATAATTTTTTTTAATATGGAATGATTTTTGACAAATTGAGTATCATTTCTCTAAATAAAATAAAAAGTCAAATTGTTTAAAGCGAACTAGTGTGTTTATTGTTATAAAAATTGCAAGCAAATTCTTTCAAAATTCTTTCAAAGTAAATGTGAAACCATTTATTAAAATCAAATTAACTGCATTTGTTTACCCACTCTTTTCATGTTTTTTATTTTTGTTTTTATTTTCATGTTTTGATTCAATCCAATATGCTATCCTGTCCTATGTATAGTCTGAGATAATTTTTCATAACTTTTATCCTATAAAAAAGACCTTTTAGTTGTGACCGGAAGGAAAATAACAGGCATGTGTTGTTGTTAACATCTGGAAAACTGAAGCCGAGGGTATTGAAATTAATTCAAAATAATTCTGCATGCTCCTTGATACAGTTGTATTTTCTCAATTTCAGATTTTAAACAGGTTTTAAAGCAATTATTTGTTCATAGATATTGTGTATTATGTCCTTATCATATTCACAAGCCAGATTTTCGATCTGCCTTTTGAATTTTTTGCTTGAAAAAAGTCTCGTAACAATTTTAAAATATTACTACAGTCATGGGGACTCTGAAATTTTCGTCAAGTTTGAGATTTAAAGGGTCATCTCACAGGTAGGGCTCGGCCGCAGTTGCCAAGTGGTCAAGGCATCGGATCGTGGCTGGCATGTCATGAGTTTGAGCCCAGAACCACTAAAGACCCGCCTTGTGGGGAAGCGATGCACATTAAATCTGTCGAGAGCTCTAACGTCCTCCTATTGGTGTGGTGTGGTAGTTAGGAGAGGGGGGTGCCAGCTCAGGTATCGTCCTCATCACTTGACCATGGTTCAAAATTTTGAAGTCCGTCGCCAAAAATATCCTCGTGTAGCTTAACAGTGCGACGTTAATATTCATTCACTCACAGGTAGGGCTTGAGATTGGTTTGGAGTAATCGGATATGCATATGTTGCATGCTTGAATTCCACACGTAGTCTGAAGTAATCCCAAACAGTAACGTCATTGTGTGTGTTTTTATTTATTTCTTATAATAATGTTTAAAAAATTTTCCTTGTTGTGAGTTCCAATGGTTTTGTTTTGTGCACAAAAGAATAATAAAGGAAAAAACAAGGAAAGGGCATTGCTTTAAATTTTAATTTAATTTTTGTTTCAATGTTTACTTATTTAATATCTGGTGCTGAAACCCAGGACAAGTGAAATATGGATTTATTTAAGTGAAATATGGATGCTGATACTTTTATTACAAATTACGATCCATTTTTTTAAACAATGGTGCTAAACATACTGGTAAACTTAAAACAGAAGAGATCTATGATATGTTTAGCTGTAACTCGCTTGATAACTAAGGTGAAAGAAGTGCCGTATTGTAACAATATGGACTATATGAACTAGAACGTTTGGAAGAAAAGACTAAAGAATCGAACGAAATTGGCGAAAATACATAATTTGTTGCCAGATGATGAATACAAACAAGATGTAGTTGAATGCGAAAACAATGCCAAGCTAACAATTTTTTTTTACCAAAAAGAAAATCCGATCAGGTAATTTCTGAATCTTTACCCTCTGTGCAAATACCAAACACTAATATGAAAGTGAAATTACTGCCGGTTGTAATAAAAATATTTTATGGAGACCTAAGATAATTTTCAAGTTTGTGGGAGCATTTTCAATCATGTATTAACTATAATGACTCTCTTGCTAGTTGACAAACACGTCTTTTTGAAAGGATTTTTGGATTGTGAAGCAAAGCGACTCATCGATGGAATCAGTGGGATTGCTGAAACAATGTTAAAGACTTGTTGGTATCTGAATACGGAAACAAAGATAGGATTATCCAAACCCACCTAGACATTTTAGAAAACTTATGCCTGATTTAAATGCCACTACAAGCTTTGAGGGCTTTTGGAGAAAAAAATAGTTTTAGGAACCAGAACCATGACTGCAATTATCTAAATTTTTCTGAATGAGATTGTTAAAAAATGGATCATTCATATTAAAAGAGTCCCTTTCTGAAGGAAACATAACAAAGATGATGGAGTTTATGTCGGATGAAGTGGAAGTAGCTCTTACAGCTTTGAAAATAAAAGGTGATACAGTTAAGGCATTGGTACCCCCTTTTACTGCCTTCCACATAAGTACTAAGTGTATTTCTGGGCTAAAGAAAAACAATCCTACATCTTTTAGTGCCTTTTGTGAATCAGCAGGCCATTGGGCTCAGAAATGTGAAACTAACTTTTGCATTCAAAAGCTCTAATCACTGCTTTTTGTGCATCAATCGTGGACACAAAATGACAAACTGCATTCGTAAAGACTTCTGCTCACTGCAGGAAGTGTAAAAAGAAGCACAATGTTTCCATTTGTCCAAATCCAAACACTTCTACCACAAACTATGAAGTAAACCATATTAACATTCTTAAAACTAACTTCACACATCTGCAAACTGCATGCATGTATATTACTGGCCCCACAGGGTATAGCATAGCTAACCCAATGCATTATGGATGGAGGTAGCCAAGCAAGCCTTATTGACAAACTGAAACTCTCAGCTGTTAGTTCTGAAAAACTAAATATACATACCTTTGAATCATTTACTTACTCTCGAGTCATGCGACGGTGTGTTCAATTTTCACTTTCAAGTGTGTGAAATAAAAACTCTGCTTTAATAAAAGCATTTGAAAGTTCCTAAAAATATACTTAACATTGTTCACTTTGCTAAAAGTCAAAAACTGATGCTTGCTAATCTTCCAAAATATACCTATAGAATTGCTTATTGGTGGTGACTTTTATTGGCATGTAGTTACATCAAAATCGCCAATTAAAGTTCATGATACCTTCTATTTTTGGATGGGTACTCTGAGGGTCGAGAACACACTACTATATCAGACATGATCCAGAAGTTGACATTTCTGTTCAAATCTCTAGTGATCGTTTGGATAACCTAGTACGATGTTTAGGGAAATTGGATTCCATGGGAATCAAAGACACTCAAATCAAAAGCAGGACTGTTCAAGGGAAAGAAATTATAGCAGAATATTCAAAACCTACCAAACTGAAGATAATCGTAGAGTTGTGTTTCTGTCTTGGAAACCTACAGCAACATTGCCCACAAACATAGCCAATGCAAAAAAAAAAACAGTTTTGATTTTCTCCAGAAACGACTTACATCTAATGATGTCTTGAAAAAATATGAAAGGGGGTGGGGTGTTGAATTACATCGAACAAGAACACATTGAAGTCTGTCAGCTAGAAATCTCGAATGAAAATGCAATTTATTACCTCCCCCATCATGCTGTGAAACTTAACGAAACAAAATTCCAGATGGTTTTCGATGCCTCATCATATGATCCTGGAATGCCATCATTGAATGACACTTTAGAAGTGGGTCCAAATCTTCTGCCTTCTCAGATTCCGAATACACGAGTTTGTGCAATCACGGTTTTCACAGTGCCTCATCATATTATCCTGGAATGCCATCACTGAATGACACTTTAGAAGTGGGTCCAAATCTTCTGCCTTCTCAGATTCCGAACACACGAGTTTGTGCAATCACGGTTTTCACAGTCGAGTTTACGCAAAAAGGATAGAAATGCCACAAGATTGTTCTGGTGCAAATTGCTACCGAATGATACTTTTACAAGCGAAATAATATTTACTCGTCTACCATTCGGACTAGCCTGCAGTCCCTTTTGGTTGTGTGCTGCAACAAGAGAATTGGCTTCAAATCACATGAAGGATTTTCCATGCTAGACAAAAACCTTTATATGGATAACTTTGTGGCTAGCGTTGATACTGAGCCTCAGATAATCACATTACATAGAAAAATCACAGATTTAATGTTATTGTTTAAAATTCCTGTGCATGAATGTGTTACGAACTCCTTAATGCTGCAAAACCTATTGCGAACTCATGGTGAAGAATTCGAAACAATTGCTAAAATATTGGGAATAGAGTGGAACACAAAACTTGATACTTTCAGTATCTCTCTCTGTGCTATTCAAGAAAAACCACTTACGAAGAGAGGACTCCTTCGCTGTGTGTATTGCTAGTTCTTGTGTTTTGCGACGCATTTGAACGTGCTTATGGTACTTCTCTGTACATTGTTACCGCCAAAGGTGATCAATTGAATTTGCATTTAGTATGCAGTCGCAACAGGCTACCACCTAACAGAAAAGTTACCTTACCTCGTGAGGAGTTCTTGGCGGCTCTGATGAGAGCCAGATTACTGCGATACTTCTGTCCCGAAACCAATATCCATCCGTCAAATATAACATTGTGGAGTGATTCACAGCGATCTGCATTTTAGGATATTTGTTTGCAATAGGATCATGAAGTTCTACACTACACTACCGCAACACAGTGTCTGCATTTCCCAGGAATTCAGAATCCAGCAGAGCATCTTTCACGAGGCATTGTTCTAGCTAGGCTTTCTACCTTAAATTTAGGGTGGAATAGACCAGAATGGTTGAAAGAACCCAAAGACAACTTGCCAGAAAGGTACTCATGTGAAGATCTGTCCTTAACAATTACCGAAGCACGAAAAGTCAAAACTCGATATTTATGCACTACTTCAGTTGAACCTACCATAAATGTTTCTCATTTTAACTCATGTAAGACTTATCCATATAACAGCATGGGTATTTAGATTTTTTCACAACTGCAAATCACAACCGCGCATGTCTTCAGATTTGATATCGAACGAATATGAAAAGGCTAATTTAGCTTGGATTCGTACAGTCCAACAGCAATGCTTCGCAGTTGAAGTTAACTCCCTGAAAAATGCCAAGCTGTCTGCAAAATCTTTCTCGTTTTAACACGTTTCTACAAGGTAACATATGACTAGGAGGACGTCTTCAATTTGCGAATATAGCAGCAGAACCTAAACATCCAATTTTGCTTGATGGATCTCATCCTTTCATAAAATTGCTTATTCGTTTCAACCTCATACGATTTCATAACTTGGGTGTAAAAATAGTTCTCTCTGTAACTCCGTTCTAATTTTTGGATCTTCCGAGGCCACTTAATTGCTTACCTTGCAAGATTGCTCGAGTGAAATGTGACAAGCAAATTGAATCATCCTTGCCTGCTGAAAGACTTCGCCAACTATTCGATTCAACTGAAATAGGCTTTGAGGGTCCAGTATATGTCCTATGCACCAATTCTCCGAAGAAGTCCTACATAGCGCTTTTCACATGCGCTTCATGTAGAGCTATTATCATATTTTTGGCCACCGAAAGATTTCTGATGGCCTTTCGTAGATTCGTGGGACGACGTGGATTTCCACACACCGTCTATACGGTTAATACAAGAAACCTTCCGAGCCGCAAACAAATAGTGAATTACTCTATGGAATACTCTGTCATCAAAAAATGCTCAACAGTTTTTTGCTGAAAATGGTATTCGTTGGAAATTCATTGCACCACGCGCGACTTGGCGGGGTGGATGGTGGGAACGGTTGGTTGGAATAATTAAACATGTTTACGAAAAATTCTGGGGCGAGCATTGTTGGACGAAGAGAACCTTTCCACCGTGTTGGTAACAGTTGAAGCCGCTATCAACAGTAGACCTTTAGTATATAAAGAAAGAAATTGGGGTGATACCGAAGAAGCCTAGACTCCTTAACTGGTCAAAAATTGGCTAAAATTCCTTCAGATCCAGAACCCATAGAAAGAAGACACTCATCTCTCTCTTTCGACAGCAACAAGATTTATTAAATAAATTTTGGATAAAATGGTCGTAGGAATACTTATTACAATTGCGCACCTTTCGCCAAGTGCGTGGTAACCCAAACTCTTTCGAAATCCGAATTGGGAACGTTGTCCTATTGCAATAAGATGTCACATTCCGACACACCTGGAAAAGAGCACGAGTGGAGGAGTTAATCCTTGGTCACGACGAGAAAGTCCATACTGCGTACTAGTGGACGCACTATCACCCGACCTGTATAGCTGGTCATCACCCTGGAGGTTAACCAGGTTGGGAAAGATGCTGCACGCTTGAATTCCTCACACACTCTGAAGTAATCCCAAACAGTGACGTCATCTTGCATATATTTTTCTTTCTTTCTAATAATAATGATGTTTAAAAATTATTATGTCTTGTTGTGAGTGGCAGCAGTTTTGTTTTGTGTACAAAGAACGAGAAAATATTTATTTAATTAAATGTTTACTTACTTAATAGGGTATGTCCAGGGAACAGCGACGAGTTTGGACCAACTCAAGACAGTGTTAGTTGAGAATTTTCCTGGAGGCCGAATTCTATGCTGCCAAACAGTAGGGCCCCGGGTGTCATACGAAAAGTACCGCGATATTTAAATTCAAACTCCAAATCGCGCCCGTCCGATGAAACTGACGGAAACGAGTGAATGCTTTAATACACGCACAGATGCAGGAGGTTTATTAGTCGATGTGCAATCTCATTCGTTTTTATGTTACTTAGACTTCTGACAACCGGTACTGTGCGAAGTGCACGATGCTCAAAATTATTTGCAAACAGAGGGACTAAATATCCATCAATGCGCTCAAAAAATACGTGCTTTACAGACCGTATTAGAAGCAAAACGAAAGGAATTCGTGGATGACCATTTAATATATGCTAAAAGTTTATGTGAAGAGCTTGAAACTCTTTTGAACCCCCAAGACGAATCAGGAGGAAGCATATACAGTCACTCAAAAAAGTATTGGGACACTTGGCATGCATAACTGTAAAGCCATTTATAAAAATATTTATTACATTAAAACAAACTGAATTAAAAAATATTTTGACATTTAGTGTACAATATATAAGGAAAATTTTATTAGTATTATAGAACTATAATTTGATTTAGCCTTTCAAATATAATTCAAAGGTACACTGGAGTCAAAAAAGTATTGGGACACTTTTGAAATGAGAAATTTAACAAATATACAGCGCATCAATAGAATTTAATTTCACACTACTTTTTAGACTACAAGTTTAAACACAAATGTTTCAATAGATAGTATTATTTATAGAGAGAAAAAATGGCGAGAAACAAAGATATATTGGTTTGTGTGCGAAACCTAGTAAAAAGTCATTGGAAAGAGGGGAAATCAATTCGCTGTACGGGAAAAATATTGAAATTGTGTAAGTCTACTATTTTTAACATCATGAACAGGTTCAAGAAAACAGTGTTGAAAACAAGCAAAAATCAGGGCGTTCAAGGATATTTAATGAAATTGAAGAGATGTGGATTGTTATAGACAAGTACACACTAATCTAAGAGCTAGTGCATATTGAAAATGACTGCAATGTAAAAGTAGGTTCGAAAAATCAGTAAATCCTGAAACTGTCAGAAATGTTTTAAAAAAACATAAGTATCATGGCAGAGTACCTCAAAGAAAGCCCTACATCAGCAAAGCAAATAGACAAGCTAGGTTGGCATTTGGTAAAATGTTTGTAAGGCAGCCAACAGAATATTGGGAAAATATAATTTTTGTTGATGAAAGCAAATAATATTTTCGAATCGGATGGCAAGCAAAAGGTTTGGTGGAAATCAAATACAGCAATGCATGTAAAAAATTTACGGCGCACACAAGGGGGGAGGGGGTTCGCCCCCCCAAAGCCCTAGATTATTTTTTTTTCCGATTGATTATAATTCTAAGTATATAGTACGTAAGATTTAATAAAGTATTTGTTATTAATGATTAATTTTATTAATTAATGCTAATTATTTATTCAATAATTAGTTGTTTACTGTGATTTGTTCCCGAAAATCGACAAAATCAAAAGGAGCATGATACAAGAATGGTGAACTTTCGACCCCGGACCCCCCCCTTAAAAATTCCTGTGTGCGCTACTGTCCAATATAGAAGGGGTAAGCAAATTGTCTGGGGCTGCATGGCAAGCTCTGGTTTCGGGTACTTAATTTTATTGATGGTAGAATGCAGTGTTTCTCAAACTGTGGGGCGCCCCCCAGGGGGGCGCGAGCATATTGAAAATAAAAGGTTTAAAAAATAATTTTTTGGAATGAAGAAAAACAAAATGCTTTCTGACTTAATAAAAAATGCACATTTACGCACTGATATAATTTATATATATCATCTGGTGATCATCAAAAATAAAACATTCCACTTCAAACGTTCATTAGCTATCATTGATCCTATAACCAAATAAAAAAAGACATTTTGTTTGCTTTACTGTAATCACACGATGAGAGATTTTTTTAACCCCCAAAATACTACTTTTGACTATCATATATTTAACCTTCAAACTTACTGGTATGTTTCACTCCATCTGTTTTTCTTTTAGGAAGTTGTAAATAATATTTTTCTGATGCTTTTTTTCCATGTGAATGAGTTATATTATATACGGATAAGCATATTGAGTACTTTGAAGGATTATTTGGCCAACATATACACTGCATAACGGAAAACTTTTTACGAAATTCTTTTTTAGAACTAATATCCATATGTTTTATTGAATACACTTTTAACACGGGAACGTTCAGGTGATGCACAGTCATCTGATGTTCACGAAATCTTTAATTCTGGGAAAACTGTTCATTTGTTACCAATGAGCTTGTGTGTGTGTGTGACAGAGTATCCTCCAATAAGACAGTCTTAATGGGAACTAAAATGAATTTATCACATTTCGCCCTCTTTTTTTGGGGAGTTGCAAACGTTTTTTTTGCAATCAAGTTACTAGTTTTGATCGAGTTCCCTGCGCAACTACTTTTGTTCAAAAATATTTTCTATGAGCATGCTTTATGTCCTTTATTAAGGGCACGCAGATTTGGAACATTTTTATTACCGTATTTTCCTATATATAATCCGCAGCGGCGTATTATCCGCAAAGCCTTTTTTCGAGTAAAAAAAACACATTGTATAATCCGCAGCGGCGTATAATCCGTGGCAGTTTTTAGGCCGAATAATCCAAAATATAAACTGCCGATAATGAATGTCATAAAGACAAAAAATACACAATATAATTGAAAATGAAAGTAAGAAATTGTACAGGAA
Organism: Trichonephila clavipes; assembly: GCA_019973935.1. Classification (NCBI taxonomy): domain Eukaryota; kingdom Metazoa; phylum Arthropoda; class Arachnida; order Araneae; family Nephilidae; genus Trichonephila; species Trichonephila clavipes. The sequence goes on from BMAU01017476.1 coordinate 844,915, forward strand.
AAGAATTTATTACGAAATGTCTTTTCAAATATGTATGATAATATTTTTTACGATAATCTCAATAAAACAAAAAAATTCTTTGCTGCTGCCATCTATGTTTTGAGTTGTTAAACAAAACATTCCATGCGGAAAAAATCTTTCTTTTTTTTAATTTAGCAAGTTAACAGCAAAAAAATTTAGATCGAGACTGCTTCCCCACTGTCTTTTTCTTTTAAAATCCTTTTATTTATTTCTTCCTCTAATTCTGGCCAGTGAGGTTTACCAAAATGATCGGCACTTTAACGTCAATCACGATTTTCGAAGTTTGTCTTGTTTTTTCTCCACAAACGAATATTCAATTCATCAACGTTGAAAAACCTTGCAGCTTCCCGATTTTGGTAGCCTTTTAAGTTTGTAGTGTAACTTAACACTTTCGCTTCAACTTCATGAAAACTTTCGAAGGACTTAATAGCTCTAGTCAAAAGAGAAAATTGGAAATGGCGCCAGCGACTATAAACTATTTTTTCCTTCCGTGGAATCGAATTCGTTTTTGAATGTAATTGGACAAAAACTAGTTATAGCTGAAATACATCATCCGAGTCATGAAAGCGCCATCTGTTATTTATTTTATAAAACATAAACGGCATTTCTTCCAAAACTTTATTGTTCGCTTTTCTGATGGAGAATGTTTTTTCTCAGATAATCCGCGGCGGCGTATAATACGCACAACGAAATTTGAAACTTTTTTAACACATAATCCGCGGATTATATACAGGAAAATACGGTAGTTTTATTGGATTTTTTCTCAAAAAATCAAAGAAAAATTGAAAGTCCTTGAAAACAGGTAAGTATATTATCTCTTAATTAAATTATTCACTTGAATTGTGGTTTTTATCGTGTATAGTAAAAATAATTATAAAATAAATTATAGTTTAAAAACAAACTAAAAAAAAACACGCTTTTATAGTGAATCGAACTAAAAAGTAAAAAAATAAAAATATATATTATTTAAAAGTAACATACAAAATTTAATACTTATCTTGTTAATTTGTACGGTTCATAATTATGATCGTATTGTAGCTTTAGCCCCCCAAAGTGCATTATTATTGCATTCAATACATTATTATTTTGGGGAGGAGCGCGATAAAATTTATGATTAAAAATTGGGTCGCCAGCAGTGAAAGTTTGAGAACCACTGGTATAGTGAATAAATAAAGGGTGTTTTGTTTAGAGGTATAGAACTTTAAATTGCAATAAAACAACGATGTATTATTCGATTGACATGAATTTTTTTTATTTGAAAGATAATCTTGTGGCATTACAGTTTAAATATGATTTCTGGCATAGGACTGCCACGGCTGGCTCGGATGTAGTCCAATCTGGACGTCCAATTTTCGATGACTTTTTCCAACATCTGTGGCCGTATATCGGCAATAACACGGCGAATGTTGTCTTCCAAATGGTCAAGCGTTTGTGGATTATCCGCATAGACCAATGACTTTACACAGAAAATAGTCTAGCGGTGTTAAATCACAAGATCTTGGGGACCAATTCACAGGTCCAAAACGTGAAATTAGGCGGTCACCAAACGTGTCTTTCAATAAATCGATTGTGGCACGAGCTGTGTGACATGTTGCGCCGTCTTGTTGGAACCACAGCTCCTGGACGTCATGATTGTTCAATTCAGGAATGAAAAAGTTTGTAATCATGGCTCTATACCGATCACCATTGACTGTAACGTTGTGGCCTTCATCGTTTTTGAAGAAGTACGGACCAATGATTCCACCAGCCCAAAAAGCGCACCAAACAGTCAGTTTTTCTGGATGTAACGGTGTTTCGACATACACTTGTGGATTAGCTTCACTCCAAATGCGGCAGTTTTGTTTGTTGACGTAGCCATTCAACCAGAAGTGCGCTTCATCGCTAAACAAAATTCGCTTATGAAAATCGGGAACAACGGCAATCTCGTTTTGGGCCCATTCGACGAATCTACGCCTTGCTTGATGATCGTTTTGATGAATTGCCAAACCAAACTGAGAATAAATCACTTGACAGCTGTTAAATCGGTCGCCATCTTGGAAAGTAATGCCAACTTAAACTTCTATATCTGGAAAAAAACACTCTTTATGTCTATCTTGACATTCTCAAGCGAAATTTAAAGCAAAGTGCGAGCAAGCTGGGAACCTCAGGATATTTTAAATTGTATCAAGATACTGCAGATATTTGCAAGTAATGGGTCCTCTACCACTGTCCTAGAGTTATTAAAATTCCTGCACAAAGTCCAGATCTTAATCTCATTGAACATGTGTGAGAGTATTTGCAGCAAAAACTATATGAGCACCAAATTTCTAACAAGCAGGATTTCAGAAAATATTTGGTCGAAGAGTGGACCAAAATCGATAAAGATCTGTGGCGCCATCACTATTACTTATTACTTGCAAGTGGCACCACCACATTGTAAATAGACTCCGTTATTGTAACATTGAAATAGACACCACTATTTTTTTTATCTCAATTGTTTTTACATATGTTGATGGTGCTGTGGGTGTAAGTATGATAATTACCACTATTTTAGTTTTACTGTTTTGTATATATGTTTGCGTTAATTTAATAAACTTTACATGGTTTGCCCGTATGGGGAGCCGCAGCCGCCACCCACATGAAAAAGATTCAAGTAATTCAAAACAAGATACTCCGCGTCATGACGAACGCACCTTGGTACGTCCGAAATGACGGGATACACAACGATTTACATATGGAGCCGATTTCTAATTACATCACTAAACTCTAGAAATGTCTTTAAATCTATAGAATCTCATGACAATCCAATGATCAAAGCACAAACACTGTTTACGTATCCTCATCCTAAAATTAAATATGCATACTCTTCAACGAAGTGGAGAAACCCGCTCCGCCCCCCATAACACAACAAAAAAACACTTTTTCACACTCTTAGCAACACGATTTAGCTGCACTGCACTGCATCATTCACTCTGGGTTCTGAGGAGATCTCTCACCGTCCTGATTCACAGCCTTCGGCCGTCCCGTCTTCCTTCCTGCGTTCTTCCCCTCCCCCGCAGGCGCTCTGCTTCGTTAGTGCTTTGGGGTACGTCCTCCCTCCCCGTTTTTCGTGGGAGTATTCATGATTTGTTTAATCATCTCATCATGGTTTATCTTTTTCTCCCATCCTTCTGGGAATAGGCGCCCGCGATCATCTAATTTTAGTAAACTTTATCATGCTTGTCCGACTTGGTTGCGTGCTTTGACTAAGTATGTGGATTACCATTACCCCACAGATCGTTTTGCAAAAAATTGATCCAATCCATGCCAAATAGATTTCAAGAGGTCATAAAAAGCAAGGAGGGCCCAACAAGGTATTAAATTCTCTCTCTCTAAGTTGGAATTTTTTTCTTAATTTATTGGTAAGTGCTGCAATACTTTTTTGAGCACGTTTTTTAACTTGTTTTCTTTCATTTTCAATTTTAACCATAATTGCATTAATGTATGAGTTTTGTTAAAATTATTATTATTTGTATTTAACAAAGTAACTTTTACTTCCTTTTTTTTTTTGGGGTTCATTTGTATGTTAAAGTAAAATATTACGATAAAAATCTCTGAAGTGGTAGTGTGTCCCAATACTTTTTTGACTGACTGTATTTGGCGACGGAAGTAAAGATGTTCAGTTAGCATATGAAGATGACTTGAGGAGAACAATGTTTTCTTCAATAGACAGAGTAACTGCTGAAATTCAAGAAAGATTCCAACAGTTGCAGAATCTAGCGCAAAAATATGCTTTTTAAGGCCTGAAGTGATATTGAGCACGGACGAACTTAATTTAGATCAAGCTCCTGAAGACATTAATAAAGAAGAATTCCAACTTGAGCGTGTACGTCTACAAGCTTTCTTAGCTGCAACAGACCCAGGCTGTAAAAAAAAAAACTCATTAGGTCCGGCTCTCTGGGTTTATTAACTATATTATTGAATTAAAATTTGAAGATGGATTACTAAACATTGCCATAATGTTGAGAATTTTTTTAACATCTGCAATCAGTAATGCCAGTTGCGAGAGAAGCTTCTCTAAGCTAAAATTAATCAAAAATTATCTCATATTGTCCATGACTAAGACTAACAAATTTATTTATTATGGCAATTGAAAATGACAAACACAATTGTATAAAAAATTTTGCTATGAAAAAAACACGAAAAGTGCATTTTTAATGAATAAAAAAAATTTAATTAAATTAATTTACTAATTTTCTTGACTAATAATTAAAATAGAGGTGCCAAATTTCCGGTCGACAGGCAAAATCGGAAAATTCCTCCAGTTGTGTAGGGTGTGTTGAAGTTGAGTCCTGTCGATATCCAATAAATCCCCCATTCTACATGACGCTATTAAAGCCTTATGAAATACAGGAGCAAAGAAATCATTTATTTCGGTGGAGGCGTATAAATCGTATTTTTCTTTTCGACCATAGGAAAGGTTAGATGCTACTGTGGTAACAGCGCAAAGTGTGTAAATTTAGGAATCGTTTCATTAAAAGTAAGGATTCGAGAGTTTACAAGCGATTGACAGCTTCATATTATCGAACGGATCTACCATCGGATCCAAAGCAGATAAGTGTTGAATCGATTGTCTTACAAGCTTAAGGTAGGAAACTAATTCAGATTGCTCCCACGATTTATATTTTTTAATTCATCATAAATTAGTCTGAAATAAAAGTGATTATTTTTATAACAATGTTTGATTACTCGGTGTCTCAAACTACACGTGCCACCCCCGGGTTGCGACGAATGTTTACGTTCATTGCAATAGATTCAGGAAAATAATAGTGCATTGATCCTCACATATTTGGAGTTATTTGAAAAGAAAACTAATATTTATTCGCATATTTTAGCATACTTGAAATACAATGCAATGATAAACTAATACTATTTTTGTTTTTAAATGTACTGTACGTTTGTTAGGTTTAATAACAAAAGTGCTGGAAAATATGTAAAAATGCTTCAGAACATCCACAATAAGATAGTGGACGCTACTCGTTGTGATGGCACAAATCAATGCAATCTATTTAAGAGGCTGCCGCAGCTCATGGATCAGTCTTAACTTAGATTGTAGAAGAGTTGACTCGCTTATGGAAGAGAGGTTGCTGGCGGATACATTTTAACTTCATGTTTCGGTACTTTTAGACACGGGGAGTTGCATCTGTAGAGAAGGCACCAGCGAATTGTACTGCTGTATTTTATAAGCATTTTTTTTCCCACTATACATTTCCATCGCTCTATTTGGGACTAACAGCATAAAATCCACGATCTATGCAACAAACTATGATTTACTTTTACATTTTATTTTGACACACTACAAATTGTTTTGTCATCTGTAAACCTATTTTCATTATTAATAATGATTTTGGTGGTCAAATTTTACTTATTGTTTTACTTCCAGTATTTTTTTCTAGCTTTATGCCTAGTCATAATGGATTTGCATATGCTGTCCTTATTACCAATTGGTTGAATCCACACTGACGACAAGGCACTGAAGAGCGGGACTAAGATGAAAGTATGTTCACTGGTGTTTTTACCTATTCTTCAATTTTGTGTGTCTCTACTCTTGTAAATCTCTCCAATTAATGTATATTTCACATAATCTGGCCTTCTACTCTCAACCATATATTTATAGAGAGAGAGAAAGACCGAAAAGTATCAATTTGTTACAAAGCAATGAAATATTTGACTTAAATAATTGTATCTTTTTTTTTAAAGTTTCATATTAAAAGAACTAATTACAGAGCATTGGCTGTTAATGAGAATTTTATATTTGTGTTGGATTATGTATGTGTTTGTTGAAAATAAATTCACAGGCATTCTCTGGGAAAAAAACGAGTTTTATAGCTTTTAAAAACATAAAAATAAATGATAATGGAATGTGATTTATTACTGAATAAGTTACACTGATGTACATGAAAAATACAAATATCTAAAATCACTGTAGACAGTACTTTACACATAAATGACTAGAATAAATAACAGACAAAAATTATAATTCAGAACTTCCATCTACAAATAATTAGGCTCAAATAAATAAAAAATGAATGAAGATGAAAGGAAAGTTGTCATACAATTTTCAAACAATAAAATATTTATTTTAAATAAATTAACGATGTTCACAGTGGCGCAGCTTCTAAAGGGCGATGTCGTGAACCTGAACCTTCGGAGCCTGGCCACCTAGCAAGCCGATAATTTCGCCCACCTTTAAATATCACAGGTTGCAACACATGTTGAAACAGTGTGATCCCAGTTTGACTCTCACATTCATCGTTTGCAGAAATTGAAAACAAAATTGTATCAAACCTGGATTTTACCCAAGTTATTGATACTTTTGCGAAAACTATTAATTGATAAATTTGTGGCCAGTAGAGATGGGTCCGACCTCCGAATAATAAACCTTTTATTCTTTGTCTATTCCCTTTTATTTCCTAAAACTTATTCGTTATTGTTTAATTTTTTATTATGTATTACGTTACTTTTGATCTTCCGGTTCCGGCAGTTCCCAAACTCTTCACAGCTGTTCTGGAAGAGGTCTGTCGTGACGTCAAGTCGAAACTGGGCGATCAGTAAAGCTCACACACATACATAGAGGTAGTATGTAGTTTTGCTTTTCTGTGTTCTGCAGAGCACAATAAATAGCTGGTGATAAAGTAGTTTTGTCCCTTATATATATATATATATATATATATATATATATATATATATATATATATATATATATATATACTTGATAAAACCTAACCAGTTTAGATAGAGCCCTCATTTTTTTTTCTTTGCACCAGGGCCTTTAATACCACGGAACGCCACAGGATGTTCAATAAAAAAATGTATGTTCATAAGTTAAAACCAGTAGAGATATGAATCATCCAACCGCTATTTACTCTATAAGTAATAAATTAACTATAACACATGATTACATACAATGAAAAGTATAAATTGTTTAAGAAAACAAATTCTACATATTTTTCTGAGGGAAACAAAATTAAATAATTTTGAGCATTTAAATTGTAAACAAACAATAGAATGGACATTTTCCTTATTTACAGGTGTTTATAATACATACAGCCAAACCTTATCACAATGGATCAAGTATACATTTTTATAATTTTGTAAAATATTATTATGTTAATATTGCATTTTTTTTGTCACACTAAGAAGCAACATTATCGATATTGGCATTGGATTTCATCATTATGAACCATGGTTGAATATGAAGATGACAGCCCACTCTTTAAACTTTTCCCTTTCACAAGACTTGGATGGACGCCAAACATCAGCTACATTCTTTTGGATACAAACATTGGCAGCTTTTAAAAAAATTTCTTTTAAAGCTTGAATAATGTATTAATTTCTTGTTTAGATAAACATTTTTCTTTTGTAGAGTTACTACAGATGAATAGAGTAATGTATACATTTCATGCTGATAAGGTTTAGCTGCAAATGATCTTAGCTTTGAATCACATTTGACATTATTAAAACACTGGAAGCCATTTTTCTTTTCTGTGAATTTTCAACACCAATAAAAGACTGAGAAACGTCTGTACCAGGATATTTCCTCTTGATGGCTTGCTTTATACCAGATAACTGATTCCAACCCATTTTTGAAACTTCGTCATTGTCACACAAATCTGGCTCTATGCCCATTTCTTGTAAGCCATCCACATTCTTTTGCAGAATGCCCTCATTATCAGACAAAGAGCACACATCTGTGCTCACTGGATTCATTTCCATGCGTGGAAAGGGGTCACTCATTCGTCGGTGACTTACCACCTTGCTCCAAGTGGCCAATTTAGAGAGACTTGTGCGACCTGTTGCATTCTTACTCCAGCGAGGAAAGCGACATGGACTATTCTCTATTCCTTCGGCTTCCATCTTGCGAAGGACCTTGGAAGTTGAGGAGTGTTCAGGCAAGAAGTTGGAGCAAGGCTGCAGAGGACTGCAACTTGGTTCACCCTCATCTGAATCACAGTTGGGCTCTCGTGTGAAACAGTTTGGAAGAGATTCTCTTTTGTTGAGAGATGCACTTCTTGGAACCAATCTCAAATAACCTAAAAAAATAAACACAAACTTTTTACAGAAGCCTTAGTTACAAAAGGAACTCAACTGAATCAACATGTTGCACTTAAATGAAGGTTATTTCTTTCTTAGAGAGAGAGAGAGACAGAAAAATATAAGTTTTACATGAAGCAATTTTTCAAAACTTTCCCTGCACCAGGAGCTCACCCATTTTATTCTCAACTCCATGCGCCTCCAAAAGATCACCAAAACTTTTGCATCGCAGACCAACATCCCACACAGATAGACTCCTTGGATAATTCATCTTGAGGACAAGTTGCTCCTTTAGCACTCCAACCTCAGATGGATTCAACATCACCGTGATGACACTTACATTATCTGCACGTGTCCTTAACTGGTTCCAGCGTTCCAAGCCACAATCTACCAAAACTCGGGAGGGATTACACAGAGTTAAGTGCTGCATAAAAAGAAAAAGTTATTATAATTACTTCATTTAAATTATCGCATTTTTTTAAAAAAAAGAATGTAAACGAAAAACTCTTACAATATTTTCCGAGATCCCGAACTTGGAAACAAGCTTTCTGTTTTCACTTTCTACATCCTGCACGAGATGCACGGCCGACTGAGGGGACATGATGTTCCATAGACCGTCAGAGGCCAAAACCAGACATTTGTCTTTGTTAAAATCCAGACTCATTACTCCTAGATCGGGTTCGGGACTCACGGCAAACTCTTGCTGGAAATAATCATAACTCCACAGATCACCTAAAATGTCATCTAAGAATTAGAACTGGATTCAAAATTACATTGAAACAATAGTTCATTAATGAAACACACGACATTTAGAATTTGAACTTTAAAAAACTTAAGAGGAGTTGGAAACCTCTCTCTCTATACTGACAATGTTAAATTGGCTGTTTTCGATGTACCTTTTCTCAAAATCTGTTTTATGTACATGCTTGAAATTTTTCATACTATTAAAGTACACCTCTCTCATTATACTAAAATAAACTTTTAGCTAATTTTGAATTTTTTAATAAATTATGAAATATTTTATTAAACATTACGAAATTTGACCCAGTTTTTACTTAAAAAATTTGTAAAAATTTAATTTTTGAGTTTTTTTTACAAAAAGCTCGTTTCAGTATATATAAGACATCATTATAAATATTTCATAAAAAAATTACATACCTGTGAACAGTAGTTTCTCAGAAAAGGTACATCGCACATTAAAATTTACATTTTGAGATAAATTGATTTTAATGTATACAGTGAGACTTCTAATCGGCTAGGAAATAAAAAAAAATAAAAGGCTCAATTTAAAATAAAAGATACATGTTTTGGTTTCTATCAGTCGTTACACTTTTAAGCAAAAACAAAGTAATTTGTTTACAATTTTCGCCATTAAAATGGGCGTGGCCCAAATTCAATGATTATTTAAAAAAACGTTTTAAGGGCTTCTAAATACCCTAGAGGTTAAAGTAAGGTATTTTTAAAAAGGTTAAAATCTATAAAATTTGAAAATATAAAAATCTCAAATTGTCAAAAAAATAAGATTTTAGCTTTTCAACACCCCTTAAGACAAATGAACAAGAACAGTGTAAACACAACACAATTAATCAGAATTTAATAATCATATTGATTTTGTACATACGTTTTTCTGAACAAGTATTATTACAAATTGGAATTGATTTAAATACCAAAAGTTTTAGTTTTGAATAAAAGGGTGTTTTTTTTAGAGGTATAGAAATTTAAATTGCAATAAAACAACGATGTATTATTCGATTGACATGAATTTTTTTTTATTCGAAAGATAATCTTGTGGCATTACATTTTAAATATGATTTCTGGCATATGACTGCCACGGCTGGCTCGGATGTAGTCGAATCTGGAAGTCCAATTTTCGATGACTTTTTCCAACATTTGTGGTTGTATATCGGCAACAACACGGCGAATGTTGTCTTCCAAATGGTCAAGCGTTTGTGGCTTAGCCGCATAGACCAATGACTTTACATAGTCCCACAGAAAATAGTCTAGCGGTGTTAAATCACAAGATCTTGGAGGCCAATTCACAGGTCCAAAACGTGAAATTAGGCGGTCACCAAACGTGTCTTTCAATAAATCGATTGTGGCACGAGCCGTGTGACATGTTGCGCCGTCTTGTTGGAACCACAGCTCCTGGACATCATGATTGTTCAATTCAGGAATGAAAAAGTTAGTAATCATGGCTCTATACCGATCACCATTGACTGTAACGTTGTGGCCTTCATCGTTTTTGAAGAAGGATTCCACCAGCCCAAAAAGCGCACCAAACAGTCAGTTTTTCTGGATGTAACGGTGTTTCGACATACACTTGTGGATTAGCTTCACTCGAAATGCGGCAGTTTTGTTTGTTGACGTAGCCATTCAACCAGAAGTGCGCTTCCTCGCTAAACAAAATTCGCTTATGAAAATCGGGAACAACGGCCATCTCGTTTTGGGCCCATTCGACGAATCTACGCCTTGCTTGATGATCGTTTTGATGAATTGCCAAACCAAACTGAGAATAAATCACTTGACAGCTGTTAAGTCGGTCGCCATCTTGGAAAGTAATGCCAACTTAAACTTCTGTACCTGGAAAGAAAACACTCTTTATACATATTCAAGATTCTCAAAAGAACACTACTAAAGCCCTTTGTGTTGCTATAGCTGAAATTAATTCTTTGAAAAAGATCCTGCTTCCTTCAGTTTCTTCTGCATGACGCAATTTTTCTAATTTTATGATCAAATAACTCTCATATTATATATTATTATATCTATCTCTCTCTATATAAGACGCATTTGTTGTCTGTTCCCTTATAACTAAAGATCCAGACAACCAAATAACGAGAAATTTGGTACACGTATACAAAATTACACGGGGAAGGTTCTTAAATAGGTTTCGCGTTCGTAATTCTTTCTAAATTTTTTAAAATTTAATTTTTAAGTGATTTTCCAGTGTTATGACGTCATATGATGTCACGTTTCTCACTAAGTGGAAAATTTATGCTTTACACGCAGTTTTTCAAGATTATTACATATTTTTACTATAGCTATATTTACCAGTTGGAATATTTATTCAATTTTTCTATTCTATGATATTTAATTAGGGTTATTTTTCGAATAAATCATTTTTTTAAGGATTATTCTTTTAACAACTAAAATTTTGTTTTGATGTTTTGGCAACATTTAGGTATTATCGCGGGATGTTTATGTGTGTGATTTTGCTTACAAATTACGCGTAACCTTAAATAAAGAGCACTTTTTGAGTTCCTCACACCTCGGGCATTCCTCTTCGGCACGGTCAAAGGAAAAGAGGTTGCTTGTCATTGGTAGATGTGCAATGACGTTATTATTTCGGGTTGCCTGGTTTGGCCTTATAGCATTTTTCTATGCCCTAGTGGTTCATTGAAACATAAAAGTTTTGTCCCCATTTGGAGATTGTTTTTCAGGCAGTCTTTTCTTCCGTGTCTTGAGTATAATAGTTAAATTCCCTTGCGTATGAAATTTTCACTGTAAAAATAACAATCTGTTCTTTTTTTTCATTCACGTGAATCAAAATATGTTAAATGGATTCAATTTTGTAGAAGAAATATATATTTGAGCTTAGTAAATGAGGAACTCAATTACAAATAAAAAAAATTGTTATATAAGTTTTTAATAATCCATTTACAGTGATTAATAATACTTTGAAAATGAATTACATGTTTCGAGTTTTATCCTTATGTAAGAAAAAAGAAGTCACTTATAAATAAAGAAAATGTATTTTTTTATAATATATATTTATTGGTAATATTAATGTACATTTTTAAGGTAAATGAATTCGTTCTTATATCAAAATGAATTTGTACAGGCAAGTGATATTTTTAAATTATTAGCTTAATTTCATTTTTGTAATTAGTGATTTGTTTTTTGTATATATATATATATATATATATATATATATATATATATATGTGTGTGTGTGTGTGAAAGACTCATTTATTCACATTTATAAAAAAGTTCGTCCAATACTCTGTTTCCTTTTAAATTTTAGAATTAAATTTACTGCAAAAGTTTTAGCTATTATAAACTTAACTATATAAATAAACTCATACTTAAATTTTTATTTTCTATCTTTAGTAAAATACTACAAATAAAGTGATTCGTGGCTATTGTATAAGAAACGCCTCACTGTTCTAACTTTCACATCACATCCATATTATTCGTTCAAGTTATCATCGACTTATTTATTCACATAATTCTCAATTTTTGCAATTATTTTAGAGGTTTTCTCTTCTAACATGCTCACACATATAAATCTTCATTCAGGGTTTAAATCTAAAGTCCTGAAATAGATTACCACTTGAATCCCTTCATCAGTGGTTTGTTATAGAGAATAGTTTGTTTTTATTGCAGGCAAGTATGATGAAGAAATGGTCATTATTGGAATTTGGATTCATCTTAAGAAGTATTTACTGATCTGCAGTAGCGCACACAGGAATTTTTCAAGGGGGTCCTTGGTCGAAAGTTCCCCATTCTTGTATCATGCTCCTTTTGATTTTGTCGATTTTCGGGAACAAAATACAGTAAAAAACTAATTTTTGAATAAATAATTAGCATTAATTCATAAAATTAATCATTAATAACAAGTAATTAATTACATTTTACGTACTATATACTTATAATTATAATCAATCGGAAAAAATATCAAGGGCTTTGGGGGGGTCCCCCCCCTTTGTGAAGGTCCCCTTGGACCTCACTTTGAGAACGAGAATAAATAGGAGTCAGGCAAGAGCCAGTAGCCATTTTTATAAATAACTTTCTTTATTTGATTATCTTTCCCAAATAGAATCAAAGACTTATTAACAAATATATCTAAATAGTATTATGAGGTTTTAAAGGGAATGTCCTTTAAATTAACTTAAATATTTAATGATCCAATTAATTAACGATTAGAATATCGATCACGCAGAGATTACCACGATAAGAGATCCCAGATTTATATTTAATGTTCTTATTGAACATTTAATTTTAATCTCACTCGTAATAATAAGCTTTAATGAGACTTTAATTAATATTTACCACACTGCAGTTCAGCTCAGCTTTTCTCTGAGATTAAATTATCCAACAAGAAATCTTCAATAATAAATTTAACTTCACTATAACTTTCTGCTTCAATCTCTCTCTCCTACTGCTCTAACTTTACTATTCCGTTTGACTTAAATACTTTATCTAATCTACATACAACAAGGAATCCTGTCCTCTTTTTGGAGCTGATTGGAAATAGGTAGGGAATTAAATTTCCCTAAAAAAGACGACTCAAAAGGTTAGTGATAAAGTTCCGTATAGATTTGTCACACCTTGTGTGCGCCACTGCTGATCGGTGTTGTGTCACTCGAAGCACATCAATTTTCTCCTTTCCTAAAGTATATTTCCTCCTGTAAAGCTACTGCTCGAAAATTAATACGAAAATATGACATAAAATTATACGTTTTCGAGCAAAAATAAAAATTAGCCATTTATAATTTCCAAAAACTTATTTAGATTTTGCATACGGCAGATATCTCTGTGGAGGCCTTTTACACGTTTTGAGTGTAAATTATTGGGAGAAGGGATTGATCTTACATTGATTTTCAAATGTAATGTTTTTTATTGCTATGTTAATAAAGAATATTCGATTATTGTGAATTTTTCGATTTATTTTTGGACTGGGGCTAATTTTTTTTCGGAGCTGCACATTTGGAAACTATTGTATTACCGTACGTCCTAAAAGGGAAGATGGTGTTTAGAATTAGAATGACGCGTGCATTATATTTCTTAAAATATTTTTGAAGTTTATTTATTTTTATCACACAGAGATCAGAGCATTTATCTTAGAATTTCAGCAATGTTATACTAACTGATACATCAAAAGAGTTATAATTTATTGTAACTTAAAAATAAGAAGCTAACAAGTTTAACTTCTATCCATAAAACTAATAAAATAATCTTTTTATATGAAAGATGAAAAAGTAAGAAATAAATGTGTTGTAATTAGTCATAAAAGAACAATTAAATACGAATAAGAATAGTTTTTTCCTTATATAAATAAGTTTACCAAGATACATGAATGACTTGCTGATGCTGATATGTGTAGTCATAATTTTGTCTTATGTCAACTAATTGTTTGCGTTTTACTAATCATGAATTTTTCTAAAAATTCGAAGGATTCGATATTTTATGCTAACGAAAGCAGTATATTACAGTTGGAAAAAATATAAATTTTACATTTATTCATTTGTGTATATAAAGGATTTATTTTTAAGAACATGCAAATAAATCGATAGTTTATTAATGTCTAATTCAGAGGAAACAAGAGGGACATCGCAATGAGACGGTCCCCATTATTTGAATAACAATCAAATAACGAGGATGATATCCGACCTGGAACCCAGTCGATTATGTAATGACGGCAATGAAAGTACTTTAAGCCTTTAGAAAGTTAACGTGTATTAGAGCCCTGCTAGATGATGGAATCCTCAATTGTGATCACTCGGCTACCACAGCTGTAAAAACATGTGGAATCTACAATGTGATACTGTTTAACAAGTGACATTTATTTATGATTTTGAGATATAGTATTAAGTTAACGCCACATTCCTGCCATTTATCGCATTTAACTGTCATTGTTAATCGATTGTCATAATTTTCAGCATATAAAGGAACAATTAGATCAAAGATGAACATTATCATATAATTTTAATCCTTGAAAAATGCTTGGTGTAAAAATCTAAACTTAATCTTAAGATTCAATAATTATTATGAAATCTAACGCATCAAAACAGAATGAATTATCGAGGCAATAAAAAAAATGACATTTATCAATGTTTTTATTCTTTTAAGAAAGAAAGTATGCAAAAATTCTTAACAGAGTGTTATATAAATAACTAATTAATTCTAAGAGAAGCAATTATAAATTGATTAACCACATTATAGCTTAGTTGAATATTTACATGTCTATTGGTACACAGATGTTCAATAGTTATAAGATTTTTTAAACTCACATATAGTTGATGTAATTTTGTTACTTGTTAAAGAATTATGTATGTGTCTTAAAGCAAATATTTTCTATTATAAAAAGATAAAGAGCTTCAGAGTACTATATGATTATAAAATAGCCCATTATCGATTTGAGATCTTACATTATGACAGAGAGAGACAGGCAAAAATTTTGCTTTTTCTTTCCATTTTTTAAATTCATTGTATGTATCTAAATGTTCAAATAATTATATTATTATTTGTTTTTCAAAATTAATTAATTTAAGAGTTAACACGATAATTTGAGTTTGTATGTACAAAACTACTGCGTTTAACAGAATAAAAATAAATCTATAACATTTTAAAACATTTACTGAAAATCAAAATATAAATAAATTTTACCCTGATAAATTAATTTAAATTTGCTTTAGGTTATTATACCTTTGACTGAAATGAAATAAGCGTTTCCTTTTTTGTGCAATAGTTTACATTGTGATTAGTGTTTTATATAATAATCAATGTTTTATGCTATTTCATTCAATACCTTTAATAATACTGAAAAAGAAATCTTGGTGGAATGTGGTTTAAATTCATAGGAAATGTCTCCTTTAAAAGGAAAAGAAATTTTTTGAATTGAAATCAGTAGTAATTATTACACGCGATTTCCAAACACAAGTTTCTCTAAGAAAAGGAAAATGGGGACTTCCGGCCCAAACTTAGAAAGTTCTACAGTATTGGATAATTTTTTTATAAAAAAATTATCCAATCCAAAATATCTGAAAAAATAAATATAATCAGAACATAGTCTAACAGATAGTTACATCTAAATTAAAATAATATGTTCGTTCTCTTTTTTTTTCGCCTATTTATTCGTGAGTCACGCATTTTATGTACAATAGTATAAACAAAGGAGTGTTCGGGGGCGCTCTAAGGCTATTGAACGTTTGAAACTCTGAATACAGAATAAGATGATTCTTGTAAATGAATATGGAAAGCAAGTCGTAAAATCTTTTATATCAACAAAAAATGCTTCTCCCCGTTGATTCTTCAGTTTTTGGTCATTGTTGATTATCATATGCCTATTTGGTGTAAGAAAACCTAGAAATGCACATCTGCCTTCTTGTAAATCTTCTAAGGTTACTTTCAAATAGCCGGAAAATTATTCTTCCTCTTATTGCCGTAATAAATCTTTGGAAAGGGCATTTCCTTTTCTGTTAAATTGTCCGACATACGATAAATAGAAACTATGCCGACAAAGCACTCCGCCCTCCAACAAGGCCCTCTTCTACTTACCCAGTCACTTTAGGGGACTGTTCAAACGAAGAGGAGGGGGTGATATTTGAAGCGTAAGTCTTTCTTCGTTTTGAAAAAAGTAAAGAAAAATTGTTGTTACAGTTATCTGCAACTCGATTGAGGAGTCAGTGCGTTGAGAAGGAAATGTTTTTGTAATTGTTTTGAATGTTGATCGAAGGAGTTGTCTTCGTAGGAATGTTTTGGCTCTACCTTACGCACAAAATCAGTTCATCACCGCACAAAAATCAGAGCAGTAATGTTAGAATTTAGGCATTATATATGCAATTCTTTTGAAATTTTAAATAAAAAGTAAGGATGATCCAAAGGCTAAGAATAGAACTTTTTTTGTACAAAAGTCGAAAACAATTAAGAAGCCCAGTATGTTGTTATTACTCGCAAAAGAAACAATTCAGTACAAAGAATAATAATAAATCCTTTTATGTAAACAAGTTTACCGAGATACATGAAGCTCCTTGGCAAATTAAAAATGTTTGTAGTCATAATATTTTGTCTTTGATACCAGCTTATTGTTTGTACTTTCCTATCAAGTATTCTAAAATTCAAAAGCATTTCCTCTTTTTTACAAATGAAAACAATTTATTACTGTTGAAAAAAAATATAATCTTAAATTTCTTATGTGTATTTAAAGAATTTATTTTTAGGAACACGTAGGTAAATTGATAAATCTGATATACATTATAAATGTGAAAAAGTTTGTGGGTCTTTCACGCAAAAACAACTGAATGGATTTTAATGAAAGTTTACAGTAATATAGATTATGCATCAGAATAACACATAGGCTATAATTTATAACATAGGCTGTAATTTATAAAAATTTGTAAAAAGTGTCCAAAATATAACGATATTTGTCAAGTAAGTAGGAAAAAATTCCGGCATCTGCAAGCAAATCTGGCTTGCGCTGCAAAAAAGCCCACCACAGCATATATCTATCTTTTGTTTTTGAAAAACTCTTTTTTGTTTTGGCAACGCAAGGGGCTCGCTTCTAATTAATTCCTGTGATCAGAATAATGCCTATTTTTTTTTATTTCAGAATAAAAATAAGTTTTGAAGGGAGAGAGGTTGTTATATAAATCTCTCTTTATTTTAATGTGTTTTTTTTATTTTATTATGCACATTTAGTAGTAAGAAATTGATCTTTTTTCAAAATAAATGCTTTAATCGGTTCTGGTACTTAAAGTAAATAAACTTTCTCTTTCACACTGCATCATTTGGACAAATTTTCAAAATTTGTTTGGGGTTAGTAGTTAATTATAACGCTATAATTTTAATTGAAATGGCAGATATTGCGTTTTTAAGTATAAAAATAATTATAACTACTGTACTAAATTTTTTGGAGTGTGTGAGTGAGTGAATATTAACATCGCACTGTTCAGCTACACAAGGGCTTTTGGCAACGTATCACGTAATTTTGAACCATGGTCAAGTGACATGCACGACACCTGAGCTGGCACCCCCTTCTCCTTACTACCACACCACACCAACTTAGAAGGAATATTCTACCAATACTTAGCAGGAATACTCTTTGAAATCCACTCTTCCAAGGTATATGACAGCACGGGTTCTATGATGAGTATTTTAGCGGGGAAGCCGAATAGTTTTGTAGCAGATATTGCGTTTTCAGCTGATGGCATTTTCAGCGGATTGCAAAGATTATTATTTTTGTCCCGAAAAAATACTTTATGTCAAAATTTAAGTGTCTTATAATTTTGTATGTTAGTGAAGACCTTGGAAAATGATTTGCCTACTTATTTTAAGTGAACGGTGTATATAATTAATTTTACAGTGGAATATCTTTAATTAATTTATTAGCTGTAACGGATTCAATTTTCCAAAGTGGAGTATTTTGTTTATGTATATCCCTTAATTTGTAAATGTAGTGATCTAAAAAAATATTGTATGAAAAAAACTGCAGTAAATCATAATGCGGTTGGATTAAGTATTAAAGTGCATTTCTCCCCTAAACGGCGGGTCTTACAAAGC
This sequence comes from Trichonephila clavipes, assembly GCA_019973935.1. Classification (NCBI taxonomy): domain Eukaryota; kingdom Metazoa; phylum Arthropoda; class Arachnida; order Araneae; family Nephilidae; genus Trichonephila; species Trichonephila clavipes. Next base: position 863,266 of record BMAU01017476.1, read on the forward strand.
TCTAATAAAGCTCGAGCTACGAAAGTAGCTAGGCATTTGCCAACTTGACTCTATCGTTAACATTTCGTTATGTTTTTCATTGAATCGCCATTATAATTTAAGAAACGGTGTTGCTTGCGAATATTACAATATTAAAATAAAATAAATACAACAGAAAGTAATATTAATGTATTACACTTTCAGATATAAATTATTTACACTACTTTAAGCGCTCATTACGCAAAACTTTTAACAATGTGTTACTTTTGCTGAGCAGAGATCAACTTAGGGAGGTATTTTCAAAAATCTACCCTCAAGAGTGTTACGGGGAGTTATAAATAAAAAAAATCCTATTTATCAGCCATTAGACCTACATACTTAAAATTTAACAAAAATGTTTTTCTTTCTTTCTTTTTTTTGTTTAGGTGAGATATGCAAAAAGCTTTTTTTGTTTAATTTGCAATTCACATAAAATTAACTCATTAAAAACGTCTTTTTCCTTCAATCTGTGTTGTTTAGTTTTTCAGTTCACCCGTGCGAAGAACGGGTATACCAGCTAGTATATATATAAGACGCATTTGTTGTCTGTTTGTCTGTTCCCTTATAACTCAAGATCCAGACAACCAAATAACGTGAAATTTGGTACACGTACAAGAAATTACACGAGGAAGGTTCTTAAATAGGTTTGGCGTTCATAATTCTATTTGAATTTTTTAAAATTTAATTTTTAAGTGATTTTCCAGTGTTATGACGTCATATGATGTCACGTTTCTCACTAAGTGGACAATTTGTACTTTACATGCCGTTTTTCAAGATTATCACATATTTTTACAGTAGCTATGCTTATCGGTTGGAATATTTAGTCAATTTTTCTATTCTTTGATATTTAATTAGGATTATTTTTCAAATAAATCATTTTTTTTTAAGGATTCTGCTTTAACAACTAAAATCTTGTTTTGTGGTTTGGCAACATTTAGGTATTATCGCGGGATGTTTATATGTGTGATTTTGCTTACAAATTACAACTTACAATTTCAGTATTTTTCCGGAGAATTTATTTATTTCTTTAGAATGCGAAGGTTATAATTTTGACAAACTAAAACTTCTTATTGATAATGGTATTTCAGTTCTTATTACTGCGATTAACATAAGTATAGTATTTCCGTTTTCGTTATCTGTTTTAGATAGTATGACATTAATAATATTTTGCAATTTTATGTGTCTTTATTTTAACCTTTAAGGGTATACTATTGGCTTCAGTGCATAAAATTGCCTTGCAGAAAATCAAACTTGGGTAATTATACTGCCCAAGTAAAAGCAGTGTTTGTAGTAATTACATATCAAACTGGAATAGGCATCAGCGAATGAGCAAAACAGACAAATGGCTTAAATACCTGTTGAGGAAGCAGGTAATCGTAAGATAAATTATTTTTGGTACTTATGTACTATCCTAACAATCTCCAACGTTCAAAATAACTTGCCAAGTTGGCAACCCCGATTTCGTATGTCATATATATGCTGAATTGTGAGTCATGTGTTTTGTTTCATATAATGTCGCCAATAGGTTGCGGTTGTATGTAAGTACCTTATTTTTTCAAATTATGCTTTTGCATTGATAAAGTTAGTTCAGTTCTTTTTATGTCAGTTAATGTTAGTATTGTACTTCATTTTTCAATCTATTTTTATGCTCGGGATATATATACTTTGGGTAATTTTTGTATTTAGTACTTACGTATTATTGCGCAATCGCCAACGTTCAAGACAACTCGCCACTTTGGCAATCCCAACTCTGTATGCGTTGAATTGGCAATCATGTGCTTCATTTTGTATAATGTCACCAATAGGTTGCGATAATACATATACCTCTAATTCTGTACATTACTATAACATTAGACGGGCCACAACACCAATTTGGCGTGATTTCAAAATCATGCCAAAAATGTGTAGCCTACCAATATGAAATTAATATTATGAGTATTATCTTAGCCTGTTTTATCTTTCCCTCCACTAATCCTTAATTAATTCAATATATAATTTTTTTTTTTTGTATTTTAGTATTTACATTTTTTTTTTTTTTTTTTTTGGCGATTATGTACTGCAAATATTTTTTTACACATTGCGATGTCTTTGGCAAAATTAATCAGTGGTATTTTCCTTAAATATGTTTTTTATCTGTTTTTGACAATTTTTAAAATTTTGTTTGATGTCTGTCTTAAAGGCAAATAGCAAAATAAATATTTTACAGTATATATATTGTGTTTGTACGAAAATATTTATACTGATTTAGTCAAAATATTGAGCCTTCTTTTATTTTTAATATCTTTTTAAGATTTAATTTTATGTTATAACTAGCTACACCTAGCTAAATGTTGCTGTGGCTCAGTCAGCTTTAAAAGACTGGTACACCATAAAATATGCCATGAAGCTTACAAAAGTAATACACAAGAATTCAAACAAATCTATATCTATATATACATATGACGCATTTGTTTGTCTGTCTGTTTCCTTATAACTCAAGATCCAGACAACCAAATAACGTGAAATTTGGTACACATTCACAAAATTACATGGGGAAGGTTCTTAAACAGGTTTCGTTCCCTCTCAACCTCACTCTGGCCTCCTCCAGCCAAAAAGAATGCTCCATGTGCATGTTCCGAGTCATGGGTTCATTTTAGAGAGAAAACTTTATTAAACAAAAGCAGTAAGTAATTTGCAATACTTCTTTGTTGTATTTACTTTACTGCAAGCTAATACTGCAACAAATATCACATTACTTACTACATTGCATTCCATTCCTTCATTCATAGGAATGCATTGTCATTTTTTTGCTGCAGTCATGCCTCTGAGAAAAAGGGCGAGAGTATAGACTTGCAGACACCATGCTTTTCTCATGGGCAGTTGTATGTGGCCTGCTCTAGAGTGGGCAGAGAGGAAAATCTTTTTGTACACACTCTAAATGGAACTGCCAAAAATGTTGTCTATCACATTGCTTTAAGATAAATGTACCCTTTTATTGCATGCAAATAAACAGTTTTGTAAGCTTCTACAGAAAACCTTATTTTAAACCCGGCAAAGCCGGGCACTTGCAACTAGTATATATATATACACACTCTATAACAAAAAAAAACGACGCACTAAGAACGAGTTGCCCGATAGAGATAAAAATTGGTGGATAGAAATATTATGTACAGAATAGAAAATGATTAAAATTTCAGAAAAATTGACTGGTTTATTTTGGAGTTACAAAGTAACGAGCTCAAAAGTTGTTGACACACCTCTAGCCTAGATGCAAGCTGCCACACGACATGGCATAGAGTGATAAAGCACCCTGACGGTCTTCTGCGGCATTTCTTGATAAATTTGCTCTAATTGTCGGGCTAGGTTATCAACATTTCCTGATAGATGTAGTCGCCTTTCCATCATATTCTAGATATGCTCTCAGAATGTCATACACGTATCGCTGTGCTCCAAGTTGCCTCTAATGACGACCAAACGGATAAAAAAAAATGACACTCCAGCTTCTGATTGAGAGCCTGTGCGGCGTGCCATAGTGAAAGCAGGATCGGCACGCTGTCCTGGACGTCTCCAGACTAATGTTGCCAGATCGTGCGATTTTTCGCGAATTTGGCTACTTTTTAAAACTTTCAGCTACTTTTTTTATCCTATTGCTACCGCGAATTTTATGCTACCTCACTTTAAGATTCCGCTACTTTTTGCTACTTTCAACCATATATAAAAGTATTTGGAACAAATTTCGAAAAAAAATCGCAAGAAAAATTGTGACTTTAGTCTTTAAAGAGAACATGGAGTTGCAGTATGTTTCACCACTCCGAAACGATACGAAAAGCTGTAATTTCTCCCTTCCCCCTCGCCTACGCCATGAATCGGAGCCTATCTATAAGCGGGACTCTCCTCTCCCACCACTCTTTTCCACTGCAAGTGTTAGAAAAAAGAAATGGTGGGATTCGTTCTAATCCCGATAGTAGCTTGAAAATGAAACGTGTAATATTCTTAAAAAATAGGCTTGGAGATAATTTCTGGCCGCGGTAGCCGAGTGGTATAGGTATCGGATCGTGGCTTGCCTTGTCACGAGTTCGAGCCCAGTACCACTAAAGACCCGCCGTGTAGGGCAGCGATGCACGTTAAATCTGTCGAGAGCTGAAACGCCCTCCCGTTGGTGTGGTGTGGGAGTTAGGAGAGGGGGTGCCAGCTCAGGTGTCGTCCACGTCACTTGACAATGGTTCAAAATGACGTGGTCCGTCACCAAAAGACGTGTAGCTGAACAGTGCGACGTTAATATTCAATCAATCAATCATGGAGATAATTTCTACATATATATTAAACTGCAAAAGTAATTGTGAAAGGACAAATTCTTAGAGAACTAATTAAATTGTATAATTATCATCAATGGTACTGCATTGAATTAAAGAATAAAAATCTATTTTTTTGTAATTAACTTACGTTGCAGCACCGGACTTATAAAAAATTGTAAACAATGACAAAAGTAAGCACTTGTCATCTAGAGAGATTATGTAATAAAAATCTTATTAAATCCCTTTTGAAAGGTTTTCATCTAGATTCTGTGGCGTAAAGTACAACCTCGCATTGTGGGAGGCTCAGGGATTCTACAGGGCTCAAAGCTAGACTGACGCCAAGTACGTATTAGGGCTTGGGGTCCAAAAGCTGACTTTGCAAGGGGCCCTAATATTCTTCCGTTACGCCACTGCTTAGATTCCTCTCTTTCCAATCTCAACTACTTGTCTTCTATCATTTTACTTAAATTAATACAAGAATAGAATTAAATATTGTTAAATAACAGCTGTCAATTTTAGCAGAATTTGAGCGGATTAATTTGCTCTTTCAAAATGATCATTGCAAATTACTGAAAGCATTAAAAGATTGCACCTACTCTTTTAAAAAGAAGAATTTACACTAAATGTGAGAGTCTCCAAGGTGACATGAGTTTTACAAGCATTTATTTGCCTATGGAAGTACTTGATGAATGTCTTTTTGAATTAACTGAGCAAAAGTAAAATAATTTCTGTAGAATCTACAAAAGAAATCTATCAAAGATGTCATAATTTTCTCAAGATTTCCTGTGAGCAACTTTTAAACCAAATCTCTTCAAATTACGAAACTTTAAAAAAAGATAAAGAATTTTTCCCCTGAGATATTTTTTAAAATTCAAATCGTCCTTTTTTATTATTATCTGCCTTTAGAATTAGCAGACCAATCTAAATTATATGTTCTGGAGAATCAATGGAGACAAATTTTTAACATGCAGTTGAAAGATATTTTTCTGTCTGAATCTGAACTTTTAAATGATGATTAATTATTTTGATGTCACATTTTTAATATAAGAGACGCAGTTATAAATCCATTTTTAAGAGATTTAGCTGTAATTGCTTTAAAGCTTTACAGCCTACCCATAAATAATGCCACTGTAGAAAGGGTATTTTCCAGAGTGATGTCAAAAAGACAAATTTATGAATCGAATGTGACTCGAACTGTTTGAGTTAATTCTCAGAATCAAAATGACTTTGGAAGAATTAGGGACTTGCTGCGTTGATTTCATTCCATCGCCACAAATGCTTCATTCAGAAATTTATAAAAAAAACACAGCAGATCACGATACTTAGCAGGAAGAATTTGAATATATTTTAAAGGAATTAAATAATTAAAGCATTTTAACCTTTTTTTTTTAAAAAAACAGTTTTACAAAATTGAAAAAAAAATATATTAAAAAATTACAAGTGAAAATCGATTCACTACTTCTTGCTACTTTTTCTCTCTCTTCATGCTACTTTGCTGCATAAGTTTCTGGCAACTCTGCTCCAGACACGTCTTCGATGATCGTCAAGACACAGTTGGAAGCGGAATTTGTCGCTAAGCACTATACGTCCCTAGTCAGCATGATCCAAGCCTGGCTCGACAGTATGCAGGCGTCAATGGCAGGTGGCGCAGCGGCCGTTAAACGCGTAAATTTCGCTCTAGCAGCCATCTGTGAATGGTCATGGTGGACACTCGTGTGCGGGTCGCACGTCGGATGGTTGATAAAAATGAATCAGGTGCTGTGACAGCTGATTTGACAGTCAATTTGTCCTCCCTATCTGCTGTGGCCCTAGGTCGACCGCTACCATCATGACGCTGAAATCTGCCACTTTCCACCCATTCTTGCCACCATCTTCTAATTGCCGCATTGCTTCGACCCATATGACCGATTTGTCCAACCTGCCTCTTTCAACCCAAAGATACGACCTCTTTCAAACTCTGATAGTTGCTCATAATGAGCTCGAATCCTGTGGCGAGGCACTTTTTCAGTCGTTGCAAGGTATCCTAAATCGCAATGCAAAAGAAATTTTGACCATGAGACTGAGAATCGTTTCTTATAGACACCTGCGGAGTGCGCAGTTCCGATGCGCTGTAGCTCCCACTATTCATTCATTGGACACCAAATTTCAATCATTTGCATGTTGGGTACAAATGTCTTTGCATACGAAATTTCATTACAATCGGGCAACTCCTTCTCGGTGCATCGTTTTTTTTTTGTTGTTGTTATAGAGTCTATATGCTGTTCGAATTAATTGGGACAAACATGTATTTCTTTTTGAGTTGGTATGTGATTACTACTGATGTCCCGAATCATCTCAAACCCGTTATATCTGCCTTTAAGAGGTGTGATCGATCGACTTTGACTAAAATTTATTCGTTTTAGTGTGTAGTTATGAACCTTTCAGTGGGGCAGCTGGTAATATCAGTTTTGCGTTCTGTATAACGCGTGTTACTTTTACATGTTCAAAGACAGATATTACTCCAAGGAATCGTTCTAAAATAAATCTCTCTTAATGAACACATTTCTATGACAGTGATATATCTACGGCAGTTGGTGTGATCAAATTAAGTGCTTCAAGAATTTTAAGAACATTTGAATCTGGATCTAATCTAATTTAACATTTGGATCGTCGCTTCCAAAAAGAAAAGAAAAATGCGGGCGGAAAACTACTCCAAGAAATAATAAAATTTTAATAAGAAAAAAATCCAAGACAGTCCAGCACAGACTTTTGAAGTGATTTATTGGGTAAAGTGTTAAAGTGAGTACTTCAACTGTAGGAAAAGGCTTCTGAAAGGTGGTCTTAAGGCAACAAGACTGAGAAAAAAACTATTTCTAACTCAGAAAATGATGAAAAAACGCTTAGAGCATGGGCCAAAAAATACCGATCATGGACTGTTAACGACTGAAGGAAAGTAATTTTCAGTAAAGAAACATTTATTTGTGCAAGGATACAAATCAAGTGTAATAAGACGAAGTGAAGTTGAAAGTCTTTGTTACCAGATCATATCCAACAGATTGTTAAACACCCTGATAAAAACTTTTAGGTTAAAATTAGGCATTTTTTCAGTGGCGTAACGGAAAATAATTGGGTCCCCCCGCAAGGTCAGATCATGGGCCCCAAGCTGGATATATATATATACAAAGAATTGCAAAACCATAACATATAATGTACCTTTACAAATCACGCAAAAATATTTAAATATTAAACTTATAACTGATATAAAATCAACCTGTGTCTGAGTAAACAAAGTAAATACGTTTAACATTAGAGAGTATTTATAGTATTTAAAAAATGGAAAATCTAACAACAGTCGACTGATAACCTGATAACTTAAATAAAAACGATACACTAAGAAAAACAAAAACACTGCAAAATAATATTTTCGTTTTCAGATCCTTATGATAGAAAAAAGGTATCACTTACCAAATTCTTCGTTTATGAATCCCGGGAGGAGCTTGACCTTAAGTTCGATAAAATTCTAGCATAAATTGTCAAAAAGTCAAAGACACAACTAATGTTACTACTAAGAAAGCATGGACACAAAAAAGAATGTGCTCGCAGTACTACTCAGGTTAAATTACAAAAGTAACTAGTTCGTTGGGTTGTTCGCGACATCTTTTATCAAATTTAGCTTAATTAAATCTTCACTAAAAACTGCTTTTAGAGACATAATTTGATTTGGAAATTCACTAGATAGGTCGAGGCTGTATACTTTTTGAAGATTACTAGCTTCATTATATAAGAGATCATTTGTAGTGCTTACAATATTTTTGGGAGAAAGAAAACTGAATGATTTGTAAATGCCATTCATACTCTCAAAGCCATTTTTTAATTGAATAGTAATAGCATCAACATTGGCCTTAAAAACATCCACCTCAAACAATCGTTCTCTGTCTTGCAGTTTTTCATCAGCATTGAAATCATCGAAAAACTGTCTAACTTTTCTATGTCTTTTTTTCAAACTCCGGTGTGATACCCCATTTTTTAGACAAACCAAAAGCTTCTTCCTTTATATTAACAAAATTGTTACGAAGATTCTTGATAGACGTTAAGCTAGAATTTAACATGGTCTTATCGTTTTCCAAATCCATTTTTGGTGATAGTAATGCTTTTGAAGTTAAATTTATGCTTTGTAAAATTTGACATTGGAAAATTAGCAAAAAAACAAATTGAAACTTTTCCATATGTTTTTTAATCGCTAAAGATTCTTGTTTCTCGTCTTGCTTAGTACTGGTTAGTAAAATATTTGAAAGTACTTTTAAAATCGAAATGTAATTGTAGCGAATTGATATTACAGAATCAAATCGAGATAACCACCTTGTCGTGCATAATGATTTAATAGTCTGCTGAATGTTCTCGTTATTCTGCACAATTTTCAGATCACTCCACCTTTTAATGCTGAACCCAAAAAAATGTGTAAATTTTTTGACAAAAGTCGTAAAATTCTCTTACATGAGGCACGTTATTACATGCATCGTTTAGAACAAGATTGAGGTTGTGTGTTGAACAGTGAACGTACTTTGCTCTTGGTTGTTTGTCCTTAATTAATTTCTGTAATACCCCATACGCTCCACTCATGTTGGCTGCCCCATCATATCCTTGTCCTCGACACTTGGCCAAATTAATGTCCAGTGTATTTAGAAAATTTAACACATCACTTTTCCCAAACTTTTTACAGTCTGATTTGCCGCCTTAATAAAGCCTAAGAACGTTCCGTTGTGACGAATCTGTACGGAACCTTTCCACTAATATTCTTAGGCGTCTTTTGGGGGATTATAAATTCGCGTATATTTCCAATCAACTCCAAAAAGTGAACGGGATATGCAAAGTAGATTGGGTATTTAAGTAGAGCGTTGAAAGCTGGCAAGTATGAAGGCTATTGAGCCAGCAGCAGTAGCCTCAAATTTAGAGGATTCTATGGGATTACGTTAGTGAAGCCTTATTGCTGTAATTATACGGAAGAACTAGAAAGCTGATATATCAAGCGGTAATTCTAATTTATTTACGCTTAAAATAAGCGTTAGTTTAATAAAATTAGTTAAAGTTAATGAAAGCTAATAATTCGAGTTACGTGTATTTCTCGGACCTCCTATTTCGGTAGATAATTTAATTTAATATTAAAGGTAAATCCCTTTTTGTTTGACGTAACATAGACATATTATGTTATTAGAGTTTCTTATATTTGAATTGATATAATAAATACAAATTATTACTATACAAAATGGCTCATAGTGATTCTTTGCCTCAACTTAATCTTGGTGTCTAGGACTTAATCAACTTAATCTTGGTGTCTCTTTGTATGTGGACCCAGGGGGGTCCACACACCGTTAATTCTGATATTATCTGGCTCATTATTATCATTAACATCAGTTGTTACATACCTTATTATAATACTTAATTGGTCTTTTTTTTAAAAATATCCTGTGTCGTGTCCAGAATAATAGAGAACATTTCCTTATATTTTTAACAATATTTTCTTTTATTCTAAAGCCTATAACAGCATTTTGAATTTTTGGGCTAAAACATTTTTGAATTCTTTCTTCTGACAAAAGAAGAGGCTCATATTTAGCCAAGCGGTCTATTATAGTCCAAAAATTTCCCCTTTGAGTCGAATCTCGATGTCCCCGAAATGGAAGATTGCACATCGCTAGAGTCATTGTAACGTCTATAATTCTTCGTAAGATTTGGCTAACCTTATGAACTTCTTTAAAATTGCATTTCAATAATGAATCCACCGTTTTGTTTTGTTTCCAGATGTCATATGTGCTTGGATATGAATTAGAGAATTGTCATGCTGTTTAATTTTTTTTGATATTCCTTGCCAGTCATTCACATCTTTACACCAGGCTTCTTTAAAATACATATTTGTTCTATCAGCGAAAAGCCAACATACCTGACAGTAAGCAACATGAATAGCACAGCCATTTCCTTTCGATCTTTTGTCCTGCCTTGGATATGAAACTATAATAAGATGATGAAAAGCTCCTTCCCTTGGCATCTTTTTAGATATTACCTTCTGGTTGGTATGGGCCCAATTTTAAAATTTGTTCCCTTAAATCTACATCTATGGGCGTACCTACATAATGTGCAAAATCATTTCTCTAATCAATTTTGTTTCTTCGTTTTCCTTTTCGGACTCCTTTTCTTTAGATAGAGTATATCCTTATTAGTTGAAGTGTCCGAAACTGTGTTTTTTTTTCCCTTGTGAATTGATTTTCACTTCCAGGATTTGTTTATCAAGTTCCCTGGCATTACTACTACTAGCACTTGCACAAGATGATGAACTTGCGGATATTAAAAAGTTATCCAATTTTGCATATTTGCTATTAATATTATACTCCTTTTCCTTTCGAATTTTTCGTTTTTGAGAACCACTCAAAGTTGTTTTTAACTCCACTCATTTTAGGGCCAAGTTTCTTCTTGTCTTATTAACAAAATAACAGAATAAGAATCAGAATAATTAATTCCGTTTACAAAAAACAGTTCTAATATTACAAGAGAGAAGTGAGATCAAAATGTATTAACAGCGAAGGAACACTTCCTATATTGAAGTGCATTGAATATAAAAATATATATGTTCCAAAAACAATTTTGTGAAACATTTCTCATTGTGCTTTATTTGATTGAATACTCATAAATATACGGAAATTTCTGAGGGCATATGGATTTCTAAATCATAAATCTAGACAATATAATCATTTAAAATACTCTCTATGCGTTTTCAAGTATCGCAATACTATTTTTCATGAAAAAAGCATAACAGATGTACGTTATTTACGAGTTCGCTCAATAAAAATGAAATACATGTGGAGGGGGGGAGGAAGCTAAAGACGCCAATAAGTTACTTTGCTACTTCAGTAAAAAGTTACATGTCTTTTTTTCTCCTAACATGAAGTATACTAAAAAAACAGTGATGAATTTTATCTTTCTAGCATTTTATCCAATTTTCCGTCTTTCTTTTTATCAGTTAGTATAATTTAGGTTTGAAAAGAAAACCCACTAAAGAAAAGTATCTCTTTCGTCGCGAGAATTACAGTAAATTAAAATGTTTTTTGATTTGGTTATTGGATCTAAGATAACTAATAAGCGATCACAATTTTGATTTTGACTGATGTTAGAACGCCAATTTGAAAATCACTTAAAAATTGGATTCAAAAATGTAAAGCTAATTTTGTGAAATTCTACGTTAAGGGCGTCAGTCTAGCTTTGGGCCCCCCACAGTACGTTACGCCACTGCATTTTTTGCACATCGCGTCAAACACTGTAAAATAAATTCTAATGCATAAGATAAAAAAAAGCTTTTTGAATTTTATTCAGAAAGCGTTTACCTATACTTTTCTCTATCACCTTTGAACAATTCCAATTTATCACAAAATTAGGGCTCAAAAATTGCACAAAATGAAAATTTTAAAAATTTTTTGCATTTATCAGAAAGAAAAACTATCATAAAAAAGGTAAATATATTGTTTTTTCTTATTCTTTAGTGTACACTATGCATACTATAATAATAAACAATAATGCTAAATTTCATGCAATTATCTCAAGGACTTTTTGAGAAATCATGTTTGCCATGCGATAAAAATATGGAAAAATCTGTCTCGGAGAAAAACGCATTTAAAGATTTAAAATCTAAATCTTAAAAAATTATACCGCTAAAACAACCTAAAACCTCTTTATATCAAAAGAACAAACATTTTATAAGCCCATATCAGTATTATATATTTGTTTCAAATTCTTTTTTTTAATTTTGTTACCAATTTTATTGAGTCAAAAAAAATTTTCTTATCGTCTAAATGCATAGTTTTATAAATACAAATTAAAGATATAAAAAGCAAACTAGAGAAAAACTTTATTACGTTAAAAAATAATATATTTTTATATGGAAACACACACACACACACACACACACACATATATATATATATATTAAGTATCTTAGAGCTTAAGAAATATGTAATATAAAATATATTAATGTGTGTTATTTTGTCAGTAAATATTCCCGAAAATTTCTTTTAAAAAATATTGCTTATCACAAAGATTATAAGAAATTATAATGAAAAACATATAACGAACAGTTTTTAAAACCTCCACTTTGACTTTTTTTCATCCTTAGTAATTTTGTTTCCTATGCAACTTTTTTTTCCCCCGCGAAAATTTTCTATATTCTAAGAAGTGTCCCACAGAAGTTAAAATGCGTTTTAAATATTTATATTTTTTTATATTTATATATATTGATACGTAGATCCAGATTCGAGGATTTTATGCAAAACAATCACAAAGAAAATAAACAGTTCTTTAAGAGCGATGTGAATTTATTATCGAAAATTCAATCCTTTAAATACAGGATTCAACAGAAATATTCACAGGGTAAACATCCGAAGGTCTTCACATCTTCAACAGCAATCAAACACAATCACCAGTGTTTAAAAATACACGTACGTAAAGATTATTCACAAGCACAGCCGAGCTAATCGCTAGTCAAAACAATCCTCACTACTCGCTGGCTTAATCAAGACTCCTCGCCGTACCGGCGAGCATCCTTTTTATATGTGCGACAGAAACTTCTAGAAATATAACCGCTCGTGTCATTGAACGTGACACTAGTGGAGAGATCTAGTACTTTCTAGAAGATTCCAGAGGGTTCCGAACTCGCCAACAATGTCGCCAATGACGCCAAATTGACCACCAACTAGGTAGCTAAAAATGATGCCAACTTGGCTCTACCGCCAAGATTTCGCCAAGTTCTCATTCAATCGCCATTATAACGTAAGGGGTGGCACTGCTTGTGAATAGTACAATTTTAACATGAAATAAATATAACATAGAATAATAAAAATGTATTAAACACTTAAATACAAATTATTTACACTATTTACACAAAATTCGTAACACTGCCCCCTCCTCAAAGACTGCACGTCCCGGGTAGTACAATCCTTGAGTAAGAGGCATCTATTTACAGGCAAACTACTCACATAATAATCATATATAAAGTAACAAATGTGTTCCACAGCATATACAATACAAATAAATTCAAAGCACATGAAGAGATGTAACCATAAATTCCAATATTAAAATAAAACTAAGGAATTAGAAAAGAGAAATAATTTCCATTATGTACAAAATAATTAATGACTATGGTCTGAACTTAAGGATCTTATTAATCTTGGCCAAGATAAGGAGCTAGCCTATTGTAATGTATTACCTTCGGTTTTGAGTGTGGTGATTTCTGCATCCGCACCACAACGTCATTCAGTCTTTTTAGGACTGTGTAAGGACCTTCCCAGTTTGTCTGCAGCTTTGGAGAGAGTCCTTTACGACGTTTCGGATTCCATAACCACACTTTGTCGCCTTCACGGAAGTCGTGTCCGGTTGCTCTTGCGTCGTATCGGGTCTTCATCTTCTCGGAAGCCATGCCGGTTCTTTCCCTAGCCAGATGATGCATTTCCTCCATCCGTGCCTGGAGTTTTTCGATATACTCCTCAGGCGCCAAGGGTGCATCTGTTGGCCGGCTGAACAGAAGACCTGCAGGTAAACGAAGATCACGTCCAAAGAGCATCTGGGATGGGGAATAGCCGGTGGTCTCGTGAACGGTACTCCTGTAAGCAAGAAGGAAAAAGGGCAATTTCTTGTCCCAGTCCTGTTGATTACTGGATACCAGGGGAGAGAGGCTGTTCAGGATGGTCCGATTGAACCTCTCTACTATGCCGTCACACTGAAGAAGCAAAGCCGTTGTCCTCTTTTTGTCGATGGCGAATATTTCACACAGTCTCTTGCAAACTGCAGAATCGAAGTTTCTCCCTTGATCGGAGTGCAGTTGTAGAGGGACCCCGAATCGTGAGATCCAGTGTTGAACTAGAACATCTGCAACAGTTGAGGCCTCTTGGTCGGGAATAGGATAGGCTTCAGGCCACTTAGTGAAGTAGTCCATGACAACCAAGATGTTATTGTTGCCATCTGATGATCTCGGAAGTGTGCCTAGGATGTCAAATGCTATTCGTTCGAAAGGCGCTCCCACATTATACAGCTGCAATCTTCTTCTAGTGCGTTTTCTGGGACCCTTGCGTGCAGCACAGGGATCACATATGCGACAACACGTTTCCACGTCACTCCGCACATTGTTCCAGTAGAAGCGCTCACGAACTTTTTGTAAGGTCTTCATAACACCAAAATGACCTTCAGTTGGACTGCCATGGAGTTCCTTAAGGACTGTTGAAACTCTTGTCTTTGGGAGTATTAATTGCCACCTGAATGTTTTTCCGTCTTCAGACTCCCATTTTCGATATAAAATACCATTTCTCAGATGGAGAGAGTCTCAAAGAGCCCAGTAACGCTTCGTTGTAGGATGGAAAGAGGCGTTGTCTTGCCAGCTGGGCTTTTCGTCAGACGACTCTTTGAATTCTATGATTGGTTTTATTTCAGATACACACAATAATTTCTTTCTGGTTTGGACAGACACTTGCTAAAGTAGGCGATAACACGCTCATGACCATCTATCTCTTGAGACAATACAGCCCCAATACTCTCAGGACTTGCATCCGTATCCAGAATAAATTGTTTCCCAATTTCAGGATATGCCAGGATTGGAGCAGATGTTAGTGCGTCCTTAAGCTTGGTAAAGGCGTTATTACAATCAACAGTCCAGATGAATTTCTGTTTTGCCTCGGTCAGCTTATGGAGTGGTCTGGCGATGGTTGAGAAATTTTCCCGAATTTCCGGTAATACGTGCATAAGCCCAAGAAATTCCGGAGCTGGTGAACATCCGTCGGGCAGTTCCAGTCTTTCACAGCCGAGATCTTATCTGGGTCTGTTCGTACACCTTCTGCCGAAATGATGTGTCCGAGATAGGTGACTTCACGCCGGAATAGGTGGCACTTGGATGGACTTAATTTCAGGTTAGCTTCTTTCAGCTTTTGTAGCACACGTCTGATATTTTTCAGATGTTCTTCGAAGGAGCGCCCCACGATGATAATGTCATCGAGATAAACTAGGCAGGCCTCGTACGAAAGTCCTCCGAGGACTGTTTTCATAAGGCGCTCGAATGTTGCAGGTGCATTGCACAAGCCGAAAGGCATAACCTTAAATTGCCCCAGTCCTTGTCCCGTGGAGAAGGCAGTTTTCTCTTTATCGTTTCTTTTTTCTCTTTTTCTTTCTTCTCAGTTTTCTTTTTTCTCTTTTTCTCTTTTGGACTTCCTCTTGTTTAGCGAATGGTAGTCGTCGGGGGTGCTGCTTAATAGGAGGATGCTCTCTCGTATCGATTCGGTGTTTTGTTAGTCTTGTTCTTCCAAAGTCCTCAGATGTTCTTGAAATGAGAGAGAGAGGGGCTCTGGAATTCTTTAATCAACCCTCCTGCAGCACATCTTTGTTTCTCGTCCAAGTCCGTGTTTTGTTGTAAATCCTTGACTAGATCCTCTGAAGAAAGGTCTTGGGTATTGCACTTCCGGTCTACACAAGTGACAGGAGCACAAGCTGCTATTACCTCTCCTTCCTGGATAGTCCTCGTCCTATCACTGATGTTAGCAATTCTCACTGGGATGATTGAATTCGAGAGGTCTACTACCGACGAGGCTATCAGTACTCCTGCTTTTAAACTGTCTGGGTCCGGATAATCAATCACGCCGAATCGGAATTTCCTATTTTCTGCTACTAAACCGGGTATTATATACTCAGTTCTTGGCGATAATGAGAGTTTGGTTCTTGCTATAATTTTCTGGTTGGATTCAAATTGAGTTTATAAGCCAAAAAGAGTGATGTCTTCAAATTTTGAATGCATATTGCTATTTTCAAAGTCCAATTTAAAGTTATTGTTCTTCAGAAATTCTAGTCCAAGAATACAGGGGTCGGTGATATCTGCTATATATGCTGTATGGTGATAGTCAATGTTTCCAAACCTTAGACTGATGTTAGCTTTCCTATGAACCTGAATCTTGTCACCCGTCACTGTTTGCAAGGAAACGCAGGGCGGCGTACAGATAATACTAACATGTGAGTTTTGAGCCAAATCTTTTCTAATTATAGACACATTGGCTCCAGTATCAACAACCATACACGGCACGAGATGTTATTAATTTGTCCTATTACGTAAAGTCCCTTGTCACCACCATTTACTGCCGTAATCTGAAGAATTTTGTATAATGGGGCTTTTCATTATCTGGCAACCTCCGCCCCACGAGATGGCCATATATTAATTTTCCTGCTTGGAAGAAGAGACGGTGTTCTCATTCTTCCTTGATCGGGGACAGTTTCTTCTCAGGTGTCAGGTTACACCGCATCCACAGCACTTGAAGTTGCGTTTCTCTTGGTTCTGACGTTGAGACTTAAAAGCTTGGAATTCATCTCTTAATTTCTCAATGTCACTTTTTCATGGAGATTCACAGGGAGCATCTAAGGTCACTCTAGCTCCTCGGGTGGATTGGTGGTCTCGGCGACTGGCTTGAGTGGTGACCTCCATTTTCAGGGCATATAAGAAGGCAGATTTAAGATTTTGGACATCTGCTATTCTTTACAGCCTTCTGGACTTCCCCCTCCCTCAGGCCGTCCACGAAATACTGTAAAGAGATTGTTTCTCGCACAGTTGATGGGTGGTCGGAGAAAGCCAAGTTGGCGAGCATTTCTACTTCGGAGGCATATTCCTGCAAGCTTTCTCCGGTTTTCTGGAGTCTTGTTTTCATCTGCAGACGTGCGTATTCCTTAGAGTATATCTGGCCGAACGGAAGATCCAGAGCATTATACAAGTTCAAATTCAGTCGCTTTGGGTCGGGAAGTGTCTGCAGTATTTCAGCAGCTTCTCCTCTAAGGGATGCTGCTAGCTGACATGCTTTCACCCCTTCGGTCCATCCATTGGCTTACGAAATTATGGAAAATTGCGTCTTGTATACTTCAAAGTTCGTTTTTCGTCATAGGTCGACAGTTTCACTGGACCTGTAAAAGCAGTCACAGGCACTGGAGAAGCAAGCACAGGTTCTGGAAAGGCAGACACAGGCACACTCTTGCTTTTGTTCTCATTTCCGCCAGCTAGAAACTTCTTCTCAAGATATTCCATACGCTGTGATATAAGGCTAAAATTTTTAGCAACTCCTTCAATTCTTTCCTCAACTTGCTCTTTAATCTTTTCTATTTCCTTTCCCATTTTTTCTTCAACTACTGTGATTTCTTCTTTCAATTTGCCCGCTATTCTGTCTTCCACACTGTTTATTTTCTCTTCCAGAAAATTCTTCAGTTCTTCTTGACATTTCTGTGCATTTTCTAGACCTTTCTGCATTTCTTGCTTAGTCTCTTCTTTGCCTTTCTCCATTCTCTCCTTTAACTCATTATTAGTTTCTTCCTGGCTTCTCTGCATATGATCCAGACTTTCCTGCATTTCTAGCTGGCCTTTTTGCATTTCTTGCTTAGTTTCTTCTTGACCTTTCTGCATTTCTTGCCTAGTCTCTTCTTTGCCGTCTTTCAAGGCATTGATGCCTTCCAAAAGAGCCTTCAGTTGCTCATCCATCGCTCTTGTTATTGGCATAAAACCCCACCTCTGACACCAAAATGTTACGTAGATCCGGATTAGAGGATTTTATGCAAAACAAGAAAATAAACAGTTCTTTAAGAGCGATGTGAATTTATTATCGAAAATTCAATCTTTTAAATACAGGATTCAACAGCAATATTCATAGGGTAAATATCCGAAGATCTTCACACCTTCAACAGCAATCAAACACAATAACCAGTGTTTAAAAATACACGTACGTAAAGATTATTCTCAAGCACAGCCGAGCTAATCGCTAGTCAAAACAATCTTCACTACTCGCTGGCTTAATCAAGACTCCTCGCCGTACCGGCGAGCATCCTTTTTATATGCGCAACAGAAACTTCTAGAAATATAACCGCTCGTGTCATTGAACGTGACACTAGTGGAGAGATCTAGTACTTTCTAGAAGATTCCAGAGGGTTCCGAACTCGCCAACTAGGTCGCCAAAAATGATGCCAACTTGGCTCTACCGCCAAGATTTCGCCAAGTTCTCATTCAATCGCCATTATAACGTAAGGGGCGGCACTACTTGTGAACAGTACAATTTTAACATGAAATAAATGTAACATAGAGTAATATAAGTGCATTAAACTTTTAAATACAAATTATTTATACTATTTACACAAAATTCGTAACACTATATTCGTCGACTGTATATATATATATACAGTCGACTCTCGATAATTCGAAGTTGGAGGGACCAATGAAAAACTTCGAATTGTCAAGAGGGTAGGAAAAAACTCACAAAATACACGAAGAGAAGTTTTTTTTAACACATTTAAATTTAAAACTATGTAATAAAGCAACAATTGTACATAATTTTTTAAAGTACATTTTATACAGTATAAAAATATAAAACAGAAGTTAAAATCCTATATTAAAAGAGAATACACTTATGTCTTGCAAACATCTATTAAAAGAATATACATACTATATATAATTATTCCTTTTTGTCGAAAAAAATCTGTTATCTTTTTTTTTTTTGTTTTAAGGCATTCAATCTAACTTTGTCAATAGATTTTTCTAGAACAAATGAAGCCTGTAAAATGTCTGCATCAACATGATTTTGAAGGAAAAAGTTGCGTAGTTTGTTTAGTGACACTTCAGCTTCTGACAGAATTACCGGAGTCAACTCCTCCGATTCGTCTTCATCACTTTCGGTATTATTGTGGTCCAAAGCCACAATTTCAGCGTCAGATAGAGCTCCCCATACAGCAATGTCCGTGTCAACCAACACGTAGTCGTCAAACGTCAAATCTTGCTCTGAAAGAGCTTCCCAAAGGGATGGTTCAGCATTAGATTCAGTGAGTGCATCGTCCACATCAAACAGATCCGGCGAGGGGAAGGCTGACTTTTTAAAACAGCTGTGAATTGTCAAAGGAGTAACAGCTCTCCAAGACTTGTCAATCATGATCAAAGCTGTTAAAATACAAATAGTAGTTACATTCTGCTGATTTTCGAGGTTATCCAAAACGCTTTTAACGACTTCACGGAGTTAAAAATTTTAAAATTATGTATGATGCCCTGGTCGAGTGGCTGAAATTTTGAGGTTGAGTTTGGAGGGAAAAATTGAACACATTTGATAAAGGTGGTGCGTTATTGTGCACAGTACAGTTGTCTAAAAATAAGAGAATATGTCGTTTTTCGCTTTTCATATCCGAGTTCAGTGAGATCAACCATTCATTAAAGAGTTCGGTGGTCATCCATGCCTTCTTGTTTGAGCGGTATTTGGTAGGGAACGAGTTTATGCCCTTGAAACACCGAGGTTTTTCAGATTTCTCTATGACGAGAGGAGTAATCTTTTCTGAGCCGTCCATGTTTACAGCCAGTAAAATAGTTAACCTCTCCTTGCTATGTTTTCCTCCATGGCATTTTTCTTTTTTGAATATAAAAGTTTTTTCTTGCAAACGCTTGAAAAAGAGTCCGGTTTCACCTGTGTTGAAAATGTTACGTGGTTCGTACTCCTTTATTAGATCCGAAAGCGAGTTCTGCCACTTAGAACAAACGTTGATGTCGACACTTGAGCTTTCCCCGCACATTTTTTTGAAGACTATCCCATTCCTTTTCTTAAAATTTGTAAGCCATCTCTCGCTAGCCGAAAACCCGATTTCTAATTCTTTGGCGAATGCTTTAGCCTTTTCCTTCAATAAAGAGCCACCCATCGGAATATTCTGTCCTCGACACTGTCTCATCCATGAAACTAAACATTGTTCAAGACATGGAAAATTACCTTTACTAACGCGTCTTCTCACTCTACTCGAAGATGCACTAAAGATTTTCTCTTTATTCTTCAGAATAGTGGAGAGCGAGCTCAGTGGGATTTTAAATGCTTTGGCTACATCGACCTTCCTCTCACCTTCTTCAATTGATTCTATCACCTTTTGCTTTTCAGAAATTGTTAAGCACTTGTACTTTTTAAAAGAAGACATGTCGTTCCTTTCGCGTGATAAGTCGACACTGAGGTGAGGTGTAAAGTAGTGTGGCCCAAGGTTTATCGAAATTAACAGATAGGAAACGTAAATCACCTCAACTTTAGTAAAATAATATTACTTATTTAAAATTTAGAATCTAAAATGAACACAAGGCGTATTCACAGTTCACACTAAGCTACGGGGTATACTTAATAGCAGGGGTCAACAACTATGGCACGTAGAGCAATTCTTAGTGGTACATTACCGCTCTTTTTTTTTTAAAAAAATAATAGAATAAAGTTAAATCCCTGTCTCTCTTGTCTTTGCCTCGTACATTTTTATATTTTATTTCTCGCTTTCAATTCTCTGCCATAAAACGATTCTGCTGAATTATCTTGGATGTAGTTTGAGTGCTTTATTTTTTTAAAAAAAACATCTGTTTAAATGTGACTCATTATTAGTAATAAATACTCAACGCAAATTAAAATTATTGTGCAATACTTGTAAAAGGAAGCATCACTCATTACTGCACAGTGAATAAAAAAGAAAGCAGTTTTTCCTTTATACATCTAAAGCTTGGGTATCAACGGAAAAAGAAAAAACAGATGGCTTAGGAATAAATCAAAATTCTACTTAGCAAATACCGGAAATATAATAAACAAAGTAGTTATTCTATCAACATGCACAATTTGGACTGAAAATAAGTTCAGTAAAAAATCCGCTCGTGGTAAAGGTCGTTTTTTTTTAGAGGTATAGAATTTTAAATTGCAATAAAACAACGATGTATTATTCGATTGACATGAATTTTTTTTTATTCGAAAGATAATCTTGAGCATTACATTTTAAATATGATCAAGCAAAGTGTAGATTTGTCGAATGGGCCCAAAACGAGATTGCCGTTGTTCCCGATTTTCATAAGCGAATTTTGTTTAGCGATGAAGCGCACTTCTGGTTGAATGGCTACGTCAACAAACAAAACTGCCGCATTTGGAGTGAAGCTAATCCACAAGTGTATGTCGAAACACCGTTACATCCAGAAAAACTGACTGTTTGGTGCGCTTTATGGGCTGGTAGAACCATTGGTCCGTACTTCTTCAAAAACGATGAAGGCCACAACGTTACAGTCAATGAAGATCGATATAGAGCCATGATTACTAACTTTTTCATTCCTGAATTGAACAATCACGATGTCCAGGAGCTGTGGTTCCAACAAGACGGCGCAACATGTCACACAGCTCGTGCCACAATCGATTATTTGAAAGACACGTTTGGTGACCGCCTAATTTCACGTTTTGGACCTGTGAATTGGCCTTCAAAATCTTGTGATTTAACACCGCTAGACTATTTTCTGTGGGGCTATGTAAAGTCATTGGTCTATGCGGCTAAGCCACAAACGCTTGACCATTTGGAAGACAACATTCGCCGTGTTGTTGCCGATATACGGCCACAAATGTTGGAAAAAGTCATCGAAAATTGGACGTCCAGATTGGACTACATCCGAGCCAGCCGTGGCAGTCCTATGCCAGAAGTCATATTTAAAATGTAATGCCACAAGATTATCTTTCGAATAAAAAAAATTCATGTCAATCGAATAATACATCGTTGTTTTATTGCAATTTAAAGTTCTATACCTCTAAAAAAAACACCCTTTATAAGTAGGTACAGGAAGTGAATCTAACTTCATAATATTGAAGGTTCGAATTATCGAAAGTTTTATAGGATAACTTCGAATTATCGCGTGTTGTAGTCTGGCCAACCACAAATTTTACTTCGAAATATTGAGAGTACCAAAACGTATGGTTTTAGTTCGAAATATCAAGAGTTTTTCTAGGGGCTGAGCATATACTTTGAATTAGCGAGAGGTTCGTATTATGGAAAGTTCGAATTATAGAGAGTCGACTGTATATATATAATAAACCTGTATATCACAAATTAAAAGGAATTAACATTAATAATGCACTTAAGCGAAATGTTTCAAGTTTAATAATTATATCTTTAAGTAAAATACTCCATAAAATGTTACCGAAAAAGGCTTTCTGAGTAAATTTCGAAACATTTATGAATCGATTTCAACTTTTTGTCACCAGTTGACTAAGTATTATTGGGATTAGCTCTGTGTCAACATTTTCATTACTGCTAGCACCAATGATGAAGCAATTTCGTTAGACCTTTCTTTAAGCATAAGTAATATTTTGTATTTAAGAACAGTTTTCTATCAAATATATAAAAAAAGTTAAATATGAAATATGCATAAGAATATCAAAAAATGACAAAAATTTTACGAATTTATTTGCCAAATTTCACTTAAAATTAATAAATTATTTTTTAAATAATATCACCATCTCCCGTCGTTACCTTACCTAAAGTTAATATTTTTTAAAAAATAAATTCGATAAACACCAAAAAAGTGTAAAAAAAAGTATTAAAATGCAAATACTTCTGGTTTCGATATCTAACTTCCGGTACGTTTTTGCTGCTCTCTCTTGACATAAAAACTGTTATAACTTTGTAAGTAATTGAAGTAAAAACAAAAGTAAGGTGATAAAATAAGCATAAAATTCAATTATATAAAAAATTTAAAGTAAAAAAAAATCGTCTATTTCATCAAAATTGACGTTTTTGCAATAGTCAGGCACCTTAAAGCAAATTGATAATAATTAGGTCTCTGCGTTGTAGTTACATATGGCTATATTGGCTATCCAAGCATATAAAACAGCTCAAGTATCACACAAGAACCATGATACACATAATAAAAAAGAACAAATATATTTAAAGCAAGAACCAGGACAAATTAACATGGGATCAAAAGAAAAAGTTAAAAATTTGAACAACAAGAAAAGGAACATAAGAGGTGTACTCTCGTCTATGTACTCAAAATAATTTACAATTTTGGTGAATTTTTCAAGCATCACCGATATCTAAAATTTTGCAGTACAATACTTTCTGATAAATAATACAATGAAAATATTAAAAATAATTATTACCATACTGTTTGTATATTTCTTTTAATCTTGCAATATAACTCCTTTAGTTCTACCAGTAATGTTAGGTTCACCATCAGTTGCAAGATAAACCAACTTTTTCAATGGTAACTTATATTTCAAAATTGCTTTAAGTGCTTCAAAAATATCTACTCCAGTAATTGTAATAAAAATGGAAAAGATTTTTAAAAGAGAGAGAGAGAGGGGGTTGTTTACATATTTTTAAATTAATAAGTTTGTATTTTTAAAATTTTTTTAAATGTGTCTGTGGTCCGCAATTCATGTACTGGCAGGCCACAGGTGGCAGCTAATGAATTGTCCTATCAAGAAAAGTCGTGAAAAAGGAATTAAAGTGGTTGATAATAAATAAGCTTTAACAGATAAAAATTGTAGAATTGTCCTGTTCAGATATTATCTCTTCCCTGCCACTGTTTCATTTTTTCATTTCAACATCAAAATGTACACAAAAAGAAAAAGGTTACCCAAGGAGCGAGCCACAGCCAAGAAAGGTATCTTCTCAAAGTCTGTACTTCGCAAGATGGGTCCCTCATGTCCTGGGCGGGGTCTCTTCCAAACTACTCTCTCCACACCCGACTTGTTCATGACCAAGCCACCCGATTCCAAAATCCGCTGCTTCTCTCGAGGACATTCAGGTTTGTGATCTATGGTCAGAGATTCAGCTTGCCATTCCTCCAAGCCTAGAGAAAAGGGGGCATCAATTGAGTTTCGATGTGCAACACACTCCGTCGAATGATGAATACTTTCCCAGAAATTACTGCGACATATAAATATTTCACAAGCACTTGATCTGAATAATTAAGTGGATTGCAATAGGTCAATGATGCAAGGCCGATTTCTTTTCCACTTCAAGCAAGAGAGAGAGAGAGAAGAGTTTCAAGTAACCGCACTGTTACTACATTCAAACAGAGGGGCAACATCAATATCTTTGATACTGTTGGGATTATTTTACTTCATGGACTTCAAGGATCCAAGTCTATCAAATAACTGAGAAACTCAGTGATTTTGTTAAATGTTCATTAAAATGTAAGAAGAGTTACCAATTTTTTTAAATAACAATCATTCTAAAACAATGAATTCATATATATTTGCAACGAGTATTATTCAATGGGGAATTGACTGCAACGGATTCTATACCCGATTCTTACTAATCCTCTAGGGCAGTGGTCTTCAAACTGTGTTCTATGGAAACCTGGGGTTCCATGAAGGGTTCTCAGGGGTTCCACGAGTCGAAATAAAAATTCGAAAAGAAAACTACCAATGAGTATGCACAAAACAGATTCACGTTCTGTATTGAATTTGTATGACCACAAGTATCTTCAGCTATGCTTCTCAACGCGGGTTTCACGTGTACGGGAGAAAACTTAAAAAATAAATTCAGCACCCGACAACATCTCTTTAGTAATTTCCTGCAACATTTATTATAATACAATAAAAATATAGTATAAAACGTTTTTTTTCTTTAGATGTACTACCTAGATTGTATATATTCTGTTCTCATGATCCTGGGTTCCTCAAAATAACTTCATACTTGTTAGTTCAATGTTTTGTAAAACTGGAATAGAATGAAGTGGATTTATATATATAGACGAAGGTGTTAAAAATTATGCAATAAAGCGTCTTTTTGCATTCATAAAATATGCCTATAAGGAAACATTTTCAAAAAAAAAGCAATGTTTGTACAATATTTTCCGGAGGAGAAAACCAAGCAATAACTAGAAGGCTTGCCAAAGAACTTCCTCCACTTTTGGATTATTATTCACTGTGAAGTACCACCATTCGTTATTATAACTATACAATATATCCAAGTACTGAATTTTGTTATTCACATAAGAAGATAGCAAACCTTCAGAAACCTGGTGTGGGCCATATCCTCCAACTACAGCATTACCTCTAAGTTATTTGTTAACCATACTTAACAAACATCACTTAAAGTACTGTTTTTATATTAACCAAAGTAAACCATTGTACACTTAATAAAGCAGATTCTTCAGTAGTAATGAACCTTATAGTTGTAGTGTACTTTCGTAATACCGGATGATCCTTATTCATAATATCTGATCATCTTTACTCATAATAACGGACTATTGTAGCGAATTATAAACGAAGCAATGTCCATAATTATATCGAAACGAAAGGAGTGTGTATCCGGGCGAATTAGTTAGTCAGTCCACAATAAGTAAGTTCCATGAGATAATTTAGGTATAGTAATGTTTAATTAGATACGAATTGCCGCGATGCGGCTTACATTCTACGATACAAGTTACACACACACACACTTCACGATCTTTACAATTTTTATACAGATGTGCGCACACCAGCGCCCTCGCGTGGTCAATATTTCGGCACACACCCCACCGGTGAACAGAATGTTCACCCAGTAAATATCGAACCACAATTAATACAAACAATTATTCAAATACAATTCTTACAAAGAAAATACTGTGATACAATACTACTAATCAAATCTAAATTATACATATTAGAAAGAAAAAAGTAAATATACATTAAAGTACACAATATAATGAAACTTAAAGATGACAAAGCTTCAATTTACAAACGAACAAATACTAGGATACATACCTCAAGATTTCACAAAAAATAAATTTAACAGAGATTAATTAATAATGTGTAATCTCCTACCATTAATCTGAAAAATATAAACAAATTAGTACACGTATATTATACAATTTCTAAAAGGTACAGCAATTGAATGGGTTTTTTGAAGAGACCTTTAAAAGTTTTTACAAGACAAGATCTAACGTTATCGTCTCTTCCAATAAATATTTCTTTGATTATTCCAAGTTCCCACAATAATTTTGATTTTACATTTCCTTCAACAAGAACTACGTCGTTTAATTTTAAATTCTTATGAACAGATGGTGTTTTAAAATGATTAGCTGTTTTTAACTGGAGCAAATACTGTTCTTTCCAGCGTCTCCAAAGTTGTTTTAAAAGAAGAGTTCGGTAAGTCTTTCTTTTCTTGTACGACTCCTTTGCCGTAGTGGCGTCGATCAGTTCGATGAAATGTATAGGATATTTAGTGTCACCATAACCTAACTCGAGGAAGTGGGCCGGTGTTAGTGGTTCCGGCTCTCCTGGATCATTCTCCACGTATGTCAGTGGTCGATGATTAACGATGACT
This sequence comes from Trichonephila clavipes, assembly GCA_019973935.1. Lineage (NCBI taxonomy): Eukaryota > Metazoa > Arthropoda > Arachnida > Araneae > Nephilidae > Trichonephila > Trichonephila clavipes. The sequence goes on from BMAU01017476.1 coordinate 889,644, forward strand.
TCAACTTCTGAAAGTATCGTTGAAAGTTCTTCAAATGTTAGAAGTGCCCTGCCAAGTATTTTACGTAAAGGATTCTTTATAGTTTTAACAAGACGTTCGTAAAATCCACCCCACCAAGGCGCACGTTCAACTATGAACTTCCAGTGAATACCTTTATCTGCGACAAAATTTTGAAATTCACTGTCTTTCAAGATGTTGGCAAAATATGCTAGCTCCCTTTCAGCTGCTTTAAATGTACGTGCATTATCGGAGTATATTACCTTGCAATTACCTCTACGAGCGAGAAATCTCCGTAAAGCAAGTAAAAAACACTTTGTGGACATGTCCGACACAAGTTCTAAGTGTACGGCACGAGTGACTGCACATGTAAACAAAGAAACATAAGACTTGCGAGTCCCTTGATTGTCCTTAACAAGTATTGCACCTGTAAAATCAATTCCTACAACTTGGAAAGGAGGAGATTGAGTGATTCTATCTCGGGGCAACTGACCACTTAACTGGTCAGCTGGTTTGGCACTGTATTTTTTACAAACGAGACAGATTCGAATCATTGTTTTCACTAACTGACGACCCTTAGGTACCCAATATTTTTTCCGAAGTTGAGTCAAAGTTGCAGATACGCCACAATGACCAATTCGTTCATGTTTCCTAATAACAAGTAATTCTGTAAATTTACAGCGTCTAGGAAGAATAACAGGATGCTTTTCACCAAAGCATAAGTCTGCTTCAAGCAACCGTCCAGTAAGTCGTAATAAATTATTTTCATCCAAATACGGCACTAAACTCTTTATTTCAGAGCTAGATCGAAGTTGTTCGTTTTGTTTTAAGGCTAATATCTCAGCTGAATAAAATTCGGATTGAACACATTTAAGCCAAAAATATTCAGCATTTTGTATTTCATCTGCAGTAATGTAGAAGTCCATCGATTTGTAAATGTTTCTAGCATTGTTCACGAATCGGAAAACCCAAGCAGTCGTTTTCAAAAGTTTCTTAAGGCTGCTGAATCGATTTATGTCAACAAGAGCTTCCCTCTGTTGAGTAACTGCCACATGCACACTAGAACGATGTTCTAATTCTTCCGAGCAGAGCTCCGAATCTAAAATATCTCGGTGACGATTTGGCCAATGATCGGGTGTTAGTTTAAGCCAAGGTGGGCCATGCCACCACAGCTCATTCTGTGCTAACTTGACGGCAGATGTACCACGCGAAAGGAGATCAGCAGGGTTGTCCTTTCCTGGACAGTGTCCCCACTGCATCGGATCAGAGAGCAATTGTATCTCTTGAACACGATTTTTAATGTATGGTTTGAACGCTGAAGAATCGCTGCGTATCCGGTAGTACGAAATGAGAGAATCGGTCCAATAATATATATTAGCATCAAATTTGCGACAAGATGACACCTGTTTGGCCAACCTAGCTGACAATAAGGCTGCTGTCAGTTCAAGACGAGGAAGCGTCAATGATTTCAAAGGTGCCACACGACTTTTTGAACAAATGAAACTAGTTTCGATTTCGTTATTACAAGTAACAAATCGCAAGTATAATATTGTTCCATAAGCTGATTTAGTCGCGTCTGAAAAACAATGTATTTCACACTTAGATATTTCTTGATCTATGTTACCTAAATAGAACCGTGGTATCTTTATCTCAGTCAAGCCCTCAGCTTCGCTACTCCACTGCTGCCACTTGTGTCGTAGCTTTGGGGGAAGTTCAGAGTCCCATTCTACACTCCTAGAGTCCAAAGTTCCTGAAGTAGACATTTTAATTTGATAACGAATGGGCCAAGAATTCCAATGGGGTCGAAGATGCGACCAACCACACTCAGAATAAATCTTTTCGATTCTCCTCTACGTGACATAAACTTCAATAGATCCTTTGGATCGAAATAAATTAAATCATTTTCTGGATCCCAAGCAAGTCCTAAAACCTTAGTTGGAGGTCTAAGATCAATAGCACTAGTTTCAGAAGATTCCGTTTTGACACCTTCTTGCTGCCATAACAAATTAAGTTGTTTCGAATTACTTCGCCATTTGCGCAATAACATGCCTGCGTCACTGAATATTTGCAAGCACTCCAAGGTAGTACGTAGAGCGTCCGGAACATCATTCTGACCACAAATGAGGTCATAAACATAAATGGAACTATTTAGCAACTCAAATGTATGAGGATATTGCTCTCTGTACTTCTTAAAATGATGTTTTAAAGTTGCTGCGAGAAGGTATGGGCTAGGTCGAAGTCCAAAAAGAACTCTCGTGAAATTCAAAACGTATGGCTCGTTATTCAAATTATCAGTCCAGAAGAAACGTGTAAAATCTCGATCACGGAAATCTAATTCAATTTGAAGAAAAGCCGATTTTACATCAGCTGTAAATGCTACAGGACTTTTTCGAAAACATAAAAGCAATTCTAAAATGTTGGGATGCAAATTTGATCCCGTATATAAACTTTGGTTTAACGATGATTGTCCATTTTCGTGTGCTGAACCATCAAATACTATTCGAATAGGACTTGTGGTTTTGTCGCTACGTATCACTGCATGATGGGGTAGGTAAAATCCCTGACTATCCAATAAAGAATCACAAGAAGTACGCTCAACAATACCTTTTCTAACATAGTCATCAATTACATCCTTATACTCGCAGAACAACTCGTGATCACATTTAAACCTACGAACCAACCCCTCAAAACGTTTACGTGCGACAGTTTTATTATTTTGTAAAGCCTCTCTCATACCTGGTTTCCATGGCAATTTTACACGATAACGACCATCTACGAAATTAACTGATTTATCAAACTCACTAAGCATCTCTTCATCCCCATTACCTAAAGTCATCGAACCCTTGTCAAGTATTCCTAAACTTTCTATCTCCCCAAATCTCCTTAGCTCAGTCGAAATCGATTCCTCTTCACTGTGAACCAAATGTACCGAAGTACAATCACTCCGCTCATCACACTTTCCCTGAAGAAACCATCCTAGGCTAGTCTCGACTGCAACCAATGATGAATCTAATCTTCTTATCCGATGTGTTAAAGACCAATAAAAATCGGAACCTATTAACAATGAAATTTCACACAATTCTCAGAAGATTCATTACAACTGAATGTTAGCCTAAACCCTTTCGACTCCATTTCTGCCCACGCATCTGGATTAGGTAGGCTAAGTGTTGCCTTTGAAATTTCCTCAATTTCCAATGCCTCTATCACAGTCTCTTCTCCGCTTAATACATTCCTTAGCCTAACCTCGACCTTACTACAAGTTTGTTTTTTAGGAGTTTTACAACCGAACGAAAAAATATTTAGCCTTTCCGAACCCAATATTTTCAACCCCAACCTCCGAGACACATTTTTTTTTTGATGAACGACTTCTCACTTCCATTATCAAAAAGGCAAAATATCTTATCCGATGAAGAACGACCTATAATTTCGGCCTTCACACATTGCAATAAAACTCCACCTCTGTTATGAAAAACAGAATTTGAAGACGTAGTTTTAACGTCAACATTCTTTTCCTCCAAATCCAAATGCGAATTTTGCTTAGATTTTTCTAACTTAAAACAAATAGCACGTGCATGTCGACTTTTACAATACGAACAAACCTCTTTCTTGCACTTTTTAACATAACAACCAGTGTTGCAACAAATGAAACATCTCCCTTCTTTAATTAATTTAGCTCTTTTTTTCTGAACGCATACATTCTCACACAAATCAGACATATGAGTATTCTCGAAACAAAATAAGCAATTCCAAAATGCAGCCGTCAGCAGTTCGTTTGCAGAGGAAAACGATTTAGGAGATGGGTGGAATCGAGAATGACCTTGAACCCTTCGATTTGACTGTGGATAGCTATGAGACGTTCTTTCGAAATACTTAGTATTGGAATAGGAATTTTTATTTTTCAATTCTAGGTCATGCGGTTTTACTAGAAATTCTGTGCGTTCGCGACTTTCTACTTCGCTTCGCAAATATGCAATTAAATCAGTGATTTGTGATTGTGTTTCATTATGTTTTTTATTATATTCTAATGCTAAATCAGGGGGAATAGCTTTCATAATTATCGGAAACAATAGACAACTATAGGAATCGGGAGAGATTTCAAGAGATTCAAGTCCCTTATATTAATTTCTAAGTGATCATACAAATTTCTTAACGCAATAACATCAAGCGATTTATGGGCAGGGGTCAGATTTAACAAGCGATTCATATGAAAGTCAACAATTTCTTTACGTCCGAACCGATTTTCTAAAATTTTAATTGCTTTTGCATAATTTTCCGATGTTAGAGTTAAGCCTCGTATAGCCAATTCTGCATCAGATGTGACAACCGATTTCAAATAGGAAAATTTGTCCACATCATTTAAACTCGAATTTTCATGTACTGCGGAATTAAATCTAGCCCAAAAACTGGGAAAACTACTGATATCCTTGCCCGAAAAAGATTCTAATGTGAGTTAAGGTAAACGCGGTTGATTTGTTAAAATAGAACTAACTGTACTATTTAAAGGAAGTGTTATGTTTTGTGGTTGATTTTCCACCGAATTTTGAATAGCAGTGTTCGAAACTGATTCTACATAACGTTCATCACGGATTTTCCAAATTATAAATTTATCTCGATATTCTTCGCGAGTTACGATTTCTTCTTCTATAGACTCTCAATATCTATTAAATTCTCAATTTCCTTATCGAGTGTACTCAGCTCTTCAAATTTAGAAATTAATTGCATATATATCTCATGTACTGTTGTTTTATCAGCTGTATTGCTTATTTCGGATTCTAATTTATTAATTTGTTTTGTCACGAGGGATCTCGAAACAGATCGAGTCTTTTTCGTTCTTTCTAATATAGCCTTATTTGCTGCATCCATTTTAAACCAAAACACTATAATTGCAAACAAATATACAAATGACAACACCAATTCTGAATGCAACTTAGTACAACTTTCAAACAAAATTCAGCTTAACAATATGCATACAAATAAACAAAACTATACCAGAGCAACCTTCCAAATACCGACAGTTACGAATAAACCAAAATCAGAAATGATGAGAAATAAGCTTAACTAGACAAATACCGAATTCAAAGTTAGACAAAACGAAAGTACTCACCCCCCATCACGCAGCGAATGACCTTCCCGGCCGATGCACCATGTAGCGAATTATAAACGAAGCAATGTCCATAATTATATCGAAACGAAAGGAGTGTGTATCCGGGCGAATTAGTTAGTCAGTCCACAATAAGTAAGTTCCATGAGATAATTTAGGTATAGTAATGTTTAATTAGATACGAATTGCCGCGATGCGGCTTACATTCTACGATACAAGTTACACACACACACACTTCACGATCTTTACAATTTTTATACAGATGTGCGCACACCAGCGCCCTCGCGTGGTCAATATTTCGGCACAACTATCCTTACTCATAGTAACGGATTCTTGATCCTTACGACTTATTGGCTGTTAAAACCTACTATTGAATTTCATTGGTCAGAAGAAATGTCTTCTGGCATTTCTTCTGTCTTCCCAGAATTCCACTCTGACGAAGAGAATATGTATACGCGAACTTAATTATTTGTTATGTTGAAATAAAGTTTATTTTTGTAAAATCACTGCGATTTTACTTTGCCACTCAACACATAGTAATTGTAGATTCCTAATAGTTCTTTCTATAGTGATATCTAATGTTATGAAAGGAGGCAAAGTGACTATTTACTTTGAGAGAGATACCATTGATTAAGAAACCTATGAGTGAAATCCAAACGAAATATATAAATACTACACACATACCTTGTTCTTTAAGACCAATAACAATTCTGGAATCTCCAACATGCCCAGTATACAACTTTCCCTTGCGAATAAATGCTACACTGGCAGTTGTTCCGGCAGTACTTGGAAGGCCAGATGCAGTTTTGGGCCAATTTTCTGCAAAAGTTGTGAAAAATAAAAATAAGCAAACTTCCATTTTTAATTCATAATAAGTTTTGAAACCATTCATCGATGTGTGAGTGAGTGCTTATCAGCAATAACAAACCAGCCTCGGTCAATTGATGAGTTGTTGAGAGGCCTCGTTTAAGAAGCAGAAATGCGTACCATCACGTTGCTAACTCTGATAAAGGTCGAATTGTAGCGTACCGGGATTGTGTGTGCGGTTTATTATATCGCAGTATTGCTGCTCGCGTCTGTCAAGATCCAATGACCAATAGCAGAATATAAAAACGATGAGTTCGGGACGGGAATACGGAAAGCCGCACAGAGAGTGGGCAGTTTTCCCAATCTAGCGCAAGGAAAGATCGAAAATGAAATTGCGCGAAATAAAACAACAACCCACAATTTATGGTCCTCATAAGTTCCCTAGCCATGTGGTAAAAAGTTTTTGTCAGTACACGAATAAAAATTGTCAACAATTATCGGTTTAGATCGGGGTTGTTCTTGTTACAAGAAACACTTGCGAGAGCCTACGTTTCATTCGCAAGTTCTATCGTTTCATCTGAAAAGGATTTTGCAGATTTTAGCGGGTTTTTTTTTCAAAAAGGATATCATGAGTAAATAATTTCTTGATTTGGCTTTAAATTAGGTTCAAGTTCGATTAAAAATTGTAAAAACATAACATTTAGCAAAACATAACATGTAACTCGTACCGTATGTCATTTTTTTTTTGTGTTTCATGGACTAGAACTTTTGGGATTCACCACAAAAACACTTAAGTCACATAGAGTAGATATAGACCTCTAATTTAATACCAGATTTAGCTACTAATTCCAAAGTTATAATTTATTTTTCAGCGTTGGCCGATGGTATTACTTGGCGTGCCTTCTTCAATATGTGGAAGGAAGAGCAAGATACTAGCTCAAAATTAATGTTGTTTTGAGTTTAGTTAGGACTACAATGGACTTTGATAAATATTAGGACCAGCAGCAATTAAAATTTAGGAAAATTGTTAAAAATTTCTGCTTGTTTGTAGGGAAAAATGGACGAGGTGCCAAAGAATTGAAAATATCTTCTCCGAGTCAAATGATGCGTGGTTGTCAGGGGGGGGGAGTAAGATTTATATTATAAACTAGCTGCATGGCCCGGCGTTGCACGGGCTGTGTCTCTACTTTTATAAATTTTCCCTTCCTTTCACAAAATCAGAACTTCTAATACTCATTTTCAAAATGACTTCCAACCCCTCCACCGGTTAGGCCAGCGTTGCTCGAGCGCTTTCTCTTTTCGTCGTGACACCAGCATTTCTGTGTGTGTGTGTTCGTACGCGCACAATGTGAGTGATTTCTAAAATTATGTCAAAAAATTTCCCTTTTTCGAAATTTGTTCCATTCCACTTATTTTTGATTTAAGTCAGGTTTCTTTCCCCTCTCTATAGCCCGAACACGGTTTTTTTAGTGTAAAATTATTGTTCTATCTTCCCCTCATTCTCATAGATAAGATATAGCTTCAAATTTCGATGTATGACTTATAAAAAAATATTGCACTAGAATTAAAAAAATTATTAATGTGAAGCAATAAAAAGAAAACGATTCTGAAACTACGCGCAAAACAAAAAACGTTCATTATTTTTTAATAATAGTTAGTTTCTAAGAATCTAAAATAATAAAATTTCAGATTTCAGACTTTCATGAATCAATCGTTACATATAGTTAGTTAGCTTATCATTTCGTAATGAAACAATAAAAATAATCCTTTTAAAAAGCATATATATATTTATTAAAATCAAATTTCTATAAGTAATAAATGAAAGAAAAATTAACAGATAGCTATTGAAACGATTGCTTTTTTCTGAACCTTTGATTAAACATATAAATATATAAGTCAAAAAAATCAGTATGGGGAAAGTCTATATACATGTGGCATGCAGCCAAAGCCAAGCAGTCTTCGCGCGCAGGCGCAGCAAACCAAAACTAAAACTTTTGGACATTAGAGCAGAGAAAGAGAGAAAGGAGAACGCGAGAGGTGCGCGAGCAGGCGTTACCTTCTGAATATCATCGTCAAACTTATCTGTAAAGACTTATCTACCTTTTTAATTAATTTTTGTTTAATGTTAAAATAAAATAGAAGATAGACCAACGTCTTGGACCCCTTGTTGTCTCCCACAAATTATGGGGGCTCGGCCGCGATCGACAAAATTTCGATTTTGAACCAAAGTCTGGACAATGAACAACAGCGTCCGTGAAGGGAGACGCTCCGCCATTTTCGGAAACTTCGTTCAACCTGTGTAGAGGTTGAATTTTTCAACTTCATTCCGCCTGTGTAGAGGTCGGAACAAATAACAAAATAACCTGTGTAGAGGTATTTTTCAACGAACCATCGACAAATATTCCGCCTGTGTAGAGGTTGGAAAACCCATCGACGAAAATCCCGCCTGTGTAGAGGTTGGAACTAATTCAGTGTGAATAATCCGCCTGTGTAGAGGCCGGAACTACAATTTCAACTATATTACCTGCGAAGAGGTGAAATCAGTGGAATCAACGTTTTTATTGGATACATCGTACGTGCGAGCAACAAGGGAGCCAAAAAAAAAAAAAAAAAAAAAAAAAAGGTAGGATCTTTCCATTTCTAAAATGTATAAAAACGCTCTTAAAGAGGATCTCATAAGAGTTGTTCAGGAGCTAGACGGTATTGTCGAAAGTACTGACACTATAGTTAAACTAAAGACTAAAATTGAGAACAGTAGTACATTTGAAAGTGATCCAGCTTTCGTTAAAACTTTAATTCAAAACTGTATAGATGAGAGAGTATCGCAAAACGAAAGAGAGGTAACTTCAGAACAAAAAATTGAGCTCGCGAAACTTCAGTTGGCAAAATTAGAAAAAGAAATCGAACTTCAATTAGCTAAAAATAAAGCATTAAGTTTAAATCCTGCAGCTAAAGTCGAAGAAAAACAGTTCGAAACTAACATAGAAAATATGATAAAAAGTATAAAAACTTTATCTCTTCCTGTTCCCACCAGATCTGAAAATTTTAATCTGTTCTTCCGATCATTAGAACGCGCATTTTTAACCAAGAAAATAAATGACGAATATAAATCTGAAATTTTAATAAATCTTCTGGGCGAAAGAGCTCATAACGTCTTACTGTATATTAAAGAAGAGGAATTAAATGACTATGAAAAACTAAAATCTATAGTACTCAGAGAATTCCAATTAACCCCTCGCGAGTGTTTAAACTCATTTAAAAATGCTGTAAAATCATCAGGCGAGACATACATCCAATTTGCTGCAAGATTGACGGCAAACTTCCAATATTATTGTTCGTTAAGAAAAGTTAATTCCTTTGAATCTCTATGTGATCTTATAATTTCTGATAAATTATTTGAAACTTTAAATAAGGAAACTGCAACTCATATTGGCATTCGAGAAGCAGAAGATTGGTTTAGGCCTATTGATTTAGCTAAAGAGTGTGATATTTATATTTCATCTAGAAGCGGATCACATAAAGAAATTCCTATTACTTATGGATATACCCAAGACCCCTTTAAAAATAAATCACAAAACTTTAAAACAAAGATTAAAGAGAACTATCCCCAATATCATGAAAGAGAAAATAAAAATTGCTATATATGCGGTGATTCATCTCATTGCGCAAGAGACTGTGAGAAGCGTTTTAAACCTAAAGAATCTAATGATCACATCCATAATAAAATAAACGTGAATACTTTGAAAATCGAGAGCGAAAAACAAAATAGCGATGAATGCGCAAATCTTCAATACGTAAACATTTTTGTGGAAAATCAGCCCGTAACAGCATTGATTGATTCAGGTTGCCAGATCCCAGTTTTAAATTCCTCACTAATTAGAGTGCAAACACCTTCCGAAGAAATCATAACATTAAGCTCATGTTTTGGCGAAAAGCGTATGGTAGAAGTTAAACCCATAAATATTTCTCTTAATCAACACTCTCCTAGCTTAAGTGTTGGAACGGCGATATCACCGACCTTGACCGAAGAATTTATTATACATCCCAGTGTATATTCTGAAATAGAGAAACTAGGCCACGCAAAGAGCGATGTTTTATTGAGTGAAAGTGGATCCTCTTTGAGTGCAGATTGTGGTGTTTCTTTTCCAAATGTTTCTGTTTCAAGTGTGATAGAAAACTCTAGTTATGATTTGCCACATGTTATAAACTTTAATACTAGAAATGATTCGAGTTCTCTAATTAAGGATTATAAATGTAATAAAATTAAGAGTACTAAGTTAAAATTGAGTATTGTAAGAGAAAAATGTTCTGATATAGTATTGTGTAAGAAAGCCAATGGTGCCATGAAAACGAGTTCCGTGGAATTTATCTCCCGCTCACCTAACCCTTTACCTATGAAGAGTAAACATCATCGGTTTGTGTTGCTCCGAAGGATCTTCCAGCCCTGGCAGTGGAAACGAAGGAAAAAGAGAAATCGTTTTGAACAGACGTCCAGAACTCTACAGAGGAAAATATAGATGCGTTCAACCAAAGATCAACTTGTTGAAAAAGATGTTCTTATGCCGGTGAAACACAATGTTTTCCTGTGGAACCTTCCGGATGTCGAAGAGGTGCCTTCACATGATGGAGAAACTGTCTAGTTCAGAAAAAATTCTGATATGTTTAATCTCTATATATTTGTCGTATAGTCCTTGTCTGTTCCGTTTTTTTTTTTTTTTTGTATGTTTCAGATTCTCCTCTGGTCTCCATGGAAATACCGCTGCGGACAGCGTACGGTCAGAATGGCCGTTGTGGCATGCAGCCAAAGCCAAGCAGTCTTCGCGCGCAGGCGCAGCAAACCAAAACTAAAACTTTTGGACATTAGAGCAGAGAAAGAGAGAAAGGAGAACGCGAGAGGTGCGCGAGCAGGCGTTACCTTCTGAATATCATCGTCAAACTTATCTGTAAAGACTTATCTACCTTTTTAATTAATTTTTGTTTAATGTTAAAATAAAATAAAAGATAGACCAACGTCTTGGACCCCTTGTTGTCTCCCACATACATATATACTTATATGCATGCACTGAAAAAAAACATTAAAAAAATAACTGATCTGATAAAAACATTTTGATATCCTATTTTAATTTAATCCTTTTTCATTCCATTAAAAAAAAATTAAAATTTAAGAAGTAGTGTAAAGCGAAATTGAAAGTTTCTTCCTCTTCAGTTTCGAACCTGGGAACTACCGTTTCAGAAAGCAGCACTTTAACCAGCCATGCTACGCTCTTCTTCAGGTAGAACAGTAAAAATACCTTTAAAATATGGGAAGATTTTTTCAATTTCTCATTTCGTTTTTTGTTAAAGTTAAAACATTTTTTCGGGCTTCATTTTTAAGTTAATGCTGTCAAACTTCATATAAATAATAGACGATGTACTTTTTAATTAACAAAGAATTCCTTTAGTAATGAAATAATAGAAATAATCGTTTTAGAAACACACACACACACACACATATATATATATATACTAGCTGCAAGTACCCGGCTTTGCCCGGGTTTAAAATAAGGTTTTCTGTAGAAGCTTACAAAACTGTTTATTTGCATGCAATAAAAGGGAACATTTATCTTAAAGCAATGTGATAGACAACATTTTTGGCAGTTCCATTTGGAGTGTGTACAAAAAGATTTTCCTCTCTGCCCACTCTAGAGCAGGCCACATACAACTGCCCATGAGAAAAGCATGGTGTCTGCAAGGCTATACTCTCGCCCTTTTTCTCAGAGGCATGACTGCAGCAAAAAAATGACAATGCATTCCTATGAATGAAGGAATGGAATGCAATGTAGTAAGTAATGTGATATTTGTTGCAGTATTAGCTTGCAGTAAAGTAAATACAACAAAGAAGTATTGCAAATTACTTATATACTGCTTTTGTTTAATAAAGTTTTCTCTAAAATGAACCCATGACTCGGAACATGCACATGGAGCATTCTTTTTGGCTGGAGGAGGCCAGAGTGAGGTTGGGAGGGAACGAAACCTGTTTAAGAACCTTCCCCATGTAATTTTGTGAATGTGTACCAAATTTCACGTTATTTGGTTGTCTGGATCTTGAGTTATAAGGAAACAGACAGACAAACAAATGCGTCATATGTATATATAGATATAGATTTGTTTGAATTCTTGTGTATTACTTTTGTAAGCTTCATGGCATATTTTATGGTGTACCAGTCTTTTAAAGCTGACTGAGCCACAGCAACATTTAGCTAGGTGTAGCTAGTTATAACATAAAATTAAATCTTAAAAAGATATTAAAAATAAAAGAAGGCTCAATATTTTGACTAAATCAGTATAAATATTTTCGTACAAACACAATATATATACTGTAAAATATTTATTTTGCTATTTGCCTTTAAGACAGACATCAAACAAAATTTTAAAAATTGTCAAAAACAGATAAAAAACATATTTAAGGAAAATACCACTGATTAATTTTGCCAAAGACATCGCAATGTGTAAAAAAATATTTGCAGTACATAATCGCCAAAAAAAATGTAAATACTAAACTACAAAAAAACAAAAATTATATATTGAATTAATTAAGGATTAGTGGAGGGAAAGATAAAACAGGCTAAGATAATACTCATAATAATTTCATATTGGTAGGCTACTCATTTTGGGCATGATTTTAAAATCATGTCAAATTAGTGTTGTGGCCAGTCTTATGTTATAGTAATGTACAGAATTAAAGGTACCTATGTATTATCGGAACCTATTGGTGACATTATACAAAATGAAGTACATGTTTGCCAATTTAACGCATACAAAGTTGGGATTGCCAAAGTGGCGAGTTGTCTTGAACGTTGGCGACTGTGCAATAATACGTAAGTACTAAATAAAAAAATTATCCAAAGTATATATATCCCGAGCATAAAAATAAATTGAAAAATGAAGTACAATGCTAACATTAACTGACATAAAAAGAACTGAAATAACTCTATCAATGCAAAAGCATAATTTGAAAAAATATGGTACTTACATATAACCTCAACATATTGGCGACGTTATCTGAAACGAAGCACATCACTCACAATTCAGCAAATATATGACATTCGAAATCGGGTTTGCAAACTTGGCAAGTTATTTTGAACGTTGGAGATTGTTAGGATAGTACATAAGTAACAAAAATAATTTATCTTACGATTACCTGCTTCCTCAACATACTCATTTTTAGCATGATTTTGAAATCACGCCAACTTGGTATGTTGAGGCCGTCTAATGTTATAGTAATGTACAGAATTAAAGGTATTATGTATTATCACAACCTACTGGTTGTACAAAATGAAGCACATGATTGCCAATTCAACGTATACAAAGTTGGGATTGCCAAAATGGCGAGTTGTCTTGAACGGTGGTGATTGTGCAATGCGTAAATACTAAATGAAAAAATTATCCAAAGTATACATATCCCGAGCATAAAAATAAATTGAAAAATGAAGTACTATACTAACATTAACTGACATAAAAAGAACTGAACTAACTCTATAAATGCAAAAGCATAATTTGAAAAAATATGGTACTTACATACAACCGCAACCTATTGGCGACATTATATGAAACAAAGCACATGACTCACAATTCAGCATATATATGACATACGAAATCGGGGTTGCCAACTTGGCAAGTTATTTTGAACGTTGGAGATTGTTAGGATAGTACATAAGTAACAAAAATAATTTATCTTACGCACGAATACCTGCTTCCTCAACACTCATTTTTCAAATTGGTATGTTGCGGCCAGTCTGTTATAGTAATGTACAGAATTAGAGGTACTTATGTGTTATCGCAACCTATTGGTGACATTATACAAAATGAAGCACATGATTGCCAATTCAACGCACACAAAGTTGGGATTGCCAAAGTGGCGAGTTGTCTTGAACGTTGCCGATTGTGAAATAATATGTTAGTATTAAATAAAAAAATTATCCAAAGTATATATATCCCGATAATAAAAATAAATTGAAAAATGAAGTACAATACTAACATTAACTGACATAAAAAGAACTGAACTAACTTTATCAATGCAAAAGCATAATTTGAAAAAATAAGGTACTTACATATAACCGCAACCTATTGGCGACATTATATGAAACGAAGCACATGACTCAAAATTCAGCATATATATGACATGCGAAATCGGGGTTGCCAACTTAGCAAGTTATTTTGAACATTGGCGATTGTTAGGATAGTACATAAGTACCAAAAATAATTTATCTTACGATTACCTGCTTCCTCAACAGGTATTTAAGCCATTTGTCTGTTTTGCTCATTCTCTGATGCCTATTCCAGTTTGATATGTAATTACTACCAACACTGCTTTTACTTGGGCAGTATAATTACCCAAGTTTGATTTTCTGCAAGGCAATTTTATGCACTGAAGCCAATAGTATAACCCTTAAAGGTTAAAATAAAGACACATAAAATTGCAAAATATTATTAATGTCATACTATCTAAAACAGATAACGAAAACGGAAATACTATATTTATGTTAATCACAGTACGGAAATACTATACTTATGTTAATCACAGTAATAAGAACTGAAATACCATTAACAATAAGAAGTTTTAGTTTGTCGAAATTATAACCTTCGCATTTTAAAGAAAGAAAGAAAGAAATTCTCCGAAAAAATACTGAAATTGTAAGTTGTAATTTTTAAGCAAAATCACACACATAAACATCCCGCGATAATACCTAATGTTGCCAAAACAACAAAACGAAATTTTAGTTGAACCTTAAAAAAATGATTTATTCGAAAAATAATCCTAATTAAATATCAAAGAATAGAAAAATTGAATAAATATTCCAACCGATTAACATAGCTACAGTAAAAATATGTATTAATCTTGAAAAACTGCATGTAAAGTGTAAATTGTCCACTTACTGAGAAACGTGACATGATATGACGTCATAACACTGGAAAATCACTTAAAAATTAAATTTTAAAAAATTCGGAAAGAATTAGGAACGCCAAACCTATTTAAGAACCTTCCTCGTGTAATTTTGTGCACGTGTACTAAATTTCTCGTTATTTGGTTGTCTGGATCTTGAGTTATGAGGGAACAGACAAACAGACAACAAATGCGTCTTATATATATATAGATATATAAAGGAGAAAAGCGACTCACTCACTCACTGACTAATCACGATATCTCCGGAACTATTAAACCTATAGACTTGAAATTTAGTATAGGTAGGTTCCCTTCATGGAGTAGACGTCAGCTAAGAACGCATTTTGCAAAGTTCGAACCCCAAGGGGCGTTATGGGGGTTTAAGGGGCGTTATAGATAATTATTTCCATTACTAAGTATTAGATGTACACAGTCGTGAAAAACTTGGTACACAGATTTCTTTCATAAAGTAGAGATTCCCTACATAATGATTTTTACGAAAATCGACCTCCAAGGGGCGTTATACATAATTATTTCCATTTTTAACCTATTAGATGTACAGTCTTGAAATTTGGTAAGTGGATTCCTTTGATACAGTACAGATCCCCTACAGAATGGGTTTTGTGAAAATCGATTCAAAAGTGGCGTTGTAGAGAATTAAGTGGCGTTATAGGCAATTAACTCCTTTTTTAAACTATTAGACGTAAAATCTCGAAATTTAGTAAGCTGATTCCATTCATTAAGTAGAGATCCGCTATAAGATGGGTTTTGTGAAAATCGTTTCCTAAGTGGCGTTGCGGGGGCATAAGGGGCGTTATAGATAATTTTTTCCATTTTTAAACTATTAGACGTACAGTCTTGAGATTTGATAAGCGAATTCCTTTCATAGAGTACAGATCCCCTACAGAATGGGTTTTGTGAAAATCGACCCCAAGTGGCATTGTGGAGAATTAAGGGGCGTTATATAGGCAATTAACTCCTTTTTTAAACTATTAGACGTAAAATCTTGAAATTGAGTAAGCAGATTTCATTCACTGAGTAGAAATATGCCGTAAGATGGGTTTTGTGAATATCGTTTCCTAAGTGGCGTTATAGATAATTATTTCCATTTTTAAACTATTAGACGTAGTCTTAAAATTTGGTAAGCGAATTTCTTTCATGGTGTAGAGATCCGCTACAAAATAGTTTGGGGGAAATTTGATCCCCAAGGGTCACTGAGGGGATTAAGGGACGTATAATAGATAAATATTTCCGCTTTTCAACTAATAGAAACACCTGCTTGAAAATTAGAAGGTATATTCCGTTCATGGAATAAATTTCCTTTTAAAAAGATTTTTGCGAAAACGGACCCCCAAAGGAGTGGGGTTGCGAGGGATTAAGGCGTGTTATAGAAAATTCCTGTTTTTGAATTTAACTCATTTACATTTTGAAATTTGTTGAGCACTTTTCATTAGTTGAATAGAGTTCCACTAAGAATGGATTTTACGGAAATCAACTCCAGGGGGAAGCGGGGAGAGTTATTGGAGCGTATTGATAGACAAAATTCCCGTTTTCGAACTGCTAAGACTACAATAATAAAATTTGGTTTACATGCTTCTTTTGTTGAATTGGAATCCGCTAAGAGTGCTCTCAACGAGGTATTGATGATAAAAATTCCGTTTTTGCTCTGTTAGATTTACACTTGAAATTTAGCACGCATGTTTATTTTATGGAGTAGAGATCCACTGAAAGTTGCTTTGGTGGAAATCCACTTGATTATTAGGTTAAGTGAGAGAAAAAAATATTTCTCCTTCTATTTTAGATATAAATAGAAATCAGATATTATAATTTGTTCTTTTTATATCAAGGGGCGAGAGTGTAACAGTTATAAATATATTTTTCAATACAATCGAATTCTTAATGCTAGATATCAATAATTAATATATATGTAAACAGTATACATATATACAACATCGTAAAATACCCAGTGAAGCGGGTGGGTAACGGCTAGTATATATATATATATTAAAATCAAATTTCTATAAGTAATTAATAAAAGAAAAATTTACAGATAGCTATTGAAACGATTTTTTTTACCTGAATGTTTGATTAAACATATAAATACATATAAGTTAGGGAAAAAAACAGTATGGGGGAAAAGCCTAGATATATATATTTATAGGCATGTACTGAAAATAACATTAAAAAATAACCGATCTGTTAAAAGCATTTTGATATATCTTATTTTAATTTTAACCTTTTTAATTCCACTAAGAAAATTTTAAAATGATCTTTCCGATTCTCTGCAGCTATGCGTTTTAAGGTCTTAACATTCTGATGCTAAGAGTAAAAAATGTCTCTAAAATGTATTTTGATCCAAAATAATAGACGATGTACTTTTTAATTAAGAAAGAATTAATTTTAACCTTTTTCATTCCACTAAAATTTTTTAAAAATGATCTTTCTTTTAATTAATATCTTTTTAACTAATTGGAATATAAATGGTCAAAACGGATTCCTTGGATCATTCCCGAAATTTTGGTACCTTCGGCGAGTTTTTGCGTCTTGTGGTTCGTGAGAAAATTGGGCTACATTCCTACATAGATACGTCGTTTACCTACGAATTTTAATAGTGTAGATTATTTTTAAGGAAAATATATAGCTAATATTTTAGTGTGGTATTTTATGTTTATTTAAGCTTATAATAATTATTTTTTCAGAATACACGAATTCAGAAATATAAACTTTAAAATGGTTTTTCTCAGTTTGTGTTTTTCGCATTCAAAATACTACTTCTTCCACAATAATTTACCAATCACTTCCATTTTTCCCCTGTGTCTTATACGTAATGCATGTAACAAAATTAGGGATTCATTTTTCTGTAAATGGAATACTTTTTCAAAAAAATTGAAATGTGGGAAATATTAGGCTTTTGGTTGGTTATTAGCTATTTGGTAGAATATATATATAACTCAACATTTTATTATTTTTTATTCTCCAAAACTCATTAAGGTATTGTAAAATCGACCCGTAAAGGTGTTTAAAACATCCTCAGGAATATAACAAAAATTTCATGTCAAAAAATTAAATAACACAAAAAGAGTAGAATTTTAAAAATTTGCAAATTTTTTAAAAGAAATTAAAATTTGTAAAATTGTGTGAATAATAAGTGTAAAATTTTATCTCGTATCATTTTCTTAAATTAACATTATATGAAATACTAAAATAGAATTTTTAAATACATAAACAAAAAAAGATGTTCTAAGGGTGCCGAGTCCTTTTTCTCACTACCTATTATCTTTTATTGTATATGCACAATGTTATGGTTGATTTTTTTTTATTGAAAACAATTATAAAATCCCTGTGCACCACAAAGTATCACACGGGGCTTACAGAAGTAAGTATTAAACACACATTGAAGGGAAATAAACAATTAAAAAAATGAAGTTAAGAAGGATTTCAAACAGTTACAACAAATTTACAGAAATTTTTGAAAGCACTTCTGGTGGAAAGAAGTTGGTGAAAATTCGGTGGCCAATTAATGTTGAGTCTCCTGAACGCCAGTCTTATGATCTTTCTCTCTCTGACATACTTGGGACACAGAAGGATCACACATGTTCTACATTTTCCTCGCCACCAATGTTACAGTCACAGAAAGATGAAGGAGCTAAATTAAATTTGTTCAGGTAGCTTTTGAAATTACCATGACCAGTGAGAAATTGGGTTAATTTGCAGTTAGTGTAAAAATGATGACATGATAATCTCTTATTAATGGTGGGAAAAAATTTCTTTGTTATGCTCCCCTTATTAGAAATGAGATATTCTTGGTTCCAACACTTCACCATTCTTTCATTCGTGATCTTCTTGTAAAACGATTTAGGAATATTAACGTCAATGTCAATTTTGCGCTTGGTTGCAGCTTTTGCAAGCCAATCGGCTCGCTCATTTCCAAGAACACCCGTGTGTCCGCGAACAAATGCAAAATCTATTGAGATGTTTTTATCTCTTAGGCTTTTAAGTTGCTTCTGGATCTCGACGATTATATTGTTAGATGAAGAAATACATTTAAGAGAATCCAAGGAGGAAAGAGAGTCAGTGTTATGGTTGATTGTATTTGTTTTATCTTTAACAATTATATTAAAAAAAATTTTAACTTGCCACACTATTTCTTGTATATATATATATTCTCCCACGTGTAAATTACTGCTTCTGTTAATATCCTTGCTTAAAAACTAGTTCCACTTGATCAAATTAAAAAAAAATACCCTATATTAACTTTATTTGTTAGTAAAAAAACAGAAAAGAATACCCAATTTACATTAATTACTATGATTTTTGATCATTAGATATAATTATGAAGACTTTAAAGCCATAAAATAATTTCCGTGCGCCAGATTGGGAAAACTGCCCCCCCCCACGCTTCATCACTAGCAGTCGAGAAGACAGGCATGTTACATCGTGATGCCACGTCATTACCCTCAGTCAAGGATTGGGTCACTCTTGTTCGCATTGACGGCACTTTGAACAGTGCACGTTACTTTTCTGGTGTGTTACGACCCGTGGCTCTTCACTTCATTCGAGCCCTGCGAAACCCTACGTATCAACAGAACAATGCACGACCGCATGTTACCGGTATTGTGCGTACCTTCCTTGAAACGGAAAATGTTCGGCTGTTTACCTTGCCTGCACGTTCACCAGATTTCTTACCAATAGAAAACGTCTGGTCCATGGTTGCCGTGCGACCCAGACTCATAAGTGCTGTTATTATTGCCAGAGGTGGTTGTTTTGTGTACTGGTTTCTCAGGATCTATGCACCCAAATTTCTTGAAAATTTAATCACTTGCTATTTCCAGTGCAATATATTTGTCCAATAAATATTTTGTTATTTACATTTCTTCCTGGTGTACCAACTTTAATGGCCAGTAGTGTACATGCACCCAAACTGTGAAATTCACTAACACATTTCTTCAAAGAAACTTGTCACATTTCAAGTATATTGCAGCCTTTTGATCTTGAATGCGTTTTTCTTTTTGGCATCAATAGCACAAAGTCTTCTTCTCATTTTTACAAACGGACAAAAAACACTTTCCTAGGCCTCGCAGCGCCCTGGCTTGTACAACAGCAGCTGCCAACTCACGACCCTTGTCGCTTTGTAGTACAGGTATAGGAGGGCAATCCACTTTCAAAAATATTTGTAGTAGCTCAATTTCTATTTCAGAAGTCAACGGTCGAAGAAAGATAAAATTCGTCGCGTGGTTTAATACCCATTTGTAACTGCTATCTGGGGTCAACTAAAACAATTGGGTAAACAACGATTCTTTTAGAAATTTTTTTTTGGACTCATGTACCGCGTGCACAGCTTTTAAAACTCCAGTACATATTAAGGTATTTCGATTTCAAACTATACAGCATTTTCCTCCGTGGCCAGTTGACTATTGTACACTGCTCAAAACAATTAGGGGAGCACATGATTTTAACAAAAGTAAGCAAAGATGTATACCAATAAGTAACATAAAATGAATCATCCATAATGTAAAGCCTACCAGGAAACGGAAGAAGAAAACTTTATATGCAAATCAAAGTTCATGACGTCAAAAACCAGAAAAAGGAGATAAGGGCAGAAATCGGGGTGTTGCAGAAACGTCTGTTTTATTGCAGTAACTGTGAAATTAGATTGCGCAGTATTTTTTTTTAGACAAGGTTACTTGAGAATGTCTCAACAACGTGATTTACCGGAATCCATGGCATGGCGTGTTATAGGCAGACTGGAATCCGGGCAAACACAACGTAGTGTCGCGGACGCTGTTGGAGTCGCCAGAAGTGTTGTTGCAAGGCTGTGGAATCGATTCCAAGAAACAGGAAATGTTAGACGTCGACCAGGGGCAGGTCGGCCACGCGCCACTACATCAACTGATGACCGGTATATACAGTTAACAGCTCGTCGAAACAGAACAGAGAATGCTACGCAGCTTCAAAGACAGTTGCTCTTGGCAACAGGACGAAGGGTGTCCAGCCAAACAGTACGTAATCGGCTTCATGAGGGAGGGCTCTATGCACGTAGGCCAATGGTCTGCATTCCGTTGACCCCACGCCACCATGCGGGCCAAAGAAGATGGGCTGGTGAACATCGAGATTGGGAGCAACATGATTGGAGCCAAGTGCTGTTTACAGACGAGTCCCGATTCAGTCTAGAGTGTGACACCCGACGTGTTCTTGTATGGAGGACAAGGGCACTCGAAATAACCCCGCATTCGTTCGTGAAAGGTCACAATACAGAATAGCTGGTTGGATGGTATGGGGTGGAATCAGCATAGGCGGACGTACGGACCTGAATATCATTCGGAATGGCACTTTGACGGGCCGAATGTATGCAGACGAGATACTTCGACCTCATGTCATCCCTTACGCTGGTGCCATTGGAGATTCCTTAGTTTTCCAGGATGATAATGCCCGACCGCATAGAGCTCGTCTGGTGGAGAACATGCTTGAAGCTGAAACAATACAGCGTATGGAATGGCCAGCGTACTCTCCTGACCTTAATCCAATCGAACATGTTTGGGACATGCTCGGACGACGCATTGCTGCGCGACCAAGGCCGCCTGCTACTGTCCGAGACTTGGAGATTGCACTTCTTGAGGAGTGGAACAGTATTCCCCAAAGTCTGATCGATAACCTCATCGCATCCATGGCAAACAGGTGTGCAGCAGTCTTAGCTGTTCGAGGAGACCACACGCCCTATTAAAACTCATGTATCATGTCTAAACAGTACCTTTTTTTATCGTTTACATGTAACCAAATTGTTGCCCTAAATCATCTTTTCATGTTTTTTCCATATTTTCAAAGAATTAAAGCTTAATTCCAAACTTTTTACGCCTTTTTTCTGTATTGCGCATTGATACGCGTGTACTATGCATTGTATGCCAATACGTGGCTTTCTCACACGGTTTTCTTCAATTTTTTGCTTGCTCCCCTAATTGTTTTGAGCAGTGTAGTTCTATAAGTATCTGATAAAAAAAAACTTTCCGTCCGTGCTATTTTTACAACTGAGTTTCCGTATTCGGACTTTCTCTTCAAAATCAAACATTCATTAGTAACAACTTCCATAACATTGTATTTTTTTCATAATAAAGCTGTTTATGTATTCGTTTGAGTTTAAGTAGTGGTGCTAATATAAATTGTTACAGCTTCTTCCATCCTTTTTCAAGAGTCTACAAAGGGTTTCTTTTCTATCCAACTAGTTACAAAATTTCATGAAACTGTCCATCAGATATAAATTCGGTCAAATTTTGGTTTTTTTCTACATATGAATTCGTTTTTAATTATGTAGGCTTTTAAAAAATACGGGGAAAAAATGATAAAAATACACGCAACTTTCCTCGCGTAATGTTTGAGCGCTGTGCGCACGGACGCCAAATGGGAAGTCAAATTAAAGCTGGCCTTCTCGACAAAGGATCCCGGGTGCAAAAACCACTTGGAGCCATCATTTTTTTAAAAGTAAAAAATTATAAAGACTAGCATATATATATATATATATTGCTAATGCATGTTTATTTAATGCGAGATTTGTTTTTTCGAAAAATTAATTACTTCAGAAAAATTACAATTCTTTGGAATTTCATTTTTGATACTTAAAAGAGCAAGTGCATTTAAGCATTCTGCACACACTTGCTTGAGCAAAGATAATTTTTAAAATTTAATTTGCCTAAAGAATGCTCAGCATTTGCTTCAGTAATCGGAAAAGTAAAAAAAGTTTTTACTCAGCTAATATGTTTAGAAAACCACATTATAATTATTATTTAGTATATGCCTTGCACCCCTTTCATTCAAATCCAAAATCCTACACAAACCAATTTTTTAAGTTTTGTTTTCATCTTCGTTATAAAGCTTTAAAAAGTTTTTATATCAGTGATTAATTTGAAATAATAATTTGGTATACCTACTTTTAAATTTATCTTCTCTTTGTATAATTAAAATATAACTAGATTCTCCTCGGGTCATAAGTTCAAGTCTACCGTCGCCGAAATTAGGAGAACATTGGACTACTGGAAGCGGCATCAAAACAATTAAAAGAGTGCACATGAATTGCATAAGATTTGAAGCAATTATTCTAAATTTTAAACTTTCGCAAGCGTGTTACGAATTCAAGCTTAGTACCGCCGCGTAGATGCTCGTTAAATATGTCGTAGCTTAAACGTCCTACCGTTGATGTGGTAGTTAGGAGAAGGGGGTGTCCTCCTCGTCACTTGCACATGGTTCAACATGACGTCGCCAAAAGCCCTCGAGTAGTTGAACAGTGCGACGTCAATATTCCCTCATGTTGCTACTATTTCGTCACATGCCTACCATTTATAATATCCAATTCCAGCTCACTTGACCTTTTCAAAAGTTTTCGCTAGTCCTTGTGGCTGCGAGAGCCCAGTGGTTATGATCACGAAATCATGCCCACAGCGTCGTGAGTTTGAATCCTGTTGCGATTCAAGACGACCCGCAGTGTCGATGCACGCTAAATCTATCGAGGTTCAACATCCTTCCGTTGGTACGAGTGAGTAAACATTAACGTTGCACTGTTCAACTACTCGTGGGCTTTTGGCGACGTCATTTTGAACCATGGGCAAGTGACGATGACGGCACCCCCTTCCTAACTACCACACCAACTGGAGGACGTTTGAGCTACGACATATTTAACGTGCATCGCTTTTCTACACAGCGGGTTTTTAGTGGTACAGGGATCGAATTCATGACAAGCCAGCCACGATCCGATACCTTGATCACTAGGTTACCGCGACCCCCTTCCGTTGATGCAGTGTGGTAGTTAGGGAAGTACCAGCTCAGGTGTCGTCGAACGAGGTCCTTTGCAATTAGCCTTCATGTTGCATTTTTGTGCGATATTAATATAACTCTTTTGCTAGTCCTGCTCCAGTCACATATAAATTACAACCATAAATCCTATAAATTATTAATTAGTAGTTAATCTTTTCCCTTCAAAATTAAAAAAATCTAATGATTCAAGTTTGCTCCTTATGAGAAATATCAAGAGTACGGTCCAATTTGGATATTATAGTGATTGTTTTTATATAGTCTTTAATTTCAGTAAGGGCTTCATTTCCTAATGCAGAAATAATTTATTCTTGTGGTCTACGTGCAAATTGAAGTACAATTCTATTTCATGAATTTTTTATTCTGTGTATATGATCCATAAGCGCAGAGTCTTATTTACTTAATAATTCTAATAAACTTAAATTTCCATTATTATGGGCGTTTTTATTATTTCATGGGTTGCACGATTGGAAAAATATTACATATTAAAAACAAAATCACATCTACAATTCTTTGATATAGTAATTTTAGGTTACTGTGAATACATTTGGTACAATAATTCGGCAAAAATATATAATTTTTTTTCGGTTACATTTTGTGTCAATTCAATTAGAATTGTTTTAAGAGAAGTATAACAACAAAAGAAAACTATTGAAATACAATTTTCTTGCAAAAAAATTAAAAGCAATGGCATTTTCCTTTTTATCGAAAATGCTTCTACGTAATATTTTTCCTATATGCAGAAGGTCGTTCATTCCTTGTGAAAACGATTTTGAAAGATAATTTTTATCAATAAATTCCGCATTTTTGGTGGAAACTTGCTTCTATATGATTCTTGACAATAGCTCTAGCTTTTCATGAAAGTAAACTTTTTCTTAGTACTGTCATACGAACTGAACTCCCTTCCTCTTAAACCATGCGGCCGCGGTAGCCAAGTGGTATAGGTATCGGATCGTGGCTTGCCTTGCCACGAGTTCGAGCCCAGTACCACTCAAGACTCGCCATGTAGGGCAGAGATGCACGTTAAATCTGTCGAGAGCTGAAACGTCCTCCCGTTGGTGTGGTAGTTAGGAGAGGGGGGTGCCAGCTCAGGTGTCGTCCCCGTCACTTGATCATGGTTCAAAATTACGTGGTCCGTTGTCAAAAACCCTCGTGTAGCTGAACAGTGTGCGACGTTAATATTCAATCACTCACTCCTCTTAAACCATTTTCCAAAATCCGTTCAGTGTTCTTGGATGCCGTTTTAATAAACTTAAAGAACACAAGTCCACTGCAGAAGCTTAGGGGGATTTTACATTTATTTCATCAAATTGGATACACTTTATTCCTGTTTCTGATTCTTTGCTAAATACGCGGCAGTTGAGTTAGACGTGTGACCAGAGGCTTTGTCCGAATGAAGCTCAACTTTATCAATGTCCTTTCCATATAAAGTTGGAATTTCTTCAAAAATTGGTTCTAAAATATTCTGCTGATAGTAGAGTGAATTAATTTTGGCTTTTCTTGAAACTTTTTTGATTTTTAATTCGCCGTTAGAAAATCCTGCAACTCTCATGAATCTCTTTGGGAACTGAACTGGAGACTGACGAAGCCATTTCGTCAAGTCAGTTGAGCAACAGAAATTGATCTTTTACTACAGTCACTTAAATATACCCATACCTTACCGAGTGTTATCCCTAATTTTTCCCATTTCCAGCAGCTAGGTGTTCTTTACATAATTTTTTACACTTTGCTTTTCTTTCTGTAATATGTTTTAAAAAGGAGATTTAAACACCCGCTTTAACTTCAAATCCTAAACAATGATTATAATTACGATTCCAGAAGAAATTTCTAGTTTCGATCTTCTTTCAGGATCAGAAACTTGACTTTCTTTAGAGCGTTAGAATGTTTCGTGCTCATGTTTTCCCTTTCCAATTAAATATAAATATTTAATTCGAAAGATACTAAAATTAAGCGTATTCAAAGGTTCTTATAATATCTGATAGAAATGCAATAACGAGATTTTTTTGCTCGACTTTTTAATGTGTTGATTGAATATTTCTCCTTGGAAAGCGTAATTACGCAGCCCTCGAGCCATATGTGATTTTTAGAAGCCATTTTTAAAACGAATCTTTTATTTTACATTCAAGTCAAAAGAAAACCTTAGCAGACGATTCTTCTCAAGTTTCCAAAGTTTTATCATAAAATGCAAAAGAGAAAATGAATTACAAAATCGTTTCCATAAAGTGTGAACGACCTTCTGAAAATGTTAGGACTTTTCTCAACAGAGCGTAAACTAGGATTTTTGAACCATTCACACTATTTTCAGATTTACTATTAATTGAAATAATAACCGGGTTTTTTTATAAAAAATTTCTCTACTTTGATGCGTTAAAATATGAACTTCTAAAAAGTCCAGTACAGGTAGAAATTCTCGGGAATCAAATAAAGACAAGATTTGCAATGTCAAGAATTAAGTTGTGAAGGTTGTAGAAATTCAGAGATGTATAATAACAATGTTTACGATAAACTGCACTTATACTAATAAGCATATTCACGTGCAAAAATACATTACTTTAATTCTTGATCATAGCGTTCACCGCACCCTGGATAAGATTTTCTTATAGTACCAAGGGCGCCCAAGCCCGAAATGAGCTGATCCTGGGTTAAAGGGGAGCTAATATAGAGTTTTGCTCACGTTCCTTTTACCTTTTCACCGAGGACTTACTTCCCTCACACAAGTGACCTTCAAGAGACTTTATTTGATCATCTTCCGTGAAATGATCCCGGAGACATTTCCTCAGGCTACGCTTAGTGTGTGAAATTTCAACTGTTTACATCTCTTAATGGATTTGTGCATTATCCTAGTATAATAATTAGGTAGAAAGTAATTTTTTAATATAGGTTTGTTTACATATTCTTAAAGAGTTCTAGGTTATTTTTTAGTATATTTAGTGCAGAGTATGTTTATTTGTACACAAAAATGGTTTAGAGTATAGAATTGAGACCACACTGAAATTTTGAAAACTTGTCACAGATGTCCAATTATTTATTGGTAGATAGTGTGTATCACTCCATACAAGTTGAAAAAATAGTTTAATTTCTAAGAAACGTGTACATATGAAATGGTCCCATCATGAAATATAATGTTTATATCTTTCATTGTCCGATTTCCTCAGTAATTACCAGCTACAAATGTTTATTTTTTTTAGAAATGCCATCGCTATATATATTTTCTCATATAACCATAGTAATGTCATAAAATATTCAAAAACATGGAATGCATGCAAACATAATTTTGGGAATTAATTTATAAAAAGATTTGCCAGTAACATGTTTATTTAAAAAAATTTACATCTATTTCTAATGTTTAACAAGAGGTTTATATATTTATACTTTTTGAGGCCAGAGTGTATAAAATAATAGAGTAGGTTAAGATTGATAATTAGAATTCTTCATTGATGGAAATGAAATTTCTTTCAACATAATTAAATACAAGTAAATTGTATATATTTACAGTATTAAGATTATCCCATGCTATGAGAAACAATTAAAGGTTTCAGGTATAAGAAATAATTTTATAATAAACAAACATTTGATATATCATTTATTGTTTGATTTCTTACCCTTTTTTTATACCAATTTTATTTATCTCCAGCCTTCAGAAGAAAAAAAAATCTATTTTACTATTAAAAAGAAATGAACCAAATTATGAAAGCTCATGTGATGTCACGATTACATTTGTTTCACTACCGCCTCACACCACTGCAAACTGCGCATGTGTCTGAAACACAGGAGAAACCGTGTTTTAACTTGAGGAATGTCATGCAATAAATTGAAGCTGTTATGTATTTGCAATCAATAGTTTTCAAAATTCGTTTCTGTGAAACAGAGGTAAAAAAAAGTTTAACAACAAATTAGTTTTTTTCTTTTTTGAAAACCGCCATTCAGGGTGTTTGATTACTTTAAGTATCCTACATTTTAAAGAACTTGTTGATTTGCTACGAATTAAATAAAAATTAGCTTCACTGCTAATTTTCATCCTATGATCCTGAAATACATGTTTGAACTTTTTAAAAAGTCTTGGATTAAATTTTGCTGCTTTGAAACAAAATTCCATTTCATCAAATGCACACTCACAATAAAAATGACTTATTTTACAGTAGTTTGTTGATAACTAAAGAAGTGAACTTTAAAAAATAGATTGTCCAAGTGTAAGATCTAAAAAATTTTATCATTCATATACTGAAAATTTAATTTGTTGTGATAACAAATTTTAATTTTATTAATATTGAAACATGTTGTGTTCTGAAAATTGGAGAAACACATTCTGTTTGACGCAGAATACCGTTAAAACATTTTTTTTTAAATTTAGATTTATTTTATGCAAGTTAATACTCTAAAACCTATAACAAACCAACACAAAAAATTTGATAATCTAAAATATTCATAAAATTTATATTAATTGCTGAGGCCATTTTTTTTTCAATATGCATATTTTCTTAGAAAATTAATTTTCAAGTAACTCAGAATTTTGCTGCCTATACTTAATTATTTTTGAAAAATTAAAATTTAAAAAAAAAAAATTTCAAAAATAATGCATTTTTTTGAATTTTTTTTTTTTTTTTTAAATTACTACACATCTTGAAACTAATTCGACACACACATATTTCGGAACACTAAAGAAACTTCACATTTTTACCTTTCTTAAAAAGCCTTTAGTGCTTTGAGAAGTAGTATATGAATGAAAATCCAACTGGAAGAAATATCACTTTTAAAGTTTTCGTTCCTTAAATACTATGATATTAAATCCATATTCACTTGTAAGTGATAGAAAATTAAAAATTCATTATTTATCAGGCTCTTTTTTTAACAAAGAAGTGCCGGTGCAGTATTAACTCTCTTATTGTGTATCTAAAATTATTAAATAACTTACAGATATAACTCTGGAATTTTACACACATATTTAAGATGATTCAAGGTTGAGCCAATAACAGAAATTATCGATATTTTGATTAATTTTTGGTACCATGTCACCTTGAAAAATATCTATAAGTTACATGTATTTTTTATGTTTAATTTTTCAACATAGCATAAAATTCAAAGGTTTAAATGTTTAGGTTCAAAGAAAAAATTTTAAAAACTAAAACATATGAACATTCACAAAAATTTATTCCTTATGTTTTTTTAAAATTCTTTATTCTGTATCTCTGGATCAAAAAACTATTTTTTGTAATAAATTAAATCTGACGCAGAGCAAAATGCAAAACAACATTTTTATTCCATAGTAATCTGTTACCTTGTACATAAATGCACAGCTAAAAATTTAAAGAGGGTTACATGATTAGTACTTTGCTAATATAAAAATTCAATGCCTGTAACAAAAATTAAATTATCAGTAAATACAACATAGATATGAAGGATTAAAAAATTTTTTTTAAATATTATAAGTACATTTTGAACAATAATGTATTGCACTATAACAAACAATATGCTACAAAAAATAATTATGCGATTCTTTTTAACTTGATATATATTTACAAATAAGAATTTAAAATGTTAGTATGTATATATATTTTCAAAATAACTATTATTTATTAACACTTTGCTTGTATATAAGAAATTGTACAGCCTTACTTTGCTTTGGTAATAATTATTATTCTCTGATGTTTTATTTGATCTCTCTAAAAATGGTGAAAAATTAAAGCAAAGTGTTTTTCACTTTCTAAGATTCATTCAGTTCATTGAATTTTTTTCTAGAAAGATTTTTTTGCAAGTTGTTTAAAATGAAATGTTATAGCAAATTTTCATATACTGTTACCAATCCCTCTTTAATACTTGATTATTTGAATATAAGTAATAAACTTTCTAAAACCTATTGTGTAGCCTTAATTTATTACTTAAAGAAAACATGTATTACTATTTATCGATTTTTAAGAGTCACTGACAGTTATCATTATTTACCAGCAACATTTTTTTTTTAAAAAAAAGTTCATTTTTTAGTTGAATAGAGATATTTTACTGTCAGAATAAGTGAAAGATTTTCAGTAAATCTATAAAAAATTTTGACAACTTGTCAAATAATTCTACACAACTCCTGATAATTTATTAACACAGTTTTCAAAGTAAAACCATTTACTTAAATTTTTTTAAAAATAATTATGTAAATTTATCTTTGCTGTCCAATTTAAGATTACTAATTAACTAGAAATGCATTCTTTTTCGAGAAATTTTCTAAAGTAAAATAAATTTATAAATTGCTAACCTCAACTTGGTTGTTAGTTTGGTTTGTAATGGAGTGTAATGTCCTAATCTGACATAGATTTCAAGTTTTAAAATTTTCATTATGAACTTAACTTTTGGAAGAGTGATACTTTTAATTTATTTATCGGTGTTCATTAGAGAAATATTTATATTTTACCAAGAACTTTGGGAGTTTCAACTAACGCCCCATGCCTTTTTATTTACATGTGTGCGTGACAATCTCCCATTACTAAATGATATACTCATTTTTCACTAAATGTAAGGTACACTAAATTCTTTCTTTTTTTTTTTTTACATGGTATAAACATCTTGCAAAAACCTGTGTAACAATGATTTGAATTGAAAAAGAACAATGTATTCCTGTTATCCAGAAACCCTGCAAGCTGAAATAAACTAAAAAAAATGAAGATGAAATTTCAATTGTATAAGTTTTTAAAAATGGTTTTGCATTTACATATATATTTTACCTAACATTTACACACTTAACATTTATAGATTAAAAAAACATTTTTAAATCTCAACTAGAGGTGGTTAGCTACAACTAATCACTTCATTCTAATGAAAATGTTAGGACCAAAAGCTACTTTAAAAACTAACATAAAATATTTGCCCCCAGCATACCACAATATTAAATAACGGAATTCTAAAGACACTATTAATGATAGTTATTGAGTAGAAAATTACATACATTACTTAGCAATCTAAAGCAATATCCAGAAAAGTTTTTAAATGTAGAATGAGAGAACATTTTAATGAAATGCACATATCCTAAACCCTAAACTAACAGAATTTTTAAATTTTAGAAGTTACTTCAAACTTTCCAATGACATTTCAGTTATTTCAGCATTTAGAGTATCATCATGAAGTTGGAAAGGGAAAACAAATTTTGTGTAATCACCCTATGTTACAAAAAAACTAAGTAATTCATCATTTTCACATATTTTATTAGCTACTTGCAATGTTTTTGTAAGTATAGCACCTACAATTCCTACCTACAACATAAGCATTTCATTAAAAAAACACACACACATTTCCCCCCATATATATATTCTTTGTAATATCTAAAATACATTACAATTCTTTTTAAAGAAAGAAAAAAAATATTTTAATAAAGTAAATTTTTACTATGCTTGTACAAATTTATCAATATTTTCCAATCAGAATTCTGTTGTTAATAATATAGGGTGGCTTATATAAAAAATTCCGTTGAATATTGTGAAAATTCAGGAAGGTATTAACAATATAAAAAATAGAATATTTGTTACTCTGATAGTAGCAGGATAAGATAATTTCCCATAAGTGTTATTTCTAATAAGAAATGGTAAATTGAATTGGATAAAATTTACTAATATGTTAAATATATACACCCAACTCTTTTTTACACAATTTTGAAATAACACAATATACGAATTTGATGAATTTTTTTTTTTTTTTTTTTTTTTGTGCACAAATTCCAAAAAAAATTGGGGACTTGCGCTCCTTGACTGAGGTTAACTTGGAAAAAGTTTATGATGATAAAGAAGTCTATATATATACTGGTGAAGTCATAGTGAATTACTTTTATGTCATATGTGATAGGGCAAGAGCAAAATTATCCAAAAGAGCAGAGATTTTTTAAACTGTTATAAAACACTTAACTGTATTTTTTTAAGAGAGATTATAACCTAAAAGTCAGAAGAAAGCTACACAAAGACCAAAGGAAACTTACAAAGATGATATTGAATCTTTTAATTATGACAATATGAATTTGATCAGAAATTGAACAAAAATACAATGAAGACCTCTCTAGAAATAAATCAAGTTGCAATAGAAATCCTGATGTAGATATTTTTAAAATTTTTTTTAACTATATAGATATTAAATCCATCAGGCGAGAGATCTTTTTCAATGTTAAAGTATGTAAAATTTTTTTTAAGAAGTTTTATGGGAGAGAAGACAAACTGAACAACATGACCATATTATACATAGAACAAGATATACGGCAAAACTAATTGATGAATTTTCCAATGAGAAATTAAGAAGTAAAGCTGTACAGCAAAATTATAAGCTCTTTAGTACGGTTATTAATTTTTTTGAATACAGTTAAGTTTTTGTTTTTTTTAGTCATTGAGTTTTATTATCAGCAATACATTTTGTTTTGAGAATTTAAGGTGGCAAATTTTTTCGTTATCTTAGTTTTTCGACTCTTTAGACTATGGGCTTTAAACTTTTTACTGCTAGAGGCCTCCAACTACCTTAATTCTGCCTCTGACTCAACCACTCAGAAAATCACCTGGAAATTCATTCTACCCACAGCAGCATGATGGGGTAGATGACAGGAGCATATGGTAAGGATGCTCAAGAAACTTCTACATTAAGTATTAGGAAGATCTGTCATTTATTATGAAGAGCTCAACATGATATTATGTGACTGTGAATCAGTAATAAATGCTAGACCACTGACATGTACAAGAGAATCCAAACAATTGGATGCTATTGACTCCTGAAATGTATATTCACAGAGAAGGCAACAGCAGCACTCCAGATTTTGACAGTTTAGACCTATCTTCCCTGACAAAGCACTAAAGTATTTACAGAAATTATGTGAACATCTCGGACATTTCACAGTTTTCCTTTGATAAAGACGAAAATGCAAGCCAGGTGGCTGAAATTGTGGATGGTGTTTATGGTGCCGATACTGTAACTGCTAATTACGTGCAATTTTGGTTTCGTTGATTCCATTCAGGCATTTTTGATATTAAAGATGCACCTCGCACAGGTGTCGAAAATGTCTATAAAACGAAATTCCCGTCGAAAATGTCTATAAAATCACAGAAATAATTGAAGTTAACCGGCACGTTAGAAGTCGTAGCATCACCCAGGAGCAAAAGATCGACCATAAAACAGTTTTAAACCATTTGCGCAAAGTTACATTTAAAAAGAAGCTCGATGTTTGGGTGCACACCATTTAACACCAAAAAAACATAATGAATTGAATTTCCATCTGCGAAGCCTTGGCCAAACTGAATGAAATCGACCCATTTCTTAAGCGGATGGTGACTGGGGATAAGAAAGGGGTCACATACGACCATATTGTGCGAAACCCATTGTGGTCAAAGCGCAGTGAAGCAGTTCAAACGGTGGCTAAACCAGAAATAGCGGTCAGGAAGGTTCTACTGTGTATTTGGTGGGACTGGAAAGGAATAATTTATTATGAGTTGCTTCCGTATGGCCAAACACTAAATTCAGATCTCTACTGTCAACAACTGGGCCATTTGAAGCTAGCGATTGACCAGAAACAGCCTAAAGAGGTTGTGTTCCATCAAGACAACGCCAGGCCACACTCGCCTGTAGTGACTCACCAAAAATTCTGGGAACTTGGTTGGGAAGTTTTAATGCATCCCCCATACAGTCCAGACCTGGCACCAAGTGATTACCACCTTTTTCTCGCATTGTAGAACTTACTGAGCAATAAGAAATTGGGATCAAGAGAAGATTGTGAAATTCGATTACTAGAGTTTTGGGTCAATAAGGACCAAGACTTCTATCAGAGAGGCATTATGAAGATACCTTTAAAATGACAACAAATTATATAACAAAACGGTGCATATTTGACCCAAATCGGACAATCCGAAACATGTTAAATAAAGTCTTGAATTTCATACAAAAATAATGGATTTCTTTTTCCCCAACCTAATATTATGCACTTTTAACATCAAATTGTAATATTTGACCAATGTTACCCTTTTTTTGCTTTTTTTTATTACAATGGGACATTATTTTCTTCTTGTGTTTCCTTTCCTTCCTTCCTTAAAGATTTCAACAAGTAATTTAGATTAAATCAAATCAAACCAGATAGAACTAGCACCAAGGACATTAACACAGTGAAACTATCTGTGGCCTGCCGAGCTTTTCTGAGTGGCCCGTTCTTGGCCCATTGCACACAAAAAATTCAGTTATTTAAGATCAATGAATTAAAAATGTAGTGGGAAATTCTATCACTCAAGCAATTAGATCTACCAATTTTGCTGTCGATTTTGTCCGGGTATGGAATGCAAGATTTTTTTTTTCTGTTGGTAACTAACTGTTAATAATAACAAATAACAGTGAAGTAGCGAACTGAACTGGAATAATGGCTATTTTATGAGTAAAAGTGAGTTTTAATTATAAACAAATACTGATTTCAGTCTAGAATTCTATCAAAACTCCTCTTTTCTGCCATTCTCCACTTAATAAATTAATGTTTGAAATAAAAATAAAAAATTTGTCAAGAGAAAAATATCTAATTATTAAATGGCATGGCAGCTTTCTTTGTATGATAGTAGAATGTAAACTAGGAGCTTGGTTATGGATGAAAGGGAACCGAAACTATCCCATAACTCTTAAAAAAAGCAAAAATCCAAAAAAAAAAATGTGTGTTTCATACAGATTAATATAGTATTAAAAGTCAAAAATGAGTATTAATATGTTGATCAGTTTTCCATATTTTAAGTGTCCAATATTGCTTTGGTCTTATAATGTTTTTTCCCATTTATTCTCATGTTGTGGCCTGCGTGAAATATTTGCCATATGTATGCGGCCCAGAGGGAGAAAAGGTTGAGTACCATTGCATTAACACATAGCTGCATTAGTAGAAAAGATTATAACAGAAAAAAAAAATTTTACTTACGTACTATCACAACCATGTTAACTTCTAAGATAACTCACCAAATAGGCAACCCTGAATTTCCATGAGTCAAAGGGGATGAATTGGCAACCATGTGCTTCCTTTCATATTTTTCCACTTGCTGCCATTCTATGCCTACTCATTTGACAATATATAATAAATAATCTAATAAAATAATATATAAAATTATATAATAAAATAATACAAAAAATTATGTAACAAAATAATGTAAAATTACTAATATAATAAAAATAAATTAAATAATAAAAAAATTAATTATTTTTAATTGATCATTACTTATTTATAATTACTTACTTAGAC
Source organism: Trichonephila clavipes (assembly GCA_019973935.1). Lineage (NCBI taxonomy): Eukaryota > Metazoa > Arthropoda > Arachnida > Araneae > Nephilidae > Trichonephila > Trichonephila clavipes. The sequence goes on from BMAU01017476.1 coordinate 924,474, forward strand.
AGTATTTTTTGATTATGTGCTCCACATTCCTGTCAGCGTATTCTGTTTTTAGAATTTGTGCGATTTTATTCAATGTCGCCAACATGGTTGCGATAGTATGCAAGTACCAAAAAGCAAATCCTTAAATAAAATTTAATTATTTATCATAAGTACTTTATTCATTATCTGTAATTGTAATTAAATGGATTTTTTTCATGATAAAATAACTTAATTGCAGTAGGTAATATTAAATTTACAGCCCTTTTGGCATTTGTTTATAGAAGAATACGAAACTCTTGAAACAAGCCAATTTACATTGACAATTCTTAAACCTACATATTTTATCCTTTCAACCTTCTGAAATATGCTGTTCAAAAAGTATTTTAATAAATGCCTCCAAATAGATTTAAAAACCACATATCTACTTCCTAATTAAATCACTAATCACTGGTTATGATCTCGAAATAATTTTTATACTTCAAAAACAAATTTGTCGAAATTTCTTGTTCAACAAATATAAAACATTAGCTTTTCTCTCAAATATTGTGGTTTCTTCTTTTATATGCAACATAATCCTTGTTTTAGAAAAGGGGGTTATTAAAACTTATTTCAATATAGACCCCTTTTAAAAGAATAATTTCCTTCATAAACCTCTACATCTTTCTCTATAATATACAGCATATATAATCTTAATACTAATGTTGTTGTTGTCATGTCCTTCCCGAAAGGAAGGAATAAAAGTTGCCAGAGCCCGAGACACACAGGTTGGACTTCTTTACAATGAGATGGCAACATCACCTATCTCCACCTCCACAATTTAGGCATGGAACTGAAGGGGAGGGAAATACTTAATGCTAATAAATTCAAACAATTGAAGAAAACAATTTATTTAAGAATATGAATAGAAAATTAGGAAAAACAATCATTTTATTTATACCTTCTGCTATAAAAATGCATGGATCACACAAATGCCAATCTATATTTACCTATGCAGATACTGCTATCAATTATGTGATCCTTGAAAATTATATAAAATATTAAAACAGAAGAAACTTATCAATCCTCAATAGACCCCTGATATACACAAGGCCTTTAATAAAAACTTCACAAGACCCAGCTGTAAATCACTCTTTTAAAACAAAGAAAGACCAAAAGTGAATTCTGAACAGTTTTGGATTTTGGCTTCAGTCCTGATCATTTTAAGTCCTAAATGGGCAATAACTGATTCTATTAAATCAACCATAAGGAAATCTTGTATTGATTAGTAATATAAAAGCACATTTTCAATAACCATAGTTTTTATTTAATAAAAATGCTTCATTTCATCAAACTAGTTTTCCTTTTTATTTCCATTTCTTTTTGTCAAAAATAAATATATTTCAGGAAAGTTAAATATCTAATAGTTTTACATGATATCATAAAAAATATGGTGTTTAATGCACACTTTGAACACCAAATGTAAGACCGAAATTTACAGGTGCATGTTATACACCGGGTATAAAAATGATAACCTTAAAAATTAAAAAAAAAGAGATGAACATAAAAAAATTAGATTTGTACATATTTCAAAATACTGATTATTTAAAAGAAAAATGACATTTTTAATAAACTTACAATGTTGTAGTGCTAAATGTATATTATTTTTGTGTGTGTGCAAAAAGGCTTTGAATAAATCACTTCAAAACATAACAGAATTGCATATGTACATTTCAAGTTTCTTCGTAAAAAAAAAGGGGCTGCGTGTAAAATGGCGAATATAACTAAAAATTAAAAGTAGCAGCTTGAAAGTATGGGTGCGCGTTATACACCGGATTTTAAAGTATTTACTGCAATCAATAAAATGCTATCAAAGGAATAATATTTTTTAAAAAAATTTGATAGCAGGATTTGCTCTATGGTACAAAAATTAGGAAAGCAAAATTTGGGGAAAGGGGGGGCAAGAAAGCAACCAAGAATTATAACCAAATATTACTAACAACTTACTTTGAAACCAACACAAGGAGATTTTACTGAAACTAAGAGCTACCAACTGACACTTTGAAACAAATAAATTTAAGGGAATGAGAAAAGTCAATAAAATGGATTAGCGTAACCCCTTTTGGGTAGCATTATTTTGAACAAAACGGTCATAAAAGTGCCTATTTTTTTTTAAAGAAAATTATATAAAAATAAGTGCATGCATAATGTATGTACTTATCTTTAAATTTTGCGGAAATTTTTAGCTTGAAATACAAAAGATTAATTTTTTAAAGAAAAGCCAACATTTAGGGTTATTATGACTGAATGTTGGTTTTCCAGCAAAGAAAAAAATTAAAAATATGCGTTTTAAACATTAAAAGAGAATTTTTATTGCCCTTATGCACAATGCAAATACGTGAGATAAATTTCAAAGCATGAGATGCAAAGGCCAACATTACCCCCGGTAACAAAAAATAGATCCATCAACACTATTCTCAGATTCACTAACCAAACTTTCAAAACAATCCGTTATTTCAGAATCACTCAAATCTATTTATACTTAAAGTAGAAACTGGTTCACTTCCTGACTAACTCGATAACGAATACAAGATATTATATATATATATATTATCACAGAACGCAATCCATGTGTATTCTCGAAGAGTGGAACTAATTAACTGAGCTAAGGTTACAAAAACATATCACTAATATATGTATATGTTTGATTGTGCTAACGTTTAGTTTAAAAAAAAAATAACTATCTCTAAATACATTACTAATAATCTGGTACTACCATTTGGTGAGAAATAAACATGATTTTGGGCATAAGAAATATAGAGTTTTTTTATCCTTTTAGTGTGTTATTTTTTAACACTCCAGCCAGGAAATATCACGAGTATGAGGAACAGAATAGGGGGAAATTTCATCCCATGATTTTGAGGGGAGCAAGAAGGAAGGAGTTAAGAAAATATGGTACTTGAATATTAGAACTGCAGCAGCCAAATCTACGTCAAGTGAATCAAACCATTTTTCATTAAAATCTGATTGGTTATTTTTTTTTTCAAATAAAACACATAAGAATTTTTGTTGTTTTTATATCGTGACATGATTTGCAGGGCGAAATTTTGCTGTAGTGATGCTAATATGCAAGTCCAAAAATATAATCCCAGTAGAAAAAAAAATTACAGTTTGAAATTGCTATAAAATAAAAAAGAAAATGACTCCATTCACATATGATCAGACAAATTATTTACAAAATACATGACATTGACTGGAGATTGTAAATGATGTAAATTAAAAAAATACATGGCAACTAAATTGCTAGTAGAAACAAAACCTTTTAACTTAAAAAGAATGTCCAACTATAGTTAAACATGGATTTGTTGAAGTTTTATTAACATAACACTTCAAAGTAACAAGAAGGTTATTGGCAATGGACTTAGTAATTTTTAATCACAGTCAAATGATGAGAATGCCACCTGACTTAGCACCTCACTTTCCAAGCTTCTACAGTACACCATTGTGAAGTCTTTCGGCCTCCATACATTTAATATGCATCTGCTTTTCTACAACGCACAACTTCAGTGATATTACATGTTAAAATTGTATAATTTTGTTTTTTTGGTATTTTTCCATTTATATGGCATAAAAATGATATAACTGATGCCAAATGGAACATTCCCACTGGTAACTTTTTTAGCACCCCATTTTCAAAACAAGTCACAGTCTTTCCTTATTAATTGTCTATTTTCTAATTCATCAAAAATGGATGAAAAACTATTGCAAACTAATATTTATTTGTATTTTTTATGTGCATACTGAGTGTTGTCACCAATAACACTAACTTGGCGAGATTTGCATTGGTGAAATGGAAAAGTACCCATTTTTCTATGGGTACCAATTATGATCAAAACTATTTCATTATTTGTGAATGGCAGTGAACTGTGACTTAGAATGTTTGAATGCTACTAAAAATGGATGCTTGGAATAAAGCTTTAGTGCACTTGAAAAAGATTTCTTTTTAACTAATTTTATTCATAAAAATATGGAAAGGAAGCATTTTGGCATCTGTACAGTTATAATTATTGTTGCAAAGTTTGGAAAATCAGTTTGCATTTTCTTTTATAAGTTTTAACATTCCGAGACGCGACAGAAACGCCAGCCACTAGTTAATGACCATCATCACTTACTTCAGTCACATTAAAACATGGAAATAACTATTTGTTGCTATTGAGTTAGCTCATGTAAAATTGATGCAAGGCCACAGATCAGTTCCAGTCTATGGATCAAATGGTACCAGCTGCCCAAGGAACATTAAATTATTTCCATTTTGTTTACTGTGGTGTATATATCTCAGGTCAGAGCAATTTACCACGGAAATAATTTTATATTCCATGTTAAATCATTTTACAACCATTTTTTAAAGTTACTTTATTCTGAAGGCATATTTAAATACAATTAAATTAAAATTATTAAATCAAAGCAATCTAAAACATAAAAAATCAAAAATCCACCTTCTGCATGCTGTGGTAAAATTATGAAACATTGACTGGCACACAATGATAAAAAGGTTGGGGAGCACTGCCTTAGCAGAAAAAAGAAAAATTTTCTAGGCATCTTGAGGCACATTACTTGTTTTATCAAATAGTACGTCTCATGGCACAGAAGAAAGATCATAAGGTATAAGACAAGGTTATAAATCTCTTTCTAAAGAAGGTAAGTTCCTTAAGTGTAGCTACAAATATCTTAGAATGATAAAAATAGTTTTGTCAAGAAAACAATAACTGTGTAAATGAAAACAATGATATAGTTCGAAAAAAATAATAATGAAATTCGGATAAATTTAGAGTACAAGGTGGTTTTTACTTTAGCAAGCTTCATCAGTCGCTACATCAAGGAAAAATTTATAAGAGTTCAAAAGAACATATAAGTAATAAATCATGTCATTTAATGTGATTATAAATTTCTTTGGTGCACTCACATTTATTTTAAAACTCTAGCACTGTACCCTTGTTTATTGAATCTTTTCATGCTAATCCTTTAATATTATCAGCATATTTATTATATTCGTTCCATGAACAAGATAAACTGAAGATATTTAATATTGTTTAGAAAACATACTAACTGAATAATACTTCACATAGGAACTGTTTAAATAGAAATACAATAAACCTAGGTTGAAGGCAACAATCAAAATGAGATCCATCTTATTAGATATTACATTAAGTATTGGTTTATTTTCTAAATAAAGTAAACATTTCGAAAAAAAACTTACTCCGAATACATTTCAAATATAAAAGAGAGATTATTATTAAAGATATTCATAATGTGTATTAGAGACATTTAAAACCTTACACATACCACTTTTCTACATTGCAAGAAATAAAACAAATTAATTTTTATTTGATTCACTCAAAAACGAATTTGAAATAAAATGATCACGATTACGTTCAAAAACAAAAAAATCTACCGAATATATTGAAGAACATTTTTTAAACTATAATCATTACGTACAATTTCTTCACCAATAAATTTTATTTATCAACAATAAATATTAATCATGAAGAGAAAATCGCTTAGAATCGAAAAAGTAAATATTTTCCTGTACCAAATGTTTTGAAAAATCGAAAAATAAAAATGACTAAAATATAATCACGAGTGAATTTTGTACTCAACGACTGTTAAGTGCAAAATCGAATCAAATAGTGAAACAAATTATTTATCAAAGCAATTTCAAGCAAAAAATTAGGTGATAATGCTTCCTTGTTATAAAACATGTGCATCTCTGAAAATGACAATAACAAAGTTTAAAAAGAATAAAAATTGAGAGGAACTAATTTAAAATATCTACTACATAAAATTTTCACTTACCCACTTCTTTCCACATAGCTAAATGAGTATTTAAAAAACCATCTCTGATAGCGCTTAGAACCATATCGTCATCATCCAACCAAAATTGCTTCAGATTGATTATATTGTCCAACAAATTGTTTTTTGCATATTGGGCAGCTTCCCTACCTCCATGGCCATCAAATATTCCAAAAAAAGCATACTCTAAATCTTTTTTGTCTTCAGTTTGTTGATATGCAACAACAAATGCATCTTCCATATATCTTCTGCCCCCTTGACTGCTCTGACCAGTGACTCTTAAATTTATTTCAGTAGTTGACATTTCTACATATAACGCCTTTTCACCCTTTCAAACACAAACATTCATCAACATAGCTTTTAGTGATTTCCCTACCCACGGGAGAGATGGCGCAAGCGCAGATAATAACATGTACGATCATGATTTTTTCCACCGTTTCCGATTATCATCTGCAATCTGAATCCGAACACTGTTGAAAGGGTGGAAATGTGGAGACTGAATCTTTCGAAACAAAAATCAAAAACAGGATTGTTAAAATCAAACTCTGAAATCATTTAAAACCGAATGAAGAGTGTTATTGGATAAAAAAAATTTTCTGATATCAGAATAAAACGGACGGATAAAATTTGTCCTATTTTCAAAAAAAAAAAAAAAAGATTCTATCAACTTAAGTTTTATGATTTTTTAAAAACTTAACAGCGTATTTAAGGAATAAGGAAACTGAATTATAATTCCTATGGTGAAGTTCTTTGTAAACAACATTGAGAGTCGAAACCAAATGTGACTTCTAATCCTACTTCCGGTGTAATGTTAATCAACGGGAAAACATCGTAATTTAATTGAGTTTTTCAAACTTATAATGCAAGTTTTTGAAACTTTCTTTTGAACTAATTGGATAGAATATTATCTGTAGGTTTCAGAGTAAGGATTTTATATTATTTATTTCTTTATCTCTTCCAAAATACCTTGCTAATCTTTTTTTTAGTTCAAAGCAATGGTGATTTTGCTAAAACTGAAAAAAGTTAAGAATACTAATGTCTGCAGCGCCTCCCACAGTAAGCTTTACGGTAGAACGTGTCCATTATTTATTTCGCTGGAAGCAAAATGAACAAAAAAAAAAAAAAAAAAAAAAAAAACATTGGAAAAAGGAGCCGCTTAGTGCGGACATATAATGCTTGATTTTTAGATTTCAAAGAAGTCTATAATCCACAACAGTATTCTAAACGTTCTTAGCTTGGTTTGCCATAAGGACAAGTTATACCGTAAAACTTACTATAGGGGCACTGATGTCATTGGAACCCTTTATGTTTTCCGGTTTCAGCAAAATAACATAGTTTTGTATACACGCTTAAACGGCAGTAATTTTAATTTTTTTTAGCAAATTTTTTAGCCTTTTAAAAATTAGCAGCATAAAAAAAAAATACTTGAAACTCTTTGTTCCGCATTTTGATTTTTTTTGTTTTAGAACCTCTACGAATTTTTATATCACTGTTTAATTCACCGCTGTCCTACGAGTCCATCTACATGGCAACAATGGGAGGTTACTTTGCAACCGAAAAATTAGTAAGCGAGACCTAAATCTGCGTTATTTAATAAGCTTTTCATTACAGGTTTGTGCTAAAATGATATTAGTCAAATTTTGTTGTGCTTTTTTTAAATAATCCCACGTATTTTGTTGCAAACATTGCTCAATTCTTATTTATGGTAACCTTGGCAGCAATTTTGGCGACAGTTTTCACAACAATATCAAATAGTTTTCTACTAATTTTATTTATACTATTTACACAATCACTTATATTTATTTTATTAGACATATGTTAATTAAAAAATAACCTATTTCTGTAATTATACACGAATATTTGTTGTATGAACTCAGTTGTTTTTTGTGTTGTATAGTGGGTGTAGTTACGTAACATATAGAAATCAAAATTATATATATATATATATATATCTACATACACTAGTTTTGTTAGACTTATTTTAAGTGTGCATTGAATCAATTGTGCTAAAAAAATAAATGCAATATGTTGTTTTATGATTTATAATACATCGTTTTATGATTGAGATGATTTACTAATTGAAATGATAATTTTAACTAAACCTTTGTGTAAGCTATTTATTTTGCTCTTGTACATAGTCAAATATTATTAATATAGATTTCATGAATTATGCATTGTGTGTCAATTACTATAAGAATTAAACTGCTTTGTAAAGAACTCAGAGCATCCTGATTATGTCCCATGAATATTCACCTGTATGGAGGATCAAGGCAGGGCCGGCGCTACGGGGGGACAAGCCGGGTAGGACCTAAGGTTGCCCGGGACGGCAAACTGGCTGTAAAATTAACTAGTTTATGAGGAAAATAAACGAGTCAGAATAAAAATTCGAAGGGAAAAAAATTAAAAATGTGTATGCAAAATATTCATATTTTCTGTGGAGTCCTAAAGTTTTTTTTAACGAGTATTCATTTGTATTTAAAGCTGTGTTTCCCAACGCTGGTCCCATGTGGGAAGCGAGAAGGAGTGATAAAGAAGAATTTTGGCATCCGGTTCCTTCTCTTTCAACTAATTTCCTATAACTGTTACTGTTTTGTATACGTGAATTCGGGTACTATTGAAAGAGATAGATTTTGGCAGAGATTAGTCTCAACAAAAGTGATGAAAAGCACGGTCAAGTTTTATGAATGAAAAGAGAGGGGCAGGGTGACCCGGAGAAAAAGACCATTTTTCGAAGAAAACTGAGGGAATCTAGTGTCAATTTGACTTCTGAACTAATTCTTTTAGTTTCCTGTGCTTAAACACACAAGACAAAGTAAGACAACAAAAAAGGTAACAATATTTTCATTTTCAAATTCTTTTTTAGATTTTTAATGCTCAGGAATTTTGATCATCGTGTAAGATAAAGTGAAAAGAAAAAATTATTTTGTTACATTTGCGCTTTTTCTATTTTATTTATTTATTTATACATAAATATTAATGTCATCAGTTTCGTAGAATATTTTCATGTAGATTAACATTTTTAAGTATGTGTGTTTTCGTAGCTTGAATGTACCGTAATCTTCTTAAAACATTTTCGATTACATTGTTATTCAAATAAAAAAAAATATTATTCGCATCTCGTATAAAAATAACTTCCTTAGTCGCTTATAAAGGACGATAGGAGGTCCTTTAAAATGCAAAACATTAATGAGCTTTTGTGTACTTTCATTAATTATTTACCATACATAAAGGATCCTAACAGCAATAGCTCGAAATTGAAATACAACATAGTTATATTTATTATGATGATTTTGTTTTGTAATCGTAATATATTGTGATAATTTGGTTTAATTATAAATGAACTAGTCTGTAATTGCTAAATATTTAATTTATATTGCTTCAAACTGTTAAAAGAATTTTAAAAGAAAAAAATGTGTTAATTTTACTTATATCGACACATTTTTTCTTTTTATTGAATGTAACATGTGAAATAAATACATAATTTTTCTGATCTATTCTAAGACTATTAAGTTAGCCATATATATATATATATATATATATATATATATATATATATATATATATATATATATATATATATATATATATTCTTTTGGAAGATTAAATTATTAAAACTTGAACAATATATATATGCTATTGCTATTTTAAGAGGAATTTACAAGATACCTTTTTATTTAAGATCTTTTACACCAGTGATTGCCAAAGTGCTCTATGACGACCTGCAAGGGGGTCCACGTCAGCAAAAAATAGTTTGGGGGTCAATGAGGTGTAAGTGGGGGTCTAAGTGATATTGGCTCTCATTAAACTAGATCGTGAGTTCAATTTGCAAAGAAAATTTAATCAATTGGAAACCAAATTTTGTTTATTTAGCAGATATATTTACTTAAATTTAATTTAGTGACGTTAATTTGCCTGTACAAGCTGACAGCACAATTTTTTTTAAAAAACACGGACCATCTTAGAGTTTCTTTCCAGAGTTAAACTAAAGAAGTATAATACTGGAGGTCCGGAATTTTCTCAAATTAACCCAGACAATCTGTCAGTACTTTTTAACCTACGTTCAACATTTAACTGCCTTTTATTGAAATTTTGAAACCAATTTTGAGAATGCTTTGACTATGGTAATACCACAGTAGGCAATGAATTTACATGGTCACATTGGGAAAAAAATGTCACATGACAACGGGAACTGATCGTGATATGCGCCAATGAAGATTTCAAAGTTTAGAAACGGATTCCTGCAATTTTGGCTTTAAAAAAGCAAACCTGTTATTTGTCCAGAATTATGGAATATCGTGAGGAAGTTTTTAATTATTTTTCCTAGTAAGAAGAAGTTTCAGGCAGTTGCCTATCTCCAAAACAAAAAAAGAAAGTGGACACTACTAACAGAGGATATATAAGGTTAAACCTGACAAGATCGATACTAAATGTAGAAAATTTGTTATTGTAGCGTCAGATTCAACCCTCTCATTAAAATCAATTGTATGTTGCTTGGTTGTTTTATTTAACCGTTATTTTATATATTAATTAACTTTTAATTTAATTAATTAACATATGCTTTTTAAACACTTTTAACTCTATACTTCATTAGTTATAAATTGAATTCTTTTAAAGTAGTAGTAGTACTAGCAGTCAAAAAGACATTTAAGTTGATAAATTTGCAAAAATTCAATATTAATTAAGTAGGGGTCTACCCCATACCAAAAAACATGACAAGGGGTCTATGAGACAAAAACAGTTTGGGAACCTCTGTTTTACACGGACAATTTGAAAGAATATTTAATAAAGTCTAATAATTAATTATGTGCATAATTAATTATATATTTTACGTGTATAATTAATTATATATATTATGTGTATAATTAATTACGTGTATGCTTAGTTATATATGTTATGTGTATACTTAATTATATATATTATGTGTATAATTAATTATAAAAATACATAAAAAAATGTATAAAATACCTTTAAAATATTGTAAAACAGTTCTGTATGCTACTAATAAAGTTCATCAAAATGCATAGTTCGAAAAATTTAAAAATTGAGTTCATAAATTATCTACAGTTTAATACGGAAGAATTTTAATGAATAATTTAAAAGACTTTATAAGATTTTAAAGCAAAAAAATATAAATATTTTAAAAAATACAAATTCAATGCAAAAACATCCTTTAGATAAATGAATTGCGAAATTTTAGGCGTGGATTTTAAATTTCGAAGGACGATTATTAAATAGATAATTAATTTGAATACATAGTGATGTCTAAATAATATAGACTTAGCAGTCCTAATAAGCAGACAACAATGACTTGAATCTTGAATAACTTCCAAAGCATTTTAAAAATTAAGTTTCAATCTTATTAAACTATGTTTTATTTGTGATTAATACATAAAGACTTGAATTCTCAATCGTTTAATTGCAATGAATACAAATATAAAATACTTCAGAACATAACCACTCATCCAAGACATAAACGAGAGGCTCTTAATCAGAGTGTCCCGTATAACACTGGTGCACTAAAAATTAAAAAGTCGATGCTTTCAGTGTGCAATAGTTTTTATTTACTATTTCATTTTGCTATTATATTTCTCAAGAATCCTTTAAAATGTATTTTTCCTGATTGTGAAAAGGTTTAAAAGCGTTAGTATGTATATTTAAGAAAAAATTCTAGTAATAATAGGTTCCAATCTATAGCAATATTTAAAATCTTTAGAAAAGGCAACAATAAGAATGTCAAAATTATGACAGGAGTTTCTTTTAAAAAACAACAGGAAAAGGATTAATTAAAGTTTTATTGTTACAGAACAATAATTAATGTGGAAGAATAAAAGTACTATTTTTTTGTTGTGTGCGTGTTCCTAGTATAAACTATTTAATTAAAGTGGAAGCAAAATGTGCATTACAGAAATAAAAATATGATGAACACAATTTATAAAGTAGATAAATGATTTCAAACATGATCGTTGAGAAAGCCAAATAGATGCATTAAAACCACTAAGGTATCAAGTAGGAGGGATATACGATCCTTTACTTGCTGTTTGTAATAATTCGAAGATTGACATCTGTATAAGAGTTGAGGCTTCTGGACTATTAAGTTGTGTTAAACAATTTAAATTCTTATGCTGCATTGTACTTTGGTACAAAATCTTAAATTGTATTAATACTATAAGAAAGCTCTTGCAGACAGAAGACTATGATTTACCATCTGATACGGAGTTCTTGAAAAATCGTAAAGATTTTTCAAGGATCTTAGATTGGACACAGCTTTAAATGAAATGCTTCGGGACGCTCGAGAATTCGCTGACGAAATTGACATACCGGCTAATTTTGAGCTCACCCAGCCACGTCATAGAGTTCGAAGAAGGAAGGTTAATTTCGACTATGAGGCACGAGAAGATCCGATAGAAGATCCTACTTTGAAATATAAGACAGAGTTTTATTTTTTCACATTAGATAAAGCTATCAATGCACTTGAATCCAGGTTTGATTTGATTAGTACCCACAGCAACTATTTCCAATTTTTATGCAATACTTGTGATTTAAAAGATACTCCTCAAAACGATGAACTAAAGTATTGTAAAAATCTAGAAACAGTGTTAACTGATGGGAATTCATTGTATATAAATGTGTTGGACCTGGCAGACGAGATAGTAGCAGTTTAGGCTTTGCTAAATAAAAATGAAAGTCCAATCGAGATTTTAAAATTCATATCGAACCTGGATTTTGCTCCAGATCTCGGTGTAGTCATAAGGATATTGCTTACTCACCCAATAAGTGTGGAAAGGGGAGAAAGGAGTTTCTCCAAATTAAAATTAATTAAAAAATTTTTACGATCCACAACAACCGAGGATCGGCTAAACGGCTGGAAAACAATAGCCATTGAACAAGAACTGGCTGAAGAAATTAGTGTTAAAGAAAATATAAAAAAATTCTCAGAATTAAAAGTGAAAAAGAAACACTTTTAAGTTTAACTCGTGGTTTAAGTGTAGTTTTAATATGTAATTAAGTTTTAATACTTAGTTGTTCTATAATTTGTTTTAGTATTTTTTAATATCTGTATTTTATAATTATACACTAGAAATGACTTTTTTTGTGTGTAACCCTAATTTTAATTTTTTGCTAACCAAAACTTCAACATTATTGATAGCAATTTTTTTTTGCTCTCGTTTTATTTTACCACTATGCATGGAAAGGGTTTAGGTTGTTTCTTTTAATTTTTGTTATTAAAGGGCGGCATTTTACCTCTTCGCCCGGGGTGGCGAAACTGCTAGCGCCGGCCCTGTGATCAAGGTTCTTCAATTTTCATGAACTGACATGAAATGTAGAAAAACACTGAAAGCTCACTTGTTTGGTATATTCAAATTTTATTAATATCATAAAGTAATCCAAGTAATTGTAGTAATTTGCATATTTATTTAATTCATGCATATTTGTTAAACTGAAAAATATCAATTGATTTATTCTAAGGTTAAATTGCAGTATGAATTTTTTAACTGATTAATATTTATTTATAAATTTTAATTTTTTAATTTTTTTAAAAAAATTTTTTTCTTGCAGAAATCTTTTCCATAAATTGAAGGAATTAGGAATGACGTCCAATGTAGTTGGAAGCTGGATACCAAAGACCAATGTTGCTTTGGACAAAAAATTAAAATCGGGTTCTAATTGTTATTTGTAAATGTGTGTGTATTTTTCATGTTAATCAACCAATTTATTTCTATGTCGTGTTTTTTTTCTGACTTATGTTAGACTTTTCCCACAAATATATGTTGTACTGAAAACCTTTTACAGCTTTTGCTAAAGTTTGAAGATATTTTGTGTAAATTTTTATCCAAAACTCAAGATTATCTAATTCATACCTGCATTTTAACTCAGAATCTGTTAATAGTTCAATCAGTTCTTGTTCTATTAGTAATATATCTTTATTTTTCATTAAAATGGAAATTTAATTGAGTCATTTTAACAGGATAACTCCTTTAATATTATGGAAAATTTATATCCTTTTTTAATTTAAAATTCTGGAAACATAAAAGAAAAATATTGTTCTAAATAATAACTTTACTTAGCATTATATGAAATATAAGACAATACGCAAGAGTTCTTGCTTTTTATTTTGATCTTAGTTAACACAAATAATTGAATATTTAATAATTTGAGTTAATATGAATGTATATATTTGGATTGTCAATAATTAATTCTATAATTGCCACATTATATTTGAATTAAAAAAATTTCAAATAATTCTTTAGTAGTATTGGTATATAAAAATAAGCACTTTGTAATTCACACACACACGCACGCACGCACGCACACACACACGCACACACAAATAATTACAAATGAACAGTATGTAATTCAAAGAATTTAATATAGAAAAATGTGTAGCTTACATAATAACACAGTTAGTTAATAGTTAACAATTATGTGTTAATCAAATAATTGCAAATGGAACACTTTTTATGCAGACAAACACATACTGTAATATTTAAATTGTTACAGTAAACACTGCATGGTTAAAATGACTACAAATTCTATAATTCAAGTAGTTTTAAATAAGAATTGTGTATTTCAAACAATTACAAATAGAAAATATGCAACTTAAATAGAAAATGAACACTTCAAATAATGGCAAAAAGCTTTTTTTTTTTAAAATTTCCAATGGCCAATGTTACAGTAGACCACTCCCCATAAAAAGGGAGGGTCCAATGCTAAGTGGATGCTTTGACTCAACAAACAAGCTTTTTGCAGCTCAAATAAAAAAGTGTACAAACGTCATTTTACTGTTTAAAACGGTTGATAACCCTCTGAGTGGATGACCCTCTAATTGAATTTCACTTCGAAAGCGGTCTACTTTTACAAAGCTAGTGGTAGCGAAAATGTTTCCGTTGAATTTCGCGAACTGCTTCGAAAGCGCACCACAGTTTTATGCCTCCCCCCCTTAAAACTGCGGGAGGTCCTCAAATGGTTTTGCAGGGGATGATTTTATTTCTTTTCGGTTTCTGTGTTGTTCGAAAGGGGAGGTTTCTCATTCACAGCTGTGGCCTAGGGCAAGGATTGTGAAATGGACATTTTCTCCACTTCACGGCCAACAGAAACTTCTCCCAATTTATTGCAAACAAGCAAATAAAAGGTAAAAAATAAAGTTTTAAAGAAATGACTCATTCAAAGTTGAAAAATATTTTTAATATATGTATAAGCAAAAGAAAATTTATTTTTTTCTCCTGTTATTTTTAAGAGCTTTAAAATTTTTTTAAAAGGAACATTTTTATTTCGGTGTTACAATTTTAACCATACAGAAGATCTCTGTAATCATTGTTGAATATCAGACGAAGAAAACTCAAGAATATTTTCCTGTTATTTTTTTATTTTTTTAATTATGAGGTAAAAAGTAAAAGTGATTATTTTTTTATTTAACAAAATTATAATAAATGTAGCAGCATTATATATGCTGAATAAATTTGTAAAATAAAACTTGGATTTCTGCAATTTTTTATATTTTTAATTAACAATAACACATAAAAAGTCATTTCAATACTTTTAATTTATGCAAATTTATATCTTTATCTTTATATTTTTCTGTTGAATGATTTTTTTCACTATAAATCAACATAACAACTTGCACTGAGAGAAAATCCCCTTCTCTACGTCAGCATTTGCACACATAATACACATTCAATCAGTGGCGCTCACAAAGGAAGGGATTCTTGGGTCCAGACTCCCCAAAGCACTGGCTTTTTTTCGATTGATTATATTCCCATATATATTTAATAAGTATTATATATATACATATATATATATACATATATATATATCATATATTTGGAAAACTTGCTCAATTTCTGATCTAAAAACCAATTAGGTTTTAAGAAATTTTAATTTTCTGAGTTTTGATTTTAAATTCGGTTTCATTTTAAAGCATTTTTGAATTCCCAGATTGAATTAATTAAAAATATTTTTTTTAACACAATCCATTATTTCGTGTGAAATGTCTATTAACTGCAATTTTAATTTCTAAAATCCTTTCTGTTTGCTTATGTTTTTAAGTTTTTGAGTTTTCTCACATTTACTTAATTAAGATTGATTTAAAGACCAATTTATTTTTTGACACATAGTTTATATAATTTAAAAGCTCTTTACTTTATTTTCATTATTTTTTTTTCCTTTTGAAAAATGCCATGACCAAAATGTACGTGGGCTACTGCGATAAATAATACTTGAAAGGGATGGAATATGACTGAAAATGGTAAATCTAAAAAATCCAGCTTTCAGGTGATATTACAATTAGACTACAGAATGCAAATGTTGCAGAATGAACTAAATATTTCCCTGACGTACCACAAACTACATTATAATAAATATATTGTAGTACTACATTACAGTATTTTAAAGTCATGCAACAAAAACTTAAACTTGCTTACCTGCCACGATGGGGAACTGAGGAAAAAAAATATATTATTTACAATCTTGGTGATTTCTGGATTACGTTTGTATCACTACTATTTTCTGTATAAATATTTTGCATTTAAAACTCTTGAGAATATATAAGGTTCTGATAAAACGGAATAATTGATCAAATTAACAATTGTTATCAATATTATGTCAAAGAAAATTTTGAATTAGAAAAGATATTTTCAGTCATATTTATATATATTTCAAGTAGAATTTTCATGTAGAACATAAGTTGGATAGTAACATATTAAAAAATTAAAGCTTTACAGGCATTGGAATTTTTTTATGCCTTTACAAATTTTAAATGTGTTTTTCTCAGATTTTTAATTTTGAAGATAAGAGTGTATTCTAATCCCTTAGGCGTTTTTCCTGTTCAAGATAGAGTCGTGAAATATCTTGTAAATATTCCTAACATATGTTCTATAAAAGTTCATATGGATTTAGGTCTGAGAGCTCTAGTTATTTTTTAAAATATCTTAATGTTAATATTTTTAAAAAATTGTGTTTTTTCAGGTTTAGCCATAAAAATAATTATTAAAATTCAACAAAGAGATATATTTTAAATTTTATACTTTTTGTTTCCAATAATCTAAGAAATATACATTACTTACAATAATTAAATATTTTTAATAATTTAGCATTTTATAAAAGTTTTAAAAACTTCAAAAATGTTCAATGCTTCAAAATTGTGAAATAATGGCTTGTCAAACTAACCTATTATTTTCAGAATCAATATAATGGTATAATCTGAATATAAAACAAAAATTAATTTTACTGTGACAAAACTGTTTACGACTTCTATTCATTCTGTAAAAAAGAATGAAAGATAAATATATAACATAGTGACAGTCAAAAGATAACATTCATAATATGTAAAATCCTGTCCCGCTACTAATTTCAATGCATTTTCCAAACTGTAGCTAAAATCAATTATATGTTTATTAGGTCAGAAATTATTTATATTTAGAAATATTTTCCTTATTCAGAACATAATGAATAATGGCAAGATAATTTGTAAAATCCTAAAAGATTTTAATGGAGAAAAGAGCCAGACATAATTTTAGATAGTTAGAAATTTCATTATATAACACACAAATATGCATGTTTTAAAACAAATAAGTTTGCTAAGAAAATAAAATTTACTAAAAATTTCCTGAATAAAGTAAATCAGATTTCATCCTCAAATACATATAATTGTAAGAAAAGGTTTTATTCAATTTACAATTAATTACAAAAAACCTTTTATAAAAAAATAATTTTAACAGGTATAAATAGCAAAAAATATCAAAGAAGTATGAGAAAGACACATACATGTCGTTTACAGAAATGTCACAGTGTGATATTTTTCGAAACACGGCACTGCACACAGTCCAACATCACAGTCTTTACATTGAAAACGAGTTTCTTTTCGAATGCGTTTTCCATTATCATTTATCTTAAGGTTGCATACCACACATTTTCGCGATGTTTTTTGTTTTTTTGAACAGTCACTTTCTACATATGAAGGGAGTGCCTTCCAATTAAGCGGACTACATTTTCAGAAATTTTAGGGGAAACAAAGTTTCGAGAACTAGAATCACTACCTCCTTCTTCTATCAATCGTTCTATCAGTTTCATTCAAAAACCAATATGATTTAAAATCCCGCCATTTTTTTTAAAGATAACGAAGGAGTTCCACACAATTTGATTTAACAAATGTCGAAAAATCTTCTTGTAGTATTTTCGCTGTTGATTTCGGGCAACAGGATGGTAAGATAGACACTGATCTGATCTATCGACACCATGCAGTTTTCAACCACATTGTGAGGCCGCGGTAGCCTAATGGTCAAAGTACCGGACTCGTAGCTGGCGTGTCATGAGTTCGACCCCAGCACCACTGAAGATCCGCCGTGTAAGGGAGTGATGCTCAAGCGTCATCCTCGTCACTTGACCATGGTTTAAAATTACGAGGTCCGTCGCCAAGTGAGTGAATATTAACGTCGCACTGTTCAGCTACACGAGGGCTTTTAGTGATGGACCTCGTAATTTTGAAGCATGGTCAAATGACGAGGGAGACACCTGAGCTGGCACCCCCTCTCCTAATTACCACACCAACGAGAGGACATTTCAGCTCTCGATAGATTTAACGTGCATCGTTGCCCTACACGGCGGGTCTTTTGTGGCAATGGGCTCGAACTCGAGACATGCCAACCATGATTCGATACCTTGACCACCTGGTACCCTGGCCACAGGTCCGTCGCCAAAAGCCCTCAAGTAGTTGAGTAGAGAAGAGAGAGAGTGCGACTTTAATATCCCCTCACTTAATTAAATTATATGAAATTTAAGGAATACTTGAAAAATATTAGAAGTCGAATATATATATATATATGTATATTAAAAAATTAATCTAATGATAATTTTAAATATCTAAAGAATTATTAGTATTTATGGTAAATATATGTTTTTCAACTGAGTTTGTGAGACACGTATAAATATCTTTTTCGAAATTCCAATGCAGAATTTAAGTGGAGCTAATACAAAAATCCTAGTTTTGCATGGTTAAGATTATAAAAGTGTCAAATTTTAAGAACCTTTTCTTCAGTCAACCAGTAATGGAACATGAATGATGAGGGATTATGCATAAATATATATTTTTTAACTTGAATTTAAAAAGGATCTTTATATTTATTTATATGCGCAAATGTTAACTGTAAATTTGTCCAGATGCTTTTAAATACTCTTTATTTGAAGATTCATGTTCAAAAATATAAGCTTGTAGTTAAAGTTCTCTTTGAATGAAATTAATGTTCAGACATTCAAAATTCAAATATAATTTGTTATCTGAACAATACAAAACAAGGGATTCTATGTAAGATGCCCTGAATACCTGGCTTTAAAATTATGAAAAACTAAAAGATTTAAATAGGTTTTTTTTTAACAATGCATAAATTTTTTTTGCAAATAATATAATACAGAAGCTTAAAAATTATTCATGTTTAGAAGTGTCCGAAATTTCAAAAGATTTTAAATTTTGAACCTTTTTTTTTATTTTTTTGACACATAACAAAATAATCATTTTTAAAAAAAATCCCTGAAAGTATTGATTAAAATAAGAAAAATGAAACGGTAAATTATCCTCAACGTTTTAATATATAATTTGAATTTAAATACCGAAGATATTTTTTTAAAAACTTAGACATACATTATAAAAACTTAATTCCATCTGAGAATTTTAAGGTAAAGAAAAAATTGAGAATTCCCAACTCGTTGACTTGCAATTATTTCCGTACACTTTAAGGTTTAAAGAAATTCTTCCCAGTTTTTTACGATTGCTGAAGGGGAAGCACCGGTCTTCCCGTGAGCCATAAAACTTCCCCTCAATGCCCATTGTGTCTCCCCGACCGTCTCTAATTATCTTTCAAGATACTAAACCTTTAAAGGGGGAAAAGAATTCGGAAAAACAAGGCTTTACCGTTTTTGAACACATTACTTGAGGAGGAAAAAACCCGTTTGGTTCATTTTTGGTGAGTCCCCGGCCTTACGAAAAATTCCGTGTGGTCCGTTTTCGAATCCTCTCTAGTAGAGCAGAAAAATCCGTGCTGTCCGCTTGAAGGGTTACCATTATACTAGCTACATGGCCCGCTTAGCCCGGCGTTGCTCGGGCTTTCATTTTTCCTCAGGACACTAGCATTTCTATGTGTGTGTGTTTGTACTTGCACAATGTGAGTGATTTCTAAAACTGTGACAAAAAATTTCCCTTTTTCGAAAAAGCTGCATGGCCCGGCGTTGCACGAGCTATCTCTACTGTTATAAATTTTCCCTTTCTTTCACAAAATCAGAACTTCTAATACTCATTTTCAAAATGATTTCCACCCTCCCACCCTCCACCGCTTAGCCCAGTGTTGCTCGGGCTTTCTATTTTCCTCCTGACACCAACATTTCTGTGTGTGTGTTTGTACGCGCATAATGTGAGTGATTTCTAAAATTATGTCAAAAAATTTCCCTTTTTCGAAATTTGTTCCATTCTACTTATTTTTGATTTAGGACAGGTTTCTTTCCCCTCTCTATAGCCCGAACATGGTTCTTTTTAGTGTAAAATTATCGTTCTATCTTCCCCTCATTCTCACAGATAAGATATAGCTTCAAATTTCGATGTATGTATTATGAAAAAAAAATATTGCGTTAGAATTTAAAAAATTATTAATGTGAAGCAATTATAAAAAGAAAACGATTCTGATGCTAAGAGTAAAGCATTAAAAAGTAGCGTAATGCGAAATCGAAAGTTTCTGCCTCCTCAGTTTGAACCTGGGAACTGCCGTTTCATAAAGTGCAGCCGATTTAACAGTCGCGCCGTCGGTTCCTTCGGGGAAAAGCATTGAATTGAGCTTTAAAATAAAGGTAGATTTTTTTTTCAATATCTCATTTCGTTAATTGTTAAAGTAAAAGATTTTTTTCGGGCTTCACTTTTATGTTAATGCTTTCAAACTTCATATAAATAATAGACGATGTACTTTTTAATTAACAAAGAATTCCTTTAGTAATGAAATAATAGAAATGATCCTTTTAAAAAACATATATATATTTGTTAAAATGAAATTTCTATAAGTAATTAATAAAAGAAAAATTTACAGATAGCTATTGAAACGAGTGCTTTTGTAATCAAAAAGTATGAAACAAAAATAAAGAATGTAATTATAATTAATTAATTATTATTGACATTTTAGGCAATTTTTTTCGTTTAATTTTGCAGCCACCGGAAACCCAAAAGTACATTTTTTTTAAAAAAGAATAGTTTATGTATAGAACAGAAATTTTCAAAATTACAAAATTATTAGATCGTATTTTAAAAACCTCTGAAAAAAAAGGAAATTCCAAAAATTTTTAAAAAATTGTAAAATAATTAAATTGAAAGAAAGATATTGCTTTTATAGCCGTAATTTTTAAGATATTTTATCAATCTTTGTACAAATTACGTCTAATATTGTTCTACACGCGGGAAAAAAAAGAAAAGCATGAACTTTTTTTTTAGTGTAAAATATTTTTTCAAGCCGAACAACTTATAATTTGTATTCAAAAAAAATAAACTGATTTCGACTCATTTTTTAATTAAAAAAATTGTAAAATAATTAAATTGAAAGAAAGATATATATATAATTTTATTATATTATTTTTTAAATAAATTTATTTATATGCAAAGTTTCGTTGCTTTGTAAAAACAGAATTTTTTCCGATATTCTCTGCAGATGGCGCACCGATGCATTTAAATGCGTTTTGAGGTTTTTAATTAATATCTTTTTAACTAAATGGAATATCGGAATATAGATGGGCAAAACGGATTCCTCGAATCATTCCCGAAATTTTGAAACCTTCTGCTAGTTTCTGCGTCTTGCGGTTCTTGAGAAAATTGGGATATATACATCCCTACATAGATACGTTTATTTACCTACGAATTTTAATGTATAAGATAACCTTAGTTTATTGTATTTATCTTTGTCTACATTACTTTATCCAAGATGACCAAATAAATTTCGTTGAAATGTTTTGAAATTTTTAAAAATTTTATATTTAGAAATCTATTCATATATACATACAATAACAAAATTAAATCTCGATATTTTAAAAAGAATTTGTCATTGATAGAGTTCAAAGGATTGATGCAAGCATTACAAAATTAACGGCTTTAATTATATGTGTACTACCGATATTTTTTAACAGTATAAGAGAATAGGTTCATCGACACTTCTCAGTTTGCTGTGCTTATCACAATCACCTCTCATTTTTTCATTTACTTAGCTTTATTTGCAGCCTCTCTTGGAAGAATTCAACATGGCAAAGTTATATAAACATTGGAATTATAACAATATACAGGGATAAATTTAATTTTTTAGAGTCTTAGCTAAAATTTTTAAAAATTTCTAGCAAAACATATTTTTGAAAAATTGATAAAAGAATTGGTTTTTATGAATTCCAAGAATTTTCAACACATTCTATAACTTGACAATAAATATCTTTGTCAGACGATGTCACAAATGCTGCAACATGAGAATAAACTTCTTGTAATCTAAAGGAATGCTAATTTTAAGTATAGCAGATACATGCAAAAAAAAGTAGAAATGGACAATTTCAAAGAACAGCGAGTTTAAATGCCTTGTTGCAAGAAAGATCTGAACATATTGAATTATTTTTAAAATATACAGTTATTCTGAGAATAATTATATATATATATATATATATATATATATATATATATTGTTACGAATTTTGTGTAAATAGTGTAAATAATTTGTATTTGAGTGTTTAATGCATTTATATTACTCTATGTTATATTTATTTCATGTTAAAATTGTACTATTCACAAGCAGTGCCACCCCTTACGTTATAATGGCGATTGAATGAGAACTTGGCGAAATCTTGGCGGTAGAGCCGAGTTGGCATCATTTTTGGCGACCAAGTTGGTGGTCAATTTGGTGACTTTGGCGATCATTTGGCGTCATTGGCGACCTTGTTGGCGAGTTCGGAACTCTCTGGAATCTTCTAGAAAGTAGTAGATTTCTCTACTAGTGTCACGTTCACTGACACGAGCGGTTATATTTCTAGAAGTTTCTGTCGCGCATATAAAAAGGATGCTCGCCAGTACGGCGAGGAGTCTTGATTAAGCCAGCGAGTAGTGAGGATTGTTTGACTAGCGATTAGTTCGGCTGTGCTTGTGAAAAATCTTTACTTACGTGTATTTTTAAACACTGGTTATTGTGTTTGATTGCTGTTGAAGCTGTAAAGACCTTCGGATAATTAGCCTGTGAATACTGCTGCTTAATCCTGTATTGAAGGGATTGGATTTTCGATAATAAATTCACATCTCTCTTAAAGAACTGTTTATTTGATTTGTGATTGTTTTGCATAAAATCCTCGAACCCTCGGATCTACGTAAAAGTTTGGTGTCAAAAGTGGGATTTTATGCCAATAACAAGAACGACGGATGAGCAACTGAAGGCTCTGTTGGAAGGCATCAAGGCCTTGAAACGCGGTCAAGAAGAGACTAAGGAGAGAATGGAGAATATGCAGAGAAGCCAAGAAGATACTAAGGAGAGAATGGAGAATATACAAAGAAGCCAAGAAGAGACTAAGGAGAGAATGGAGAATATACAGAGAAGCCATGAAAAGTCTAAGGAGAGAATGGAGAATAAGCAGAGAAGCCAGGAAGAGATTAAGAATGAGTTGAAGGAGAGAATGGAGAAAGGCTAAAAAGAAATGCAGAAAGGGTTAAGAAGAGCTGAGAAATACTTTAGAAAAGAAAATCGATAGCGTGGAAGAAAAAATAGCATTGAAAGTTGAAGAAAAGTTTGCAGTAGTTGAAGAGAAGATAGAGAGAAAGTAGGGGAAGAAATAGGAAGAATTAAAGAGCAAGTTGAATAAAGAATTGAAGAAGTTTCTGGAAATTTTACCCAGCGATTTGAAGATCTGGAAAAGAAGCTTCTAGCTTGCGGGAATACAAAGAATGAAAGCAAGTTTGTACCTGTTTCTTTGGTATCTATGCCTGCCTCTTCAGTGCCTCTGAATGCCTCACCAGTGTCTGTGAAACTCTCCGCCTATGACGGAAAATCCAACTGGGAAGTATATATGACTCAATTCTCCATAATTTCTGAAGAAAATGGATGGACTGAAGGGGTAAAAGCATGTCAGCTAGCAGCATCCCTTAGAGAAGCTGCTGAAATACTGCAGACACTTCCCGACCCAAAGCGACTGAATTTGAACTTGTATAATGCTCTGGATCTTCCGTTCGGCCAGAAATACTCTAAGGAATACGCACGTCTGCAGATGAAAACAAGACTCCAGAAAACCGGAGAAAGCTTGCAGGAATATGCCTCCGAAGTAGAAATGCTCGCCAACTTGGCTTTCTCCGACCACCCATCAACTGTGCGAGAAACAATCTCTTTACAGTATTTCGTGGATGGCCTGAGGGAGGGGGAAGTCCAGAAGGCTGTAAAGAATAGCAGATGTCCAAAATCTTAAATCTGCCTTCTTATATGCCCTGAAAATGGAGGCCACCACTCAAGCCAGTCGCCGAGACCGCCAATCCACCCGAGGAGCTGGAGTGACCTTAGATGCTCCCTGTGAATCTCCATGGAAAAGTGACATTGAGAAATTAAGAGATGAATTCCAAGCTTTAAAGGATCACCGTCAGAACCAAGAGAAACGCAACTTCAAGTGCTGTGGATGCGGTGTAACCTGACACCTGAGAAGAAACTGTCCCCGATCAAGGAAGGATGAGAACACCGTCTCTTCTTCCAAGCAGGGAAATTAATATATGGCCATCTCGTGGGGCGGAGGTTGCCAGATAATGAAAAGCCCCATCACAAAATTTTTCAGATTACGGCAGTAAAGGGTGGCGACAAGGGACTTTACGTAATAGGACAAATTAATAACATCTCGTGCCGTATGGTTCTTGATACTGGAGCCAATGTGTCTATAATTAGAAAAGATTTGGCTCAAAACTCACATGTTAGTATTATCTGTACGCCGCCCTGCGTTTCCTTGCAAACAGTGACGGGTGACAAGATTCAGGTTCATGGGAAAGCTAACATCAGTCTAAGGTTTGGAAACATTGACTATCACCATACGGCATATATAGCAGATATCACCGACCCCTGTATTCTTGGACTGGAATTTCTGAAGAACAATAACTTTAAATTGGACTTTGAAAATAGCAATATGCATTCAAAACTTGAAGCTTTCAAACTCAATTGGAATCCAAAACTTGTTTTGGCTTACAAACTCAATTGGAATCCAACCAAAAAATTATAGCAAAAACCAAACTCTCATTATCGCCAAGAACTGAATATATAATGCCTGATTTAGTAGCAGAAAATAGGAAATTCCGATTCGGCGTGATTGATTATCCGGACCCAGACAGTTTAAAAGTAGGAGTACTGATAGCCTCGTCGGTAGTAGACCTCTCGAATTCAGTCATCCCAGTGAGAATTGCTATCATCAGTGATAGGATGAGGACTATCCAGGAAGGAGAGGTAATAGCAGCTTGTGCTCCTGTCACTTGTGTAGACCAGAAGTGCAATACCCAAGACCTTTCTTCAGAGGATCTAGTCAAGGATTTACTACAAAACACGAACTTGGACGAGAAACAAAGATGTGCTGCAGGAGGGTTGATCGAAGAATTCCACAGCCTATTTTCAAGAACATCTGAGGACTTTGGAAGAACAAGACTAACAAAACACCGAATCGATATGGGAAAGCATCCTCCTATTGACCCTCTAAGTGGATACCTTCCTCCTGAAAAGTTATTCCTAAAGCGTTTTACTCTTCTTTTGCTATTGCCTTCAAAAATGCAACAGACTTCAAATCTTTCCCCCTTTTAGAACTTGGGAGGTCGAACGGGGACAATTTTATGACCTAGTTCGGTTCCTTTGTCAAGTAAGAACCAAGAGATCAATCGTTTACAGCTAGCTGTTAAGTTGCCTTGGGCAATCTTGTATGAAAACTGTAGTTCTACTCTGTCTTTTCCCCATGGATTCAGTCACAGTAAACTTAAAATAAAATGCAGGGTAAAAAAACATGTAATAAATGGCGTGTTAAAAGTTGAAAAATAGTTATATTTTCTTCAAACAAAATTTATTTTTCAGTCATTTTTTAAAAATTAAAAAAAAATATTTTGGTATTGTGATTTGAACCAGAAAAAAGCATCCTGTATTCATTTTTGAATATGAGAGTAAGAAAACGCGCTCACTTTCCTGTTTAATAAAACAGATCTTTCTCTATTCAATTATATTTTTAATTTAGAATAACATAAAAACTGATTTCAATACTTTTAATTTATTTAAATTTAAATCATATAAATGATACTTTTATGTTAACTGAAAATTTTTCGGAAAAAATCTAATTTTCATTCCTAGTGCTCTCCTTTTCGAACTCCTTGTATTAAATAAAAATATCTTTTCTACATCGGCATTTGTGATGGACATAACACACATTCAGTCAATAATTTTTAATTTTAATGGGGGATATACTTCTTCAAATGTGCATGACAGTACTTCTAACCATTTTCTACTCAAGTTAAATTTCTTATCTTTCTGTTTCTTTTATTACAAGGAAAAATGTCATACATCGATAACTACATTTTCACACAATTCAGTCATTACAAATTCTATTGTGAGAAAAATTCTCCCTAATTAATTTTGTCTTTCAAAACAGTACACTTAAAACAATTTTGTTCAGTGAAGTTAACCGACAGTTCCACAATGTATTCATACCAAATTTTAAAAACAAATTTAACATTTGGAAATGTATACTGTATTAAATTTTTCAGTATACACAAATATTTCCTGCTGTAGGGAAGATATAGTATGAGATGTTGTGCGGTTGTGAAAAAATGTTTTCGTACGTGTAGACTATTTTTGAAAATTTAAATATCACTGAAGCTGATCATATAACTGCAAATGAGCCTTATTTTAATGTGTGCTGGTATCAAAATAAAACACTTTACAATATTAAACAGCCTATGGGTTTATACTCAATATCAAACTATTCTCAAAATGGCTTACAACTTCTATTCAAATTGTAAAGAAACTGAAATATAAATATATCTCACTGCAGTCAAAAATATTCATAATATTTCTCCACTTATTTCTGTACATTTTAAAAACTGTAGCTGAATGCAATTTTTTATATTTATAAACGAGGCATAACAGCTCACACAGTCGTAAAAATGTCTTTATCATTCTTAAATATACTACTATAAAACGTATATGGATTATAAGATCAGTTGTAAAATCCTAAAAGCTTTTACACGTGACCATTGGACGCTGAGGTGCATGAACAGATGTCCCGATTTGGTGGTCTGTCTGAAGAGAGACCTTCAGTGTGTAAGACCCGAAGCAAGCTTGGTACTCATTTATCGACCCAATGTAGCGGGGATGAAAGGCAGAGTCGACATTGCGCAGCCCGTTAATAGAACCCCAGACTTGTGGTGTGGAAGCACTATACACTACCACTCAATCCTATTCGGTGAAAAATAAAATTTAATGTTAGAATCTTATATAAATCCCTAATGAATGAGGAAGTCCAAACTTTTTTTTTCATGTAAACTGTTTAGACGGAAATGGTTAATTATGAACATTTCACAAGTTGCATAAATTAAAATTAACCGTTATAGTTAACATAAATTTTTAAGGGTGCAAAAGGTGTATTTCGGCTGCACCAATTAATTTTAAAAGGAATACGGTTACGAAAAACTAGTACAAATCTATCTAAAGTAGGGTTGGTTACCTTACATATTGTCAAACACAACAATGTATTGGAAGCCAATTTCACAATTCGTTGTTATAAAAATGTATGGAAAATTACAAGATTTATTTTTGCATTTGTAATTTATATATATATATATAATTTTTCCTGAGAACTTTAAAAGCTAGAGCGGCATCCATCAAAACCGCGGTTCTCTCTCTGTTTTTTCAGATCGACCCTGACTAAACCAGCTCTGTCATAGTAAGTGAAAATGCCGGATTTTGTTTGTCAAGATCATTTTATAGCAGACTGCATTTTTCATGTATTTTAGATGGTCGTTTTATATTTTCTATATCAATATCTTAATGTCTGAATTTAAAATTACATAAAATTCTTGACATTCGCATCATTGACCATGATAATTTTTATTAGTATATGAATGTGTCATCAAACGATTACGTGACTAATATTAACATATTATTTTAACCATTTAATTAATATTAAGTATAACATAACGCACATAAATTTTCTGAACTTTAAAAAAAATATTTCGAAAACTACTTCAGATATACTCAAAATTTTTCATTCCTACACTTTAGCTTCTCAGTTTTGCTTCTCTATGTAAGAATTCATTGTAATTGTATATTCATCAATTTTTTTACTATATATTTTGCTCTTATCATGCAGTTTTCAACTGAATTGTATGAAATCTTCGAAATATATTAAAAGATACCAAAGAAGCTATATAATAAAATTTGAAATTTTTATTATACTCAAACAATTGCTAAAACTTATGGTAAATAATTTTTAACTGCGCGATGCATTTTTTTTTTCGAAATTTCAAATGGAATTTCTAACATAAAATTTCTAGCTTTATACGGTCGAGATTTCAAAAAATATCCAGATTTTAATTACTTATTCAGTTAGCCTTTAAAAAAGATAAATGTTGAGGTGTTTTGTATAAATAGATATTTTTGAACAATAATTCGAATGTTTTTGAATAGCTCGTATTTAAAATTGATTTTTATGTTTATTTATATGCATAAATATCTACTGTAAATGTTTCCGTATATTTTTGATTACCATTTATTCAAACATTCAAGTTATAAAAAAAATGTGTGAAAATCTTCATTCATGTTGTCTTTGATGTAAACTGAAGTTCAATCACTTAAAAAATTTCAAATATAATTCGGTGTATTTTAACAATATATAACTAGGCACACACACACACACTGTGCTTAAACTTCCCTGAACACTTAGGCTTTGAAATCTAAAAAAAAACTAATAAATCTTAATTAGTTTTTTTTCGTTATT
This sequence comes from Trichonephila clavipes, assembly GCA_019973935.1. Classification (NCBI taxonomy): domain Eukaryota; kingdom Metazoa; phylum Arthropoda; class Arachnida; order Araneae; family Nephilidae; genus Trichonephila; species Trichonephila clavipes. The sequence continues at coordinate 953,256 of BMAU01017476.1, forward strand.
ATTTTTATCAAAGTGTAAGAAAATGTTTCAAATGATTTGATGAAGTTTAAATTTATTCATTTTTAGTGGTTGGAAAATTGAAAAGGTTCCAAAATTTAAGGAGTTTGGTGTTTTATTAATTTTTTTTCGGTATCTTATAATAAAATAATCATGTTTCAAGCACTGAAAGCTTTGATTCAAATAAGAAAAATGAAGCGAAAGAATATACTTAAAAAAAGATAATTTGTCTAACTATATAAAATAGCAGATTGCACTGACACGCCCCAACGGTTTCAAATTAATATGAAACCAAAAGGGAATTGTAACATATTTTACATATGCGTTGGGACTTTACAAAACTTTTAAAAAACGAGGTAACAAATAAACACTTCCTGTGGTCTAAAGAAATTTCCCCTCGATTTTTTACGATTGCCCCAGGGTCAAAACATGGGGTTTCCTGCGAGCCATAAAACTTCCTATTAGTGTCCTGCTGTGTTGCTTCCACCGTCCCCAATTATCTTTCAAGATGTTAAACCTTTAAAAGGGGGAAAGGATTTCAGAAAAGTGCGGCTAATCCACTTTTGAAAACGTTACTTGAAGGCAGAAAAATCCGTGCAGTCCATTTTTGAAGCATCTTTACACTAACGGAATTTTCCGTGCTATCCGGTTAGAGGGTTAAGCAGCTCCCCGAAGACTACCATTCGCTAAAAAGGAGGAAGTCCAAAAACTCATTAAGGACATGAAAAATAATGATGTTATTGAGCCATCGTGAAGTCCTTGGGCATCTCTCATCGTCTTGGTCAGGAAGAAAGATGGCTCAACCAGATTCTGTGTGGTCTATCGTCGGTTGAATGGCGTCACCAAGAAGGACAGCTTTCCTCTGCCAAGGATAGATGATACGCTAGACACACTTGCCGGCAATACCTGGTTTTCTGCCCTAGATCTCAAAAGCGGGTATTGGCAGGTAGAACTCCACCCTGACGATAAAGAGAAAACTGCCTTCTACACGGGACAAGGACTGTGGCAATTTAAGTTTATGCCTTTCGTCATGTGCAATGCCCCCACAACTTTCTAGCGCCTTATGGAAACAGTCCTCGGAGGACTTTCGTATGAGGCCTGCCTAGTTTATCTCGATGACATTATCATCGTGGAGAGCTCCTTCGAAGAACATCTGAAAAATATCAGACGTGTGCTACAAAAGCTGAAAAAAGCTAACCTGAATTTAAGTCCATCCAAGTGCCACCTATTCCGGCATGAAATTACCTATCTCGGACACATCATTTCGGCAGAAAGTGTACGAACAGACCCGGATATAAGATCTCGGCTGTGAAAGACTGGAACTGCCCGACGGATGTTCACCAGCTCCGGAGTTTCTTGGGCTTATGCACGTATTACCGGAAATTGGTGAAAAATTTCTCAACGATTGCCCGACCACTCCATAAGCTGACTGAGGCAAAACAGAAATTCATCTGGACGGTTGATTGTAACAACGCCTTTAATAAGCTTAAAGACGCACTAACATCTGCTCCAATCCTGGCATATCCTGAAATTGGGAAACAATTTATTCTTGATACAGATGGAAGTCATGAGAGCATCGGGGCTGTATTATCTCAAGATATATTTGGCAGGAGCGTGTCATTGCCTATTTTAGCAAGTGTCTGTCCAAACCAGAAAGAAATTATTGTGTGACCAGGAAGGAACTGCTCGCTATAGTAAAAGCCGCGGAGCACTTCCACTCTTACCTCTACGGTCGAAGGTTTCTGCTGCGAACAGATCCTGCCTCATTGAACTGGCTGCTGAATTTTAAAAATTCAGAAAGCCAAATAGCTAAGTGTATACAGAGACCACAGGAGTATGGCGTAGAAATTCAACACAGAAAAGGATCCGCACATGGAAAAGCAGACGCCCTTTAGAGAAGACCGTGGCCTGAGAGCTTCAAATACTCCTCGAGAATCAAAAAGAACTTTGGTGTAATAGGTCCAATAGTCCGCCAAGTTACAACGTCATCAACATCGGCATTGGATCCGAGAATTGCTGGGAGCTTCCGAAAAGATCAACTGGCTGATCCTAAAAAAACCTAACATAGAATTCAGAGTCGTCTGACGAAAAGTTCAGCTGGCAAGACATCGCCCCTTTCCATCCTACAACGAAGAATTACTGGGCTCTTTAAGACTCTCTCCATCTGAGATATGGTGTTTTATATCGAAAATGGGAGTCTGAAGACGGAAAAACATTCAGGTGGCAATTAATACTCCCAAAGACAAGAGTTTCAACAGTCCTTAAGGAACTCCATGGTAGTCCAACTGGAGGTCATTTTGGTGTTATGATGACCTTACAAAAAGTTCGTGAGTGCTTCTACTGGAACAATGTGTGGAGTGACGTGGAAAAGTGTTGTCGCACATGTGATCCCTGTGTTGCACTCAAAGGTTCCAGAAAACGCACTAGAAGAAGACTGCAGCTGTATAATGTGGGAGCGCCTTTCGAAAGAATACAATTTGACATCATAGTCCCAATTCCGATTTCATCAGATGGCAACAACATCATCTTGTCATGGATTACTTTACTAAGTGGCCTGAAGCCTATCTTATTCCCGACCAAGAGGCCTCAACTGTTGCAGAGGTTCTGGTTCAACACTGGATATCATGATTCGGGGTCCCTCTACAACTGCACTCCGATCAAGGGAGAAACTTCGATTCTGCAGCTTGCAAGAGACTGTGTGAAATACTCACCATCGACAAAACGAGGACAACAGCTTTGCATCCTCAGTCTGCGACATGGTAGAGAGATTCAATCGGACCATCCTGAAAAGCCTCTCTCTCCTGGTCTCCAGTAAACAAGAGGACTGAGACAAGAAATTGCCCTTTTTCCTGCTTGCCTACAGGAGTGCCGTTCACGAGACCACCGGCTATTCCCCATCCCAGACGCTCTTTGGACGTGATCTTCGTCTGCCTGCAGATCTTCTGTTCAGCCGGCCACCAGATGCACCCTTGGCGCCTGAGGAGTATATCGAAAAACTCCAGGCACGGATGGAGGAAATGCATCATCTGGCTAGGGAAAGAACCGGCATGGCTTCCGAGAAGATGAAGACCCGATACGACGCAAGAGCAACCGGACACGACTTCCGTGAAGGCGACAAAGTGTGGTTATGGAATCCGAAACGTCGCAAAGGACTCTCTCTGAAGCTACAGACGAACTAGGAAGGTCCTTACACAGTCCTAAAAAGACTGAATGACGTTGTGGTGCGGATACAGAAATCACCACACTCAAAACCAAAAGGTAATACATTGCAATAATAGGCCCTATATCTTGGCCAAGATGAATAAGATCCTTAAGTTCAGACCATGGTCATTAATTATTTTGTAAATAATTATATTATTTCTCATTTTTAATTCCTTAGTTTTATTTTAATATTGGAATTTATCTTTACATCTCTTCATGTGCTTAGAATTTATTTGTATTGTATATGCTATGGAACACATTTGCATTATTATATATGATTATTATGTGAGTAGTTTGCCTGTAAATAGATGCCTCTTACTCAAGGATTGTACTGCCCGGGACGTGCAGTCTTTGAGGAGGGGGCAGTATTACGAATTTTGTGTAAATAGTGTAAATAATTTGTATTTAAGTGTTTAATGCATTTATATTATTCTCTGTTATATTTATTTCATGTTAAAATTGTACTATTCACAACCAGTGCCACCCCTTACGTATAATGGCGATTGAATGAGAACTTGGCGAAATCTTGGTGGTAGAGCCAAGTTGGTATCATTTTTGGCGACCAAGTTGGTGGCTAATTTGGCGACTTTGGCGCCACTGGCGACCATGTTGGCGAGTTCGGAACCCTCTGAAATCTTCTAGAAAGTAGATCTCTCCACTAGAGTGTCACGTTCATTTGACACGAGCGGTTATATTTCTGGAAGTTTCTATCGCGCCTATAAAAACGATGCTCGCCGATACGGCGAGGAGTCTTGATTAAGCCAGCGAGTAGTGAGGATTGTTTGACTAGCTCGGCTGTGCTGTGCTGTGAATAATCTTTACGTACGTGTATTTTTAAACACTGTTCTTGTGTTTGATTGCTGTCGAAGGTCCTTCGACAGAAAAAGAGACCTTCGGATATTTACCCTGTGAATATTGCTGCTGAATCCTGTATTTAAAGGATTGGATTTTCGCTAATAAATTCACATCGCTCTTAAAGAACTGTTTATTTTTGCTTTGTGAATGTTTTTGCATAAAATCCTCGAATCCTCGGATCTAAGTAACAATATTGTATGAATCCACTTTCCCCAGTTTTAAAAATATTTCGTAACATACGTTTAATACAACCATTTATCACCTCTGTTATTACCAGATTTTAATCATCAGTTATGACGCGGTGGGCGCCAAATTATAAGGGGATGTGACCCAAGGTAATAAAGGGACACGCGGGGAAGGGGTTATTTACAAAGTCCACTAGTTAATTAAACACATTTATCTCAGACAAAACAAACATTTACATACATAACTAGAGAACTAATAGTTAGTATAGAATTGAAAGGGATAGGAGCGCATGCTCGTACATCCTTACAGTTTCGAAACTTGGCCATTACTGAAGATTGTTCTGTCCGCCAGAGGGAGCGACAGTCTCTCTATTGTTAATATGGGAAGAGTCTAAACAATGGGGGGTTACAATATCCCCCTATGGATCCGACGACGTCCCGGCGAGGAGACAGAATTAGAAGAATTAGCTATTGCTGTAGTAGCTTTTGTTGAGGGATGGATGGTTCTGCTGGAAATGGCTGTTGAAACAGTTGACGGGCTTGGAACATGTGTATTTTGTGTTGATGTGGGCGTAACTTTTCGTGGTCGGCCTCTTTTTCGAAGTGGAGCTACAGGAAAAGTGTCCATGTCTTTAAAAGGTGTTAAAGCAGAAGTATGGTAAGTAGTTATATATCGGTTCAGATGGATTGGTAAGACTTGCGATAACATAAGAAGTGGGTGACTTTTGTGTGAGAATTAAATATGGACCGTCACGCTTTTGCATGAACTTGGAAGTTTTCTTGTTCTTTGCATTACTGAAGGGATGTAAAGTTACCCATACTTTATCTCAAGGAGAATAATAGACTGGACGACGATTTTTATCATATTGCTTTTTTCGCTGATCTTGTTTTGTTTCTATTCTTTCTCGTATGTCTTCGGTAATAGTTGCCAATCGTTTTAAATAAGGTGTTATTTCTGTAACAAAATTGTCATTGTGAACGACGCTTTTGAAATCTTGCACCACATCGTCTATAGTTTGTAGCTCTCTTCCGAAAAGTAGGTAAGCAGGAGTGTGGCCTGTAGTGTCACAGACAGTTGTGTTCATGGCGAAACGAATGACTGGGAGTTTGGAATGCCAATTAGAATGATCTTCTCCGACAAGTATTGCAAGGTGGGGCTTAAGGTCTCTGTTTTTTCTCTCTGCTGGATTAGATTGTGGCGAATAAATTGGTATTAAGTTTTGACTTATATTTAACGTAAAGCAAATCTGTTGTAGAACAGCACTGACAAACTGTGTTCCGTTGTCACTGATAATTCGTCTCGGTATGCCATGACGCATGAAAACTTCTTCTATGAGAGTTGTAGCGCATTGACGAGCACTGGCTTGAGAAAGGGCAAATAACTCAACCCACTTTGTGGCACAATCCTCAACAATAAATATCCATTGTTTACCTGAGTCAGTTTGAGGCAATGGTCCAAATAAATCAATAGCAATGACTTCAAATATCTGTGAGTAGACTGGAGTTCTAAGCAAACCAGCAGGCTTTTGGTTTGTAGCTTTAAAACGAGCACATTCTGGACATTTCTTAATGTGATCGGATATGTACTTTTTCATGCCTGTCCAATAATATCGTTTTGCGATTTTCTGGAATGTTCCATCTTCTCCATAATATCCAGCCATCCGATCCTTATGATGTCTTTGCATTATCAATTCACGTTCAGCAGTTGGAATGACTAACTGAGCTTCTGTGGAATCAGCATCAGGAACATAACGATATAAAACACCTTGATTTATCAAAAATCCACGTTCAGTCAAATTTGCATGTTCTTCAGTATTCAAAGGGGATTCGAAACTGTCGATTTTTTTTAAAATTATCTTTAAGCTGCGCCTCTCGCGCATGTCCTTAAAACTTCGTGTTGGCATATCAGCTATCATGATATTATTGACTTCGCAAAAGGATTCTTCTTGAGTAACTGGGCGGGATAACATATCTGCAACGTCATTTGCTTTACCAGGAATATACTGTACTTTCAGGTTGAAAGACTGGATTTCAAGTGCCCATCTTGCAAGTCGTCCGGTTGGAGACTTGAGGTTTAGAAGCCATTTCAGAGGTTGGTGGTCGGATGCCACGGTTGTTTCCGTTCCTTCAATATAACCAAGAAATTTCTTCAAAGCTCCTACCACAGCAAGGGCTTCCCTCTCTGTGGTGGAATAGTTGCGTTCTGCTGGAGTTATCAGTCGACTAGCGTATTCTATAGGATGTTCGTCAGATCCTTCTCCTTGAAGTAAAACTGCTCCAAGGACATAATTGCTTGCGTCTGTTCGAATAATATATGGCTGAGTACCATCTGCTTGTTTTAACACAGGAGGTGTTGTAAGACAGTTTTTAAGGGTTTGAAATGCATTTGTTGATCAAATCCCCATTGCCATTGGACTTCCTTCTTTGTAAGATAACTAAGTGGACGTGATATCTTTGCAAAATCTTGAATATATCGTCGAAACCAAGAACAAGTTTGCAGGAAAGATTGTACTTCTTTGACATTTTTAGGAGGTAGAATATCCAGTATAGAGGCTACTTTTTCTGGATCAACTTCTATTCCTTTTTGTGTAATCCAAAATCCAAGATATTTAACTCGAGTAGAGGCCAAATGGCATTTTTCTCTATTTGCTTTAAGTTTGAAAAGTAAGAGTCTTTCAAAAATAGCTTTAAGATCAAACATGTGTTTTTCAAAAGTTTCTGACAAAACAATTATATCGTCTAGATAAGGTAATGCTAGAATGTCTTCCAGACCATTACAAAAACGGTTCATCAGTCTTTGAAACGTAGCAGGTGAGTTGCGCAAACCATATGGCATCCGTAAGTAACGGTAAGTGCCAAAAGGACATACAAATGCTGTCTTGTCTTGATCTTCAACATGCACTTTAACTTGATGATATCCTGCTCTCAGATCTAATGTAGATATGAAAGGAGTAAGTTTTGCTTGATGTAGCAAGTCATCCATTCTGGGCAGTGGATATGTATCTGCAACTGTTATTTCATTTAACTTTCTGTAATCAATACAGAGGCGAAATGTTCCATTTGGTTTTGGTATAAGTACGACTGGAGAAGCATAAGGAGATTCACATTCTTCTACTATGCCTTCCGCGAGAAGTCTATCGATTTCTCGTTTTAATATTTCTTTCTTGGAAGGATTCATCCTATAAGATACCACTGCTATACTGGGAGATGGTCTCTAGTATTTATACGATGTTCAATAATTGGAGTAGGCTCTCCCCATGGTTGAAAGCATTCTTCATATTTTTCCAACAGTGAATTGATTTCTTTCCGTTGTGTAAGTGAAAGGTGAGTACCTTCATTTTCCCGAAGTTGACAAGGATGTGGTTCAGTATCAACAGTGAGAAGAGCATTGATGTTAGGAGACGCTTTCACAAAATTGTATTTTCTGTAGGATGTTTCCGTGAAATACCACTGTTTTCTTTGGAGATCTAAGACGATCCCTGCAGCTGTTAAAAAGTCTATACCTAGAAGTGTTCTGTTGCCTTTAGCATTTTTCAAAATTATTAGCTCCGTGGCAATGACTTTTCCTTGGATACCAATGTCTACAGAAGTTGTCAGTATTTCAGTGGTTTGAGTACGACCATCAGCTAGAGTCATCTGCATAGTTTTTTCTTCAAAATTCAATCCTTTTAATTTAAGTAAATGATATAATTTTTCACCAGCCACTGAATGTGTAGCACCAGTATCAGCACAAACTGCTGCTTTTGTATTACAAATGGAAATTTGAATTATACTAATGGTATTATTTTCACTGGAGAAACTATAAAAGTTTGATTTATTCAAACTTGATGACAAGGTAACTTTTTGTCGAACTGGGTTGCAAGTGTGGCATCTTGATCGAATGATTCCAGGAGCACCACATCCATAACAAGATACAGGAGTTCTGTCTTTTGTATCCACAATTTTCTTCTCGGGTATTCGGTCATTTGAAGTGGGATTCCGCCTACTGTTGCTGGGAACCCCAGTTTCCTGCCTACTTTGACTGGGGAAACCTGACAGAGAATGTTCACGTGACAGCAACTTAGGATTTTGTGTGTAGTTACTTCTCCAAGGATTGGACTTCATTTCTTTTTGTTTCCAACTAAAGTTTTTGTTATTTTTATTTCGCATGTTTCTAACTTCATACGAATCCAGCTTATCTACAAGTTGTAAAGGATTATTCCAATTACACCATTGGTCCAAAAAGTGATCTTTGTAATCTTGAGGTGCTTTCTTTTTAATTTGGTCTGCCACAATCAAATCTTTCAATTCTTCAAGCGTGGTAACTTTTGATTCTTTGAGCCACCCATCAAAATATGTTTTCAAAACAAAATAGAAGTCACGCCAGGTTTTTACAGGGTCTTTGGTGTGCCGGGAAAACATCTGCCGAAATTTCTCTGCACTTAATTTAAAGCGTCTTGTAAAGTTTGTTTGACTTTATAATAGTCTTGAGCATCAACAACAGATTCTTTTGCGATTAAATTTGAAACTTCAGTCAGTAAAAGACTCACAAGGTACACCACCCACTGAGGAACTGGTACTTTTAAAAATGTTAACTGCCTTTCGAAGAGGTATAGAAAAATGGTTACATCAGTTGTCCTTGGATCAAAAATAGGTAATAGCTTATGGAGTTCTAACTTTGGCATATTGCAGTTTGCAGTTATAGAAGTATCAGTTGTAATTTGAAGTTTTTGCAGTTCAAATATTCGTCGGTTTTCCTTATCTATTTCAGCTCGCAATTCGAGCTCTTTTCTATCACTAATAATACGATTTAAACATTCTTTAGTAAAACCTACATCATACCCTTCACTTTTTAAGATTGCGTCTTTTATGTCAAGAAATTTGAAATTGTCTGGTATTGATATGTCTAGCGTTTCCGCTAATTCAAGGAGGTCCTGCCTGCGACCTTTTGCTAAATAGGCCATCGTGAAATGTCACTTCAAATTAATTACAAATTTGTATTCTTTGAACTTTAAATTAAATTTAGCAAAATGTTATTAATGAAATAATAATACAGTATTATACCACATAAAAGTAATATCTCAATTTCTTACAATATGCAATTTGAAAAAAAAAATTTCAGGAATCACAAAAATATTTTCGTTTTTTTCACTTTCAATACACAATCAAAGTAAAATTACTATCAAACTTATAGTTAAAAAAATCATCAAAATGATGTGTAAACGCATTTGAAATATATCATACCACAAGTAAAAAGAATCATATACTCATAAATAAAAGTTCTACTTAGTCAAAAGAAAATTTCCTATTAGTATTCAAAAAGAAAAGTTTACTCTTTATACCATAAATAAAACACAATTACATAGAACTCAGAACAACCTTGAACTGTCTATTTCTCACTATTTTACTTATTTTCACTTACGCAGCATAAAATTTCTCATCAGTTTCAAAAATTAATCATAGTTTAAAATTAAGAGTAGTCGGTAGGGCCTATACCGACAATGTTAAATTGAGCCATTTTAGGAACCAGTTTCTCTGAAACTGTTTAATATATAAACTTCAAATTTTGTCTGTATATTAATTAGGCTTTTTTATTTAAATACTGGTAAATATATTTAAAATATATTGTTTACTTTTTTCAAAAAAATTCATCGTAAAAGTATCACTTTGAAATTTTTGAAAACTGTCAAATTTTTTACGATAACTGCTTTTCAGCAAAATATTTCAGGAAAATCTCCAAAAAAATAACCTTAGTATATAGAGTTACATATTATTTGTGTGCAGTAAAAATTACATGAGTACTCATTCTGTAGATTCTGAGAAAACTGTGCACGTGGTTTGAAAACAACCATTTTGAGATAATTGCATTTTTAGTGTACAAAAGCACTTGATCACAAAAATAATGAATTGCAACATGTATTTGCCCTATTTTATTAAATATTAGCTTATTCTCTATTACTTTTAAGGCTTTTTAGTTTTTCTTATACTTAGATTTTTCAGAAAATACATTTATAGCATTTTTCACTTTTAAGCTATCGAGGTATTTTTTAGCGTTTGATTATTTTACTCAAATTCTGTATCAATTTTTGAGGAATTTTCAGTTCTGATACATTACTTTCATCAAATTTTGACTATAAAGCATCATAAATACCATGTGAAAATGTGTCAATACATGAAAGTATGGCTTTGGTAATACATGATTATACACTATTTCGAAAAGTTTCATTAGTGTTTTATATATTCACCTGTTAACACAATGTTTTACAGCAGCAGAATTAAAAATTTTCTTTAAATATTTGGTAAATGGTATTCAAAACAACAAAAACATAAAAACAGATTTCGTGAGCATGAAATTTATGTATTTTTATATATGTAACAAGCTATGTGCAACGAAAAAAGGCATTGCATTTTTAGATATTTATAAACATTTTACTAAGAAACTATTGAACACCAAAGCTTAAAAATTTGTATAAATACACAATACATATGAAATATATAGTAAAAATTTCCAGTTCATGCATACGGTAGATTTATAGAAAAAAAGAATACACAATTTAATAAGAATCGTCATTTTCTGTGTTACGACATGTGTTCATTAGTGAAAAATGTCAAAGAAATATTTAAAAAATTTTGCATAAAGAATAAGAACACACAACAATATATATGAAATATATAGTAAAAGTCTCCAGTTCATGCATACAGTAGATTTAAAGAAACAAGAACAGACTACTTGAAAAATATATTAATTAGAAAACACAGTAGCTTTTGTATAAATTTTTACCTCATCAAAAAGATCCTGCACTGTAGCCGGTTTTTACCTTATTTTTCTTAATATTATCTTTCTTTCTTTTTCTTTTATCTTTTCTAATTTTCTTCGAGCGTCCAGAAAAAGCATAAATTGCTTTCATTAGTCTTTCCCTATCGAGAAGTTTCATGGCACTTACTGAAAATTCCCCTGGTTCTACGCCCATTTTTTTGAAGAATTTTTAATTTCGATACATTACCATCATTAAAGGAACAAACAGCATCATAAACACCAAGTGAAAGTGTTTCAATCTGTACAAATGTTGCTTTGGGAACACGTGACCAAATGACATTATGAAAACTTTCATTCGGGTTTTGTGTTTTTCCATGCAAACATTTTTCAACAGATCAGGATGGGAAAGATCTCTAAATATAGGACGCATTGCTTCAACAACAGCGACCGGAAGACTGTTTTTATGTTTGTAAGACTTACCTGATGCTTCAGCCTTTTTAAATCCACACCATGAATCTTCCCCGATGGGACAAAAACCATGTTGAGGATATTCATCAGTTGATAACTTATGCAGAAAAATGGCCCAGATAGCTTGCCGCATATTCTGAACACTGCTGTGATTTCTCCGAATAGCTGATCCATAGTATGACTGCAAGTTATCAATTTCATGTTCAGTCAAACGATTTTTCCCACTTAAACACTTACCGTCTGACAAGATTTGCCCTTTCAATTGAGCTTTTAATCGGCGTAATCTTGTTCCCATGTGCTTCATTACATGGCCAATACACTCCAATTTTTCAATTGGACATTCATTTCCATAAATGTTTTCTTTTTACCGCATTAAATGCTTTGCAATCCCCATCTCCTAAGTACGTAATATATCGGGCATTATGTAAATATAATGACCGTTGAAAAATTTTAGACGCACCTTGGATTTCCATCGCTCCACTAGATCCAACGTAGTTCCTTTTACAATCCTTTTCATGAAAAGGCAAGTTTTTACAAGCGTAATATTTTGAAAGAATATCAACATCTATCACCTTACCTGTATCAATGCTGGTCACAGTAACTACACCATTCAAGGATGTGTAACCACGCTTCTGCCATGTCCCATCTACAGCTACCACTATATTTTTGTTACCTTCATTTTCACAAATAGCTTCCTTCACAGCATTTTGAATTGAATCTTCATAAACAAGTTTAGCAGCATTTAAAATTCGCTTACCGTAAGGAGAAAACCTTCTAGGTGGTTGCGGAAGATTCATTACGCCGCAGAACATTGTCCCTGCTTCTGCACCTTTTCCAATTGAACGCATATCATACACAAACCTGGTATTTATTGTAGCAATTTGTGTTCCTTCATGAAAATTTGAAGAAGAGAATTCTACACAATATGGACAAGCAAAACATTTCAGGACAAACGTAATAGCCAGTCCAGACTTACCTTTTAAAACTTGCATGTCTAAACTACTGTTGCACATTTTACAGTGAACTTCATTCTTGAAAACAAAAGTAAGAATATTCAAATTCATGACTGCATTTATAATACCTACGCTATCACCAAAAGAAGAAAAACTCTCATTTAAATTGGGAATTTTCTTTTCTTTTTTGCACATGACTGCTTTGAATCATGTGCATGTTCAGCTTGAGCATTTAATTTACTATCAGTGGTACTTACTTTACTATTAATAGTATTCTTACGTGGATAATACTTTTGCGTTTCTTGAAAACTTTTTGCAATCTTGGCATTTCAAAATTTCAAGCATCGATAAACGACAAGTGCTCAACCAAAACGTGTTCGAAAGCGCCAAAAATAGGTAAACAACCCTAACAGTTACACTTGCAGTTATTCTACAGTTAATTTCGTGGGAATAAATAAAACAGATAATGGCTTTGCAAGAGCATCCGTTTTAAAAGGCCAATATGTTTACATTTCTATCTGTCAAAGTAGGCGTGGCAAATCAGTTGATTATTTTTTTAAAAACATTTTTAAATACTTCTAATTCATAAATTGACTAGTATGTTATATCATTGGAAAGGGCTTAATTTGGAGATTTGAGAAATATTAAAATCTCAAAATCGATTTCTGGAAGGTGTTTACCATACCGACTGCCCTTAATACTAGAATATAAAGGGAAATGGATAAACATTCTTTTTTTTGAACCACACTAAATATAGTATGTAACTGAAGGAAATCTTTAAACAAGTTATACATATAAATGAACATTTTATTAAAAATAGCATAAAACAAAACAAAAGAAGTTTAATAGCATTAATCTTTCGAACAAAGATTGCAATCATATAAGAAAAGAATACATATTCATTTTATTTTGTTTTTCCACTTAAGCTTTTAAGTAAACAACGTTATACGCATTAATTTAAAACAACACAGCATATATATTTTAAGAACATTGAATATAATTTTAACTGTATATTATACTACTGTTTAGCAAATGACATTTCTTAAAATAAGAAAAAGATTTCTTAAGTCAATGAGAACAGTTTATACAATTAGCACAGGAATGTACAGAAATGTTTTCTAATAATGAACAATGAGATCAATACTTAAAGAATTCAACTATTCTTTAGAATATTAAAAATCCAATTTACATTTAGGCATGCAATAATGAAACTAGTATTATAAGGTATAACACTTTAAAGAAAATTCAAGATAAAAAAACTTTTACTTGCACTTCAGTTGAAGATTAATCCAAAGATTTGTTACTTGCTCATTCTTCGGGTGAGAACTGAGTAATAAAACCATATAACAGGAGAATAACAACATTCGAGCTGTTAACCTGAAAATTAATACCGAGCAACGGCCAAGCTTATTGTAACTATTTACACGTTGGGCGCCAAATTATGAGGGGATGTGACCCAAGGTAATAAAGGGACACGCGGGGAAGGGGTTCTTTACAAAGTCCACTAGTTAATTAAACACATTTATCAGACAAAACAAACATTTACATACATAACTAGAGAACTAATAGTTAGCATAGAATTGAAAGGGATCGGAGCGCATGCTCGTACATCCTTATAGTTCCGAAACTTGGCCATTACTGAAGATTGTTCTGTCCGCCAGAGAGAGCGACAGTCTCTACTGTTAATATGGGAAGAGTCTAAACAACGGGGGGTTACACAGTTATATTTTGTCAATCAATCGTCAGAAATTTGTTTTGTAACATGTGTATCTATTGTCTTATTTCCTCGTGTCATTCCTGTGCGAATTCCTGTGTGTCATTTAGTTTTGCGAATTGTCTCGAATTCTGATATTTAGAACTTGCAAAAATGTTCGAAACGAGCCGCTATAGTGTATTTATTAGAGGAAAATATTTTTTCACGATATGCACATTTAAGAAAGCAACATTCCATGAAATGTGAAGGGGAAAAAAATCTACGTTTTTTTTTAACCATTTATTCAAATGTTTAGAGAAAGCTATATCTTAACAGTGATGTCCCGGCTAGATAGCATACATTAGTATTTATTTACAAACATCATAAAACAAAAAAATAAGAAGAAAAGGAGTAGGTATTGCGACACATGATTATATCTAAATAGTCTAGCTGCTATTAGCCGTAGGATTAGACTCTAGGGGCGTTGCTAGATTTGTTACACTAATATATATTAAACCTACATCTCTTATCAGTAAAATTTCCAGTTTACTGTTTTTCACTTGGTGAGAGGCAACTAAGACGATTTTTTACAATTTTTATATTAATTAATTTTCAGTTAAAATAGAAAGTTTTAGCTATCAAAGATCCATTTCCGTTTTCGTTATACTAAAAGAAAGACTTAAACATGTATATTTAAAAAAATGCCAGAACTTTTAAGAAACCTTAATTTTTAATGCATTTCTCACTTTGTTAGATAATTGAAAATATACCATTGCAATTAAAATAAATGAGAATTTATGTAAAAAGGAGTGGAACTGTAATAATCAAATAAGCCTTTCCCAAAATTAAAAGGTCTGTTGCCAGTAGTCATTGGAACGTAGCTTCTTAGATGACCAGCTGTCTTCTGCCCCCCCTTTTTGTTTCCCATCACCCCAGGTCAAAAGAGGCTCTAAAAGGCTTTTTCCTTCAGAGCGGGCAACAGATGGGTCCCACCTGCTGTCAGCTGAAATGGTCCCTTCATTTGTTTCATTCAAAACGTGACCCTGCTACAAACGTGTGTAAAGTATGCAACACGGAGTTTATTGGCAACTTGAGCCTCGGTCAAGTACCAAGGAGGATATTTGAGCTTGTACCCCGCTCTCCAACGGGAGGACTTAGCCTCGACAAATTTAATGTACACAATGGACCTACACAATGGACCCCTCTACACAATGGATCTTCTGTGGCACTAGTGTTCAAACTTATGACACGCAGGCCACGAGTTCGTGACCAATAACGCCAAGGCTACCGCGGTCACTAATAAGCAATGGTTAAATTATCCAATTACTGTATTTGCTGTAATATAAGCCGCAACTTTTTTTCTAATAATAATGCTACTGAAAATCGGGTGCGGCTTCGAATCGAAGAAAAAAATTCGTTGGAAGGCGCAATTAGAGCAATTAAAAGTTCATATACGTATTTGAAAGTTAAACTGGTAAAATAACTTATTATTCACTTCTTATTAGTTCAAATTTTAAATTTACTTTGATTTCATAAAATCGGATATCGACAAACCATTTTGCACTGTTTTTCATTTTTCACAAAAACTTGTTGAGAATGTGGGGTGTGGCTTATATTCGAATAAATACGGTATTGAAGAATGTTTGAGATGTATATTTTCCAAAATTTAAACATGTTAAGCCATATTGTCTTAAAACATCACCAGTTGTCTGTTTTTTCCAATTAAATTTTTATTAGCATTACCTGATATGATTATTATAAAGGCAAGATATTTATTTCTATTTTTAGTACTACCTCTAATTTACTTTAAAATGCAATTTGATGAATTTCTCTAATGGTATATGTGTCTAATTTTTTATAACTGTGTAATTAGTTTCTTATTATTTAAAACTTTCTCCTATGGGTATTTTTTTTTTAAATTTGTCTGAATTATTTACGTTAGAAATTTTTCCTGTAATGAATTATTTACTCCTCCAATATTATATTTGAGCTTTCACCTAAACCTTATTATAAGCAAGCTTGAAATGCCTTCTTAATTAACTGAGCTAACGTTCTTATCCATTCAAGCGAGATGGGTGAAATATACATTGTGTGTATATTACAAAATTAATATTTTATCGTACCATTCTTTGACAAGAATCTTACCTGAAAGCGCTTAGATGCAAATCTTTCGACTTCAGAAGTAAGAGGATTTGCAACGTTGCTGCCTTAATAGAATTTTCTGAGCTGGAAATTAAATTCCAGACGATGTCTGGAATCTCAGTCCTTCATCTTAATTCAAGATTCTTAGAATCCAAGCTTTCTATCTACCGTAAATATCTTTGTAGTGAATATTACACCTTAATGTATACTTCTTTGGCGGAATTGCGGAACCGTAAATTTGCAGGTTATGGTGATGAAAATTGCTTCAGTTCAGTTTTCTCCTATTTGTTGGAACCGTATTTCTTAGCAGTGTGTTATACAGATTTGTATTTTCTATCTGATATGGATAAAATCTTTACAAAGACTGCTCCGTTTGGTATGAGTGAATTAAAGGCAAAGCCTCGGTAAAATACATTTTTATGTAGATCCAAGTGCTCTTTCCGAAGATAAGTTGATAAATATATCTCCTACTGGTTACTTATACGATAAACACATGAAATTCCATTGTCGAGATGTAAGCTGCTGGACAACCATACGAGTACAAATATTAAGCGATAATGGAAAAGAATCTCATCTTACATACGCAAGAAATAATTACTGAAGTAGCCCAAAAGTCATGGACTCGGTGGCCAGCGTGTTATGAATTCGAGTTCTAGAGCCACTGAAGACCTGCCGTGTGGAGCGGGTGGTACATGTTAAATCTGCTATATCTTCTCCCGAAGGCGTGATGTGTAAATTCGGAGAGTGTGTGTGGTGGGGGGTGCCTATTCAGGAGTCATTCTCGTTACTGGATCATGATTCAAAATTTCAAGGTCTGTTACCAATAGTGCGACGTTAATAAACACTCACTCACATATCCAAAAAAGAACTATTGTTATAAATTATTGAAAATGATTCGAGTGAAATATACATTTGTATGTCTGAAACATTAAGAAACAACGAATGAAATGTACTTAATATGTAAATAAAACTGTCTGCCGTATCTGAAATATTCAACATTGTGTGTAAATTCTATATACCAAATCAAATATGAACAAAATACTATTCAATTTTGAAGTTACTTTTTAATGAAAACAAAAGTCACACATGAGGTTTAATTCATTTAAAAATGTTCCCCATCCTTAAAGACGTTGTTTTATATCCTTTGTTCAGGTATTTTTGCAAAAGGCTTTTATTTCGTAAGTGTTTCGGTAACTGTAGAGATGCTGAATCAACGTGACAAAATACCCTTGTCAGCATCACACTCATTATTTCATTTTTGTCACATGCGTGACTATGTAACAAAATCAAAATGTGTTCTTTTCCGTTCCTGTGTTGTATTCTGAATCCGTAGAACGCATTTTTAAAATTTATAACACCAGTTCAACTTTTTTTTACAGAAATTGCCTTAGGATTTCTCTCCGTTTGATGCAATTAAGAATCAATTTCGTCTTCCTGTTTCAAAGAATCAGAATTACTTTGGTAAATTCTTAGCGCTAACTACTTATAAATTACTTATTTAATCACTCATAATTAAATACTGACTTTTCTAAGAAATTCAAATGCCCCATATTTAACCTCATTAATAAATTTCTATTTAATGAATTACCTGTTTCATTAGTAAAGAAACAAGATTTTTTTTTTTTACGTTAAACGTTTTTCTCTTCAAATTCACTGTTTTATTTCGTATCGTGGAAATAATTTTGAATTTTTTTAAATAAAATAACGCGTGATTCTTTTTATTATTCATTGAGGTATAAAAGTAAAATAATCTTAATAGGCTTCTAATATTTTTTTTCAGAACTTATACTATTATATTTATAATAGTGAAACTAGCATTTTTTATGTATGTTTAGTTGGCGGAGATGCCAAGGAGTTATTTATTTATTCCATGATTTGGTGATGGGTGTACTATAGATGTATAATGACGAGACATGTTCTTGGAGATCAAGGATGCCAAACTCAAAAGCTAACTTGAGTCAAACAAACAAGGTTAAACTTTAGGCGAACCGCAAAAAAAAAAAAATCAATATTCATAGAAACGTAGGTTTATTTCGAATAATACATTATAATAAACATATATAAAAGAACAAGAGCGAAACACAAAAGCACATATAAGCAACAACAGAAATTATCGGAACATTATGACAAATTCAAAGCGTGGCCTGAATCTTTCAGCGAATCTTGGTTTTTTTTATGTAAAACACAGACCAGAAGTTCCAAAATTCACATGACTTCCGTAGCCGGATCTTGTACTTGGTGGAAAGATATCGTACGAGGTGATTACATTCGGGATAATTAAAATACAATAAGGTTTTAATTTATAGGATATAAAGTTACGATTTTATCCCGTTAGACGGATAAGCTAACAGTTAATTATTTACTCGAGAGTTTTGGGGGGGGGGGAATCAGGACCATTACAAATTAAAGATCTTTTAAGATGAAATTAACGTGAATTATTACATGTATACTTATTTAATTACTTAATATTTACTTAAAACTCTAATCTATCACATTTTTATCTATAAATCACAATTACTCATTACATAATCATATTTCAAACCACGTCTCATTTCATTTAAAGTTTAAGCCTATATTTTTATAGATGCATTAGTAATTCGTTAAAATGATTAGACCTTAAATTATTGACAGATTTATTCATGACTTCCAATAAAAGAATATATATAAAAAAAAGCTAACATGTAAAGTTGAAACTTCCCCTAAGACACGAATGTTATTTCTATAAATCACTCATATTTCTCTTCACTTGAACACGAAGCTATATTTTTTACATAACGTTTTTTCCTGCTGTGTGGAAAATGAACAATTTCCTTTTTTGGTATTTTGGCACTTGAGTGAAGATCTTGCTCAAAGTAACTCTCCTGATTTTAAAATTAAATACGAGTACATGATGGTTTGATATATATTCTGATTTTTAATTGCCTCGACTACAACTCAGTAAATGAATACATCGTTACATTACACACACACATTTACGATACAATTGGGCCATTTATAATACAACTGTATAATAAATGGCGCCAAAAATACAAAAAAAAAAAGAAAGATCGTATTAATGGAAAAAGTATTTCATTTTATACATGGTGAAGAAATAAATTTATCCAAAACCTAAAGGGAATCAATTAAATCCAAGTCAAGTAAAATCGAATCAACACTTATCGTTTTCTTTAATACCATCCTTCGCAAAGGATCCATTGAGGGAATCAGAAGTCAAAGATTTTCTCAGCAACTGGGGATATAGGGACATAGATAAAATTCCTTTCGAACAGCAACGGAATAGGAAGAAAAGCAAAAGTATCGTCTGCGATATGAAAAGCGATTTCTCAAAAAGGGGTCTTCTGTTCTGATTCTTCTCATCACACGTAACTTTTTTTTCCTTTTCAAGGGGGTGGGGGAAATGGAAGATGTGCTTTGTGTATCGCTGCCAATTTATTCTGAATCATCGGAGAATTTTTCCAGGGAGAGAGAGTGAGTTCCCTCACGTGGAAACTTTGTACCCCTTCCTTCACCGCTGTGCATCAACATCAACAGAACAAAAGTGCAGTAGCAGGTTATTCGGGAAAATGTGCTGGAACGGAGGGGGAAAAAGACTGCTCATGATCCGGTCAGTACTGGTCTAAGTGGTACATTCGAATATTTAAATCTCAGCATTTGGGGATGTTTTTTTTCAGAATTTGTTTCCTGGGTATATAGGGGTAGTTTGATATATGCATCAAAATGTATTTTAAGATGTTTGTTTCCCCAGCTATATTTTATATTGATAAATTTCTGTATGTTTGAAGTTTTTTAACATGGGAGAACTTGCTAAGATTGCTGGTGTACTGTAACTCACGTTTGATATTTTTTCTTACACTTGTCACATTTGTTAATACGCCCAACTCTCTTTTTTTACACGGTAGATACGTTTCTTAGAAAACTGTGCAAAAAAATCGTGTAAAAGTAAATACGACAAATGGTAAATTTAGGGATATGTAATATAAAAAGTTATTCCAAAAATACAGTGTAAAAAAAACTTATAATAAAATCTATGTTGCATATTTATTCAACAAAAAACCATTCATTTTTATTATAAAACAATTTATTAAAATTAGTGTGCAGTGAAAATTCAATCTACAAGTTTATACACCGTATAAAAATTCGAATTGAAATTGGGAATAAAACTACTAACAACTATATTCATTGTTACTTGATAACAAGTGTACATGTTTTTAAACGCTATCATCAGTTGATGTGTCAGATGTCTAGCACAACTGTCGGTTTTGATTGAAATGTAGAATTTCATTCGTTATATTAACGGCTTCAGTAGGTTTTTCTTGTTGTTGTTACAATGTCTTATCAGTGGCTATTTTTTATGGTTTCTCAAGCTATTTATACAATTCTTGATATCCTGCTATTCAAAACTTATGATTATGTTAACATACGTGCAATAAATTTCAAACCTTCCGTGAATTAAATCAGCTGTGTCAATGGCTGAATTTCACCTTCGACTTCGTCATCATCGACTTTTTTATTACCATAAACTGTCATAAATTTGATCAAATCGTCTTCATCCAAAGGGCATGAATCTCCAATTTTTTTAAAAATTCGTGTAAAATAAAAAAACGTTAAATATGGGTACAGTGTTTTATTCCAAAATCGTGTAAAAAGAGTTGGTGTATATTTAAGAGTCATAATGCTATCTAACTAAATATTCCTCGCCTTTCATCCTCTCAATCAGCTTTGTAATTAAAAGGTCTTTTTCGAATAATTTTGTATGCGCCTCTCTTTTGATTGTTTACCATTTAAATTAACGGAACCGCCTACCTTTCTCCAAATTTGTTATGTTTCATCATTTATACGTAACCGTAGGTATAAAAAAATTAGATTCTTTACATTCTATATATATAGTTTTCATAATTATTTAATCATTAGAACAAATAGATAATTATTAGAAAATAATTACAATTACTTATTGGAATATTTCGACTAGTCCTCCAGGGTTAAAACTCATTTTTATACCTAATTTTAATTGTCTTCGTGGATTATAAGCTTTTAAACGTGAATTTAAATTCATGTAAATGTATTCATGTAAATAAATTCATGTAAATAAATTCATGTAAAAAACATGTAAATGTATAAAATGGAATGTTTTGATTATTCATAATTTATAGACAAAAATTTGTTCTTTTAAGGTATCCGACTACGTTCGGAACCGTGATTTTTCAAAAGCTTATAAATGGATAATATTTATGATATTTAGTGTCACTTAGATCAGAAAATGTATATAAAATTGTTTTAAGAATAGTATTACAATAAAAAATTATTTAAGTACAATATTTTGACAAAAAATTAACATAGAACGACCCATTTTCAAAATATTCTCCTTTTGTGAAAAATGCTTCTATTGTAATATTTCGCCTGTATATACCTCAGACCTCTGTACAGAGGCTGAATTAGAATTTTTGAAATATATAACTTAGAAGTGGGCTTATATCCATGTTTTACGACAACAGTTGGGAGAAATTTTAAGAAAACACCGATAATTATTTCAATTGGTTGTAACTCTGAAAATAATGTGAATTTTTCAAAAAAAATAGTTTAGACTCTCTGAAGTCTTTTCTGTATATAAGCAAAATATTATTTTAAAAGCATTTTTTATAAAAGGAGAACATTTTGAAAAAAGGTTATTATAAGTCAATTTTCTGCCAAAATATTGTATTTAAATAAATTTTTTTTGTCAAAATGTCCTTAGAACAATTTTATACATGTATTCTAATCTTAGTGACACTAAATATCATGAAAATTATCCATTTATGCGCTTTTTTAAAATCACGGCTCCGAACGTAGTCGGATACCTCAAGTAACTCACACGCAAAATATAGTATATTGTGAGCTTGCTTGTTGAGCGTTTCTGGTTGACTGTATCTGTTTGATTCTAAGGTCCGCTTATTACCTTTCGTAAATTTGAATCATGCCCCCCCCCTCCCATTCCCCAAATTCCACACGATGATTTCGAATTTGAAGATGCGTGCTTATTTTTTGAAAAAACTTTAAGTCTTCACAAAATATCGAATATCCCAGATTCATTACTTTTGCCACACGATGATCTTACTAAAAAAATATTTTGTACAAAATGAAATATACATTTAGACAGAAAATTTTAATACCTATAAGACAGTGCTTCTCAAACTTTCAATGGGCAACAATTTTCGTACAATAACAATGTATTGGATTCAGTAATGCTATACTTTGATACGTGCAATATACACTCTGTCGCAAAAAATTTTCCGCACAAACATAGAAAAGAATAAATGAAAAAACTTTAAGTCTTCACAAAATATCGAATATCAATGGTCTTTGGAATTAGGAGATAAAACCTTATACCTTTTGGTTTGGCATCTATTACTCTAATTACCACACCAGTTGTAAGAAATATCAAGAGATTGAATGCTTAAAACTTGTAAAAGTTCTGTTAAAAATAATATTTTGTACAAAATGAAATATACATCTTAATAGTTTCTTCGTCTATTATTACATTGAAAATTTTAATACCTATAAGACAGTGCTTCTCAAACTTTCAGGATAATCGTACTGCGCGACCCACTATCTCGTCATCATTTTCATTGCGCTGCCCCTGCCAGATACAATAACAATGTATTGGATTCAGTAATGCTATACTTTGATACTAAAGCTTAATAAAATGATATTTTGCAATCATATGTGACTTTAACCTCTTATGGGTCACCGACGTATATAAACGTCTCACCTAGCCAAAGCATTAAATTTCTGGACGTATATACACGTCTTTCCGAAGTACGATCTTTACTGTGAAATGTTATCCAGAAAATTATTCCGAAGGCTTTGGAATGCAATAAAAGGATTTTGATAGTGTTTGCGAACGATTTACATATTTCAAAGGATTTGCTTATTTATTCTTTTTCTACTCCACCCCCAATACACCACATACGCTTGCCTGCATGTTAAATGGTGGCATCGGGGAGCAAATTGCGCCGTTTTTAATCGGCATTTAAGGGCTTAATTATAAACCGTACATATTATCAAGATAACTGTTAACTTTTACATATAATTGTATATATGACAAGCCCATGACGTCACTTGCAATTATTAAACTGGTGCTTAACTTAGTATTGTTAAATTAATTATAAAATACATTAAGATACATAAATAATAAAACAATACAATACATAAATAATACATTATTAAATAATACATAAGTGTATTATATCAGCTTAAATGTGTATTTTATTTTTTATTATGTCGGAATGTGTTTTGTTTTCCTTCAGTAAATTAATTATTTTGTTTAAATCTTTTGTTTTCGACTTTTCAATAGGTTCGCGCCCCCCTCATAGGATTATCACGCCCCATGAAGGGGGCGCGCCCCACAGTTTGAGAAACACTGCTATAAGAAGCTGTTGCTAACAGTTAACTAGAAGCTAGTAATTTGATTAGCAAGGAAGTATGTTAATCATGACGGAAACGCGGAAAAAGGAAAAGAATAACGAAAAAGAAATATGCGAAACAAACTTATTTTTTAATCTTGTTACGTATTATATCGAAGATTCAATTATAACTATTACTATAAAAAATGAATGTAAAATTCTTTTTTTAAATGAGTCCATCTTGAGGTATTGATGTATATATTTTAAGGGAGATTTTATAAAAGCGTAATTTGAGTACTTAGATTAACAGTTGCATTATTTTCTTCACAAACACACATATGTGACTTAGATTCATATACTTTATCTTCCTGTGATATCTTCGAATTATTTTCTGTTTTTGTATCTCTTCTTAATAATTCATTTTATAACATGTGTTTTATAGTATTAATATTTTTTTTATAAATAATCCATTTAATATTCTTGATTTCTCAAAATACACGTTTCCATTCTTAGTATCTTCATAAAGGTTTATAATTAAAAAGGTTTCTATATACATATATTTCATGTTTTTACATAAATAATGAATAAACTTTTTTAATAAATAAATTATAATTAGTAACAAGTGTAAAATATTTTTGAAATTTTTTGATAAATAATAGTTTACATTGTGTTTGTCTCAAAATCAATTAGAAAATGAAACGGGAAATGAAAATTGATATCTATTTCTATAAAAAGTAATTATTTTGTAATTTTTTACTTAGTTTTATTTGTTAATTTTTGAGAAAATATATTTTCATTAATTATTATCTCATTAATTAACTTGTAACATTGCGTTATGACTTAATTGTTTCTCTAACAGCAACAAAAAAGGAATTTTTAAAAAATTGAATACATTTTTAATGAGATCATTAAATACTGTGGTACACGGTCCGTATGGGAGATTTATTTCCTAAAAGAAACTATTAATTTTTACTTCCTTATACAATCGTTAAAAGTTCAAAAAAATTCATTTTAATAATCATTGGTTTTTAAATTATTCTGCAGTCTCATAACTTCATTTTAAAAATGTTTAATAAAATAACGTCTAAAAGAGCTACAAAGTCATGTTTATGTAAAATAATAATGTAGAAACATTGATTATATATATATATATATATATATATATAAATTATATCTAGCAATTAACCAAATGTTTTTAAATTAATTAAATATCAGTATTCATGTTAGATTTTAAAATCAGTCTCTTGCAATGAGATCCATTTAATATGATTGTCATTACTTTGAACCTAATTTGCATTCATATGAATATCATGATTTTGGTTACACTTTTTTAAAAAAAACTTGGATGTTAATTTTTAAATGGAAGCGTGCTTTTAGTATCTTTAAGCTAGAATTATTTAACGTGTCTAATGACCGAAATTGACTAAAAGGAACTTTATTTCGTTATATTTCATTTTTTATTTATAAATGATCATTCAACATTTATTCACAAATGATCATTCAACATTTATTCACAAATGTATGCAACTTATTACATATTTGTAATAAATTGTATCATTAATCATTATTTCTTATATTAATCAATAGTTATAATTAATTCAATGTATTAATGACAGGTTACGTTCTGTATGTGTGTGTAATACCGAATTACGATAAATCCAACTCAAAGCGAAATAATAAGCAAAAAATAGCAACATGGTGCGGGTCCAAATAATTTAGCCACAATAATACATTAGAAAACTCTTAGGCTTAAGATTGTTGGATTAAACATAGTTTTAAGGGGCCAACCTTCCCCTTTTTTCGCCTATTGTACTAGGCTGAAATAAAATTTCGAAGGGAAAATACAGTTAAAAATAAAGTAAAAATTAATTGTAGTTTAAAAAAATTAAAAAACATACTTTTTTCTTGATAATCATTTTATTCTTATATTAAGAATTATTTTTTACTTTTCGGTTCGATTAAAAAAAACTATAAAAAGTGTTTTTTTAATTTTTTTAAACTATAATTTATTTTTCATTTTTTATTTCGATCTACAATAAAAGCGGGGTTTTTAGACTATCATTTATTCTGTTTGTTGTATTTGTATTAACCATGAGCGTTTTCGCTTTAGGATCATAATCTTTTAGTCGCCAAATCTGGAAATAAGATCCGGAATTCGTTGCCAAATCTAGAAATGGGAAATTTTTAATCTTGATAATCAGGACAATGGAACAAAATTATTAATTTATTGTACTGCCATCGCTCCGTGACAAGTGTGCAAAATTCCGAATAAATCTGACCTTTTAAAGTGGGTAAAAATAGAGTTCAAAGATTCCGTTACGTACAAGTGAAGCTAATAAAAGCGTGTTAAAAACAAAGCTCTGAAATTTATTTGTAAGAAAATGAATGACCGGAATCCAACAGTAATATATAAAATATGTGTGTGTGTTAATCACTGTTTATGTTTAGGAAACTACAGAACCGGAACTATCGAAATTCACTTTTACAAATTTTTATTTTATTATTTACTTTATTTATTCATGCCTCAAAAGAGATATATTCATTGGTGGAAAAATAAACAAGAAAAAATTTAGAGAAGTAAATTTCAAAATGTATAACTTAATATCAGAAGTAGCAGTTCTTAACGATGCATAGCCAGAAATGTGTCTAACGCAGGAGTCATGCATCATGTACTTTTTGACATCAAAGCAAGAAGAAAAAATTTCACAAATTGGTCTCAAGGGCACGTTTGTGAATATCACATCCTTCTTTCTTTTCCTTAAAAAAAGAATTTATATATTTGAGTTAAATATTCTTATTTTAAAAACTGAGAAGTAGACACAATCTTACTACAAATAAGATTTTTTTTTAGATTCATACAGCATCACTTTTCCCTTAAAAAATATTCAAGTAGATTCTAGATAAAATTCAATGAAAATAGATAGTTAAATAGACAATTTTTCACCTGCTTTAATAAAAATTGGAAGATTTTTATCAATCAAAGGTAAGAAATTTATACAAGTTTTAATTTTTGTTTCTAAGTTCTAAAATTGTAAATAAAGGCATTCACCTTAAAAGTAGTCTTCTAATATTCCACTTTTTATTGATGTTAAAAACAGGATGTCAGTGAAAATTAGACTGGGAAATTCCACTCAAGTACTTTCCTTTATATATCTAAAAATTAGAAGAAAATGGATCAAAAGATTTTGAATAATTATAGCATTAAAAATTTGAAGACAAGTTTTAGTGTTTGACTATTTTAGTGAACAGATGCAGGCTTACTGTTGTAACTGTTCATGTTTTTTTTCTTTACAAAAAAGATTATCATTACATACACCATTTTTATGCGTAAAATAAAGTGTTTTGAAAGAAGAAAAGTTGAGGGATGGTACGTTTGTGCAAAAGAAAAACATAACTTGTCGTCGTTGGCAAAGCGTAGAAGGGTTGCTTCTTCCCCGTTTTCTGTCGTGTTTCACGTCATTTGATATTCTATCAGCTTCTTGCCTTGCGCCTTTGGAACGGAATTTCTGCAAAGGAAACACGTGGTTCGTGGTTCGGTATGTGTTGCATGACAATGAGGCATTCCGATGCTCCGGTAATCCTGGATACCGACCCAGAGTATTTACTGCGTCAGAATACCGGAGCGTCACTGAACTACGGGTGAGGAAATGATCGATTGGAAACCGGAAGAAATCATTTGCTTGTCATCAGAATACTCTTTTTTTTCCTCCATGCATTCGATATTTTTTCCTCCTGAAAAAGTAGAACATTTTTTTTTTATCTATAAGTATTTCTTAAAGTTTTACTGAGAACTTTTTCTTTAGAACGTGCGTAGAATATTGATTCAGTGTTGGATATATGCTAGTACAATTTTCAGGAAATTGCATTTTTTTTTTTAAAAAAAAAGGGAGGTTCACTTAATTATTTGTAATAACCAAATAATTCTAGAAACATCATTGGTGATAAACACTTGGGAAAAACTTTACCGAAGATAACAGGACTTATATTTATAACTTATTGAACCATATTAAAAACTCACGAAGCTCTGTATTGTTTATTATAAAAAAATGAATTGTTTTTAGTAAAATAAAGCTTGATAGAATTCCATAACATTCTTTTTTATTTATATTATATTTAAAAAAGATAAAAATTGTGCTAAAAAATTAATTTATCCCCTTAAAATTAGATATATGCTTTTTATGGATTTATATTCACAATTCTCATAAATGTTAACTTACCGGATACATCATTCATTGCTATTTTTTAAACATTTATAACTCGAAACAGAAATCTCTTAAATGTTTTATTTTCACATATGCTTTTGATCTTCGTACCTAAAATATTATGTGTTTTTATTTTAAAAGACATAAGAAAAAATCCAAGCAGTGAAAAGGTATAGCACTTGGAAACAGATTCTGTTTCGGTGAACTCTACTGAAAATTTGACCCCCCTCGCTTTTTTCGGTTATGATTTATATAATAACACAGCTTATAGTTAATCACTGTGCGCATTTTTTATTTCTATATGTTGTATATTTCTATATGTTGTAGTAAATATTTTTTCGCACACTTCAATCTGTAAGTTCATTTCTATTTGTTAGGACTTTAATGAAATATTTTGAAAAAAAAAAAACCTTGATACTTAATAGATAAACTATTAAATGCTTATACGTGCCGAAATAAGAATCGTTCTTTCATTGTCGAAATTTATGACCATTAAAAAATTCATAAAGAGTACCAGAATCCCTGTTTTAAAATCTGAACTTGGTCATTAAGACTAGATAATTTCGAAGTCCTTACATCCAATTTCTATGATACTTTTTCTCAGATCCAGAAATAAAAACTAGGTCAAAAGTGAATACTTCTCAAAATCATGCAAAGAAGTAATGATCACCGATAACAGGAATATTATTAGATTTTCTTCTTGGAAAATACTTTTTTATGCTTTATCTACCTTATCAATCCATGCATCGTAGTACTCTCAGGGGTCACTTAACTAATTGAACTTTTATATCATCGTCATAAATGCGATTATTATAAATAAGGACTCATTATCAGTTTTCAAGAATTGTGTTTGCTATATTTTTGCAAGCTATCAGCAGAAAATGTGGAATAGTTACTTAAACTATCCATATGACCTATTTATTTAAAAAACTATCATCCCGATGTCTGGCGTATAATAAAAATACGCAAAGTACTTCAAATAAATAAAATCTATGTTTAAGTACGTATAAAATGTATATTCTTTCTTGGGGATAATATTTGATTTTAACAAAATTAAATGCATTCTATAGACTAAGAATTACCAGGTAAAGCATTAATTTCTGATTTAATAATTTTTCTGACAAAAATAGGTACAACTCATTTCAGTTGTTTCAAGAATAGTCCTTATATTCCTGGCTAATTTTATGGAATCGATAAAATATAAACTTATAACATCGTTTTTTTTTATTGACCATTGTTTTTTTCCTCGCCCTGTTCAAAATGATTATAGGCAAAAAAAAATTCGGAATGCTTTTTAATCAATCGGAATCTTTCGGAAGCGTCAAAGTACACCGAATTGTTATCTCAAAAACATCATGTTGGGTGGAACGAATTTGGAGAGTCAAATACCAGTTCAGACACCCTAGTCACTTGAAAGAAATGCAAAATCATGTAGCGTAGGTCGTTTTGCTAGCCAAAAATTTGACTATGCCAGTAAGAAGTTATTTATTTCGATATAATAGCTATTAAATAACTATTTTTTTACTAAACGGAAACTTGATAAATCATTGATTGGATTACTTTTAATATTTTGTTTTTCAAAGTAACTAATTGAAAAAACAATTTATCAGTAAATAACTCTAAATTAAATTAAGTAATTTATTCGATAAAATATTAGTATTTTTTCCGATGTCAAACTTTGTGTACTTTGAGATTCTAATGCAAGCTGTAAAGACTAAGAGCTGTTAATCCAGTTGAAAACAACTTCTGACGTAGTTATGCATCTTAAATGGCATCATTATGCAGTTGCTTGCATGTCATAACTTTAAACAACGTAAACTGTGAAATATATCGCAATATGTTTACTTAAACTGAATATTAGTTTCCAAGGTCAAAGTACTTTATTTGAGCACAGGGGAGCTTTAAGACGAATTTCATAAAACTCTTATTTGTTTTGAATAAATGATTCTCAGCCAGTAGGAATTTGAACGCAAATTACATTTGATGAGAATATCCCTAAAATTCGGTTTTTTTAAAACAATTAATTCAATTATTGAAATGTTTTATTTAGCTTTTAATATGAATTCTTTATTTTTAAAAATAACGCAGTAGTGCTTCAATTTATTTTAATTCAATTATTAAGAATGTCAAGATTTATTTTTAGAAATTATCCTTAATTTACAGAGATGTTTCCCCCCAAAATGAATTTTAACTTAACAGATCGCCAAAAAATATCCTCGTATTTTATAGTTTGTATTCATTGTTCTATTTGCATTGATATACCTCTGTGAGTGTTATTTAATTTTTTAGCTATAAGGGATTCTAATAATTTAATCAAAACACTCCTCCATTTCATCTGAGATTCTAAACCATCTACTTTGGTTCGCCTTAAAATTTTTATTTATTTTTTTTATTTAACTAGAATATAGGGAAATACATATATTTCATGTTGTCTATTTCTCATTTTAATATAAATATGTTTAAAAATACACAATATAAGTACAATTTTAATTTTTTATATTTCTGTTGAAGAAATACTTATTTTTATGTTGTTTATTTTTGAATATCTTTAAATGATGCAAACTTAATATATACTGAAACTGTAAATCTCTATATTATTGACCTCTATTTTCAAACTCTGCATGTATTATCGCGGGAATTGAATTGCTTGAAAAATGTTCTACTGTGTAGCAGCTGAATCATGTAGGTAGATTGTTTTGGCACGCCACAGCTAAAAGGTTGCTGACCCCTGGTTTAGAACTTATATATAAACACATAAAAATTAAATACACATTCCATATATTTCATACTTAGCGTAAAGCAGTTCCAATTATGTCAGGGAGGAAATAAATTCGTTAAATTAATTTTTTTCTCTTGTGTATCTAATACTTATTTAAAATTTCAAAGGAAATGGTTACATAGGAATTTTGTGGCCTTTTTTTACCTCAGTTTGATAGATATGCTTGGATATTTTACCTTAGACGTTGAAGTCCTATAAACTTGAATACATTGTACACAATTTATTACCTTTTTAAAATTTATTGAAGTTAATTAAATTATAATATCTGAAGAAAATTTGGAGTTATCTAGTAACTAAATTTAAAGTTGCCCATTTTTGTAATCCTAAGATAAAAATGTTGTCAGTTTTAAAAAAAATTTGGAAAATGACTGAAATCTCTCGCCTGAACGTCATATTTGACAATGCAATAGAAAATGAGAAAAAAAGATTAAAACTGAAATTTCATTGTTGTTACATTGTACAGAAATATACTTAATTCTGAAATTGTCATCTTGTTTTTATATTGGCAAAAGTTTTAAAATTATTTCGAATTTCATTCTTGTACAGCTTTATTTGAGGTTTGTAAAATAAAAACAATTAAAAATCAAAATTTTCAGTATATATATAATCTAAAATGATTTCTTAACAGCTGATTTCGCTAACTCCCCCTCAAAAAAAAAAGAATATTACTAGCAAATTATTTTTTGAAAAAAGAGAGATTGTTTTTCTTTTTTTCTTTCAAAGCTATTAATAAAAAGATTACGTTTTCATCTAAATTTATTTACACATGGCGTTTTAACTTATTAATATAAATTATAACATACATTTTAAATACTCCATATTTACAACACTTCTTAAATGATGGATGGGAAACAATTAAAATTATAATTCACAACTTTTTTTATGCTCCATTTCTTAGGTGAGAATATTTACATTTCTTGCTTGTTTCTTAATCTTTCGTCCTTTAAAAGATTTTCAAATCAAGATCTCCCCTAATTATAAGAAGATAAAACATAGATATCGTGCTTATATTTATTAAAATAAATCTATTTTATGTCAGCTACTAAAATATATTTGGGATGATTCGAACAAATGCTTTGAAAAGAAAACAGTTGAAAAAAAAAACTAACAAGATTTGATGAATTTGGGCTCAAAATTCAAACTTTTACAGCACATACTTCAAGAGAAAATTGATATTTTATATCTATGTCAATAAAAATCACAAATCTTATTTCAATGAGATCAAATATAAAAAAAAGCGAGAGATTATTTACAATCTAACTTATAGATTAAGTATGTTTACTCAAATTGGTCAACCATTCAATTTTATCAACATGTTATGTAACAAAACATAATCTTTACTGCATCATGTAGAGATAAAATTAGTTTTATTTCAAACATAAAGCAGTAGTGCGGAAGATTCAAATTTTTAAAAATTGACTTTAATTGTAAATATTTAGGAATATTATCAAAATCTCTTTGAGTGTTCCATATATTACGAAGCATTGTTTTATTTATTTATAAAGTTCTAAGTTTTGCTTTGTTTAACTACATAAAAATTTTTCTTCCCTGAAAAGATATATACTACTATTATAAAAATGCTTGCGCAAAAATTTAATGTTTCAGTTAAATACCAGCTAAGCGAATGTTTGGGGACCAGATAAATAACATTTATTTGTGTTGTGGGCTTATATTCGCTTACAAAGTTACGCAAAACAGATTAAAATGGCATATTTTTACAGTTAATTTAACGCAACTATATGCAGAGTTATAAAAATAACATACTATTTAGAAAGTATTTTATTTGTCGCTGAAACAAATATGGACTGTAATTCCGAATACCCATTTCGAAATGCGTCTTATTTCATTTCGCATTAAGGGATTAAAACCTATATTTTGACAGATTTATTAATGTGTCCTCGTTAAAAGGATTGGACCTTGAAATGTCGATAGATTTATTGCCAATTCCTAGCAAAATAATATCTTAACAACTTAACGTGTGTTTTACTAATCAGGTAAAACTTTTCTTTAAAACGTGACGTAATTTCTAAAAATAATTTATATTTCCCTTCACTTGAACACGTGATTGTGTTTTTTTTTCCTTATATATTTTTCTTGTATTTAAATGTAGAAATGAATAATTCCCTCTCTTGAAAACTTAATGCTTGAGCATACAGGATGCTGCATTATCTTTTATCTTAAAATTACTAAAGTAAAAGGTATGATCAATATTCCAATTTTGCCGCAATTCAAAAAATGAATATCCTCTCATCGTTATATTACGCACATACATCGGACAACCTGATTTATCATTCACGCAGTATTCTCAAATTCATTTTTTAATGAAATGTGAGTGAAAAAAATATTAATCATTTATTGCATCAATTTATCTGATATTTTCTTACAAAAACGCCACAAATTTAAAAAGTGTTACCTACTTTTTCTAAATTAGGTTTTTTTTTATTGTTAGAGGCTCGCTGAACCTCCTTTTATTTCTTACAAAGATAAATAATTTCATATACTCATTACAGTATTACTTGATATATATATATTTACTTTCTCATTTAGAGGTATAGTAAAATATCTACTTGAGAAATAAAATAAAACTCTCTAACAGAAAAACTATTTGTTATTCAAATAGATTCGGCATTTAATAACTATCTAAATCCAAACTATAATTGAATCTGCGTCTGCTGCTATGAAATTGAGTTCAGTATCTCATACTCATACGTCACAAATTCAACTGATTTCATCGGCCCCTAAAGTTGTCACTCTAACAAGAGTCTTGAGTATAAAACAAAATATATATTTAATTTCTTTTCTTAATCTATTCTCACAAACTCATTTTGAGAAATGACCCTGAGCGCACGCTGGAAGAAGTAAAATTTACAGAATACAAAATAGAATCATTATGAGTTAACTAATAAGGGGTCAAATTTCACAATATTAAATATAGTTTTTCGATATGATTATATTTTTCTCATTACTTGTCAGGGTTTCATCAATTTTCCCATACTTACAGCCAATCTTCAGTTCATTAATGGGTTTATTAATTAAAAAACGTGATAGTTTGACTCAATATCAAAGAATTAAACATTCCATTTTCCATTCAATAAGTACTCAATGACAGAATTCAATGTAATTGATATTTTGTATTTCTTAAAGTGTCTATCCGGATTTAATTTTGTGAGAATCAATATGGTGTTCTTTGTTAAAATAATGTATGTTTGAAAACGCATATTCTCATAGATAAACAATATTACTCCAACAAAAATCTTAATTCTCTTTTCTTTTTTTATATATAATGCTGATTACATCTTTTTAATGTTATGCATTACATCATATCGACGATTCCGTAAAAGGAAACATGATTCATATAATAAAATGGAAATAGAAAGAGTATAAGCAGAAATTACTCCCATTATTTTTGTTACTTCCAAGATTTCGTGCTTTCCTGGTAATTAAAATAAGACATATTAATTTTGGAATTTCACTGTAATGTCTAGCTTGTAATGTAATGGTAGAGTATGTATGAAAACGTATTCCCTCATAGATGAGCAATATTTCTCTAACAAAAATTTGAATTTTCTTTTTTTTATAATGCTGATTACAATTTTTAATATACTTCCTCTATGCATTATGTAATATTGACGGTTCAGTGAAAGGAAACATGATTCATATAATAAAAAGGAAATAGAAAGAGTAAGCAAAAATTATTCCCGTAATTTTTGTTATGTCAAATATTTCATGCTTTCCTGGTAATTAAAATTAGACACTTATTAATTTTAGAATTTCACTGTAATGTCCAGCTTGTAATGTAATGGTAGAGCTTTCGAAAATTTTGAATAGTTTTTTTAACAAATAATCTCTTAAATCTTTCATATGAACTGGATTGCACAAAATACCTAAAAGTTCTATAGAGAAATTTAATGGAAAAAATATTTCTTGTATAAATTTTTGTTCGCGTATTTTTCGAATTTTTTTTTTTTTTTTTTTTTGCTTTCAAATAGTTTAAGTCAAAATATTGCAACTGAACCTGCAATAGCAAATTTTTTCGTATAGAAACTGAATATATCCAAGAACACGATATTTCGAAGGAGGGAGGTCATTAGCTCAAAGAACTTTTATGATCTGTAAGAAATATTTATCAATAACCTTGACTTTTTTTGAGAGATCACTTGTTCAATTTTAGTTTCAATTTCGGTCAAAGTACAAAGTTTGGACTTGGGAAAAGGGTCAAAAACCGCATTGTATATTAAGTGTTTTAGATTCATTCAACAAAACTAAAGATTAAAAACGTTTTAAATTTATAAACAGTTCTTAACTATATTGATAAATATGAATGTGACACATTTATCATCCATATTAAATATGTTAGAACAGGATTCTCTCTCAATCCCTCTTTTCAAAAATTTAAAATTTTATTTTACATCGGTAATCTGGGTTGTGTGCTTCTGACTAATTAAAATAAAAAATTTTACTTGATTCAGTTTCTGAAGCAGCTGTTTTATGTTAAGAAAGTTGCATTAACAGATAATCGTTTTTTTTTAAATTTTATTTCGGGCACCCTCAAGATATTTGTTTAAAATATTGTGCAGAAATATTGCTCTATCACATTCTTTTCATTTTAGTTAAATCTAATATTGAATAATCATAAGGTGACCATTTTTTTAGAATGAAAAGGAGGACGGAAATTTTAAGAAAAAATTACAACGTAAATTTCATGACACATTTTATTAATTCAAAAGTACACTAATTATGCTGACATCCCTTTTAGTTATTTTCCATCGAATGCACTTTTTTGCTGATTTTCTAGATTTCATCAAAAATTTCAGAACAAGAAATATCTCTCATACTGAATTTTACGGTAAGTGTTGCAGCATAAATGTCAGCATTCAATCGTGATTTCTCACTTGTCCAAAAATCATTACCAATTGAAAAACCTCCTTTATCTGCTGTATTAGTTCCAGGGCAGCACAACTTTAATTCAACAAGAATAAATATCTAAATTTTCATATGGAGTGTGTTCATTTTAGAAAAGGTTCAATATTTCCACCCATCTTTTATCAATTTCAACGTGTTGTCTTTCCCATTGCTCTAATTTATCAGAATTTAAATATGCATTCAGTCTTCTAATTTCTTCAAGCAGACAATTGTCATCGATTTTAGCATTTCTTTCGATAAAAACTCAACACAGTTTTCTAGTTGTTATTTGTACCGGCATATGACACGTAATAGTTTGGCCTAGCATCTGAATACGGAGATTAACAACTAAGTTTTGAAATATTGAAAAGGAGGACACAAGTAGGACACTTTTCTAAGAAGGGCAGAACCTATAAAAAAATTACTGTCCTCCCTAAAGGAGGACGATCGGGGGGTCACCTTGATATTCAGTGTTTGAGAGGAATACATCATTAAATTTTTTATTAAAAAATTGGTTAAAATTTAATTTTTTAAAAAAATTTCAAAATATTTAAAAACTATTTTTTTAAAAAAGTATTTAAGCTTGTAATAAGAGAGAAATTTTGAAATAAGCTAAATGTAAATAATCTAATATTAAAAGGACGTTTCCGTAAGAGTAATATTTGCTTGTCTACTTTATATGGAATCTGAGTGCCATAGTAGATATTTAATAATCAAAGCCTAAAAGTAGAAAAAAATTCAAAACTTTCAAAAAAATAGTTGATATTTATTTTCAAATATATAATTTCGAATTCCTGAATTTAATTACATAAAAACACGTATTAAACTTCATTAGAAAATATTTTTTAAAGAAAATCTCAATTTTTCATGGAGTAACTTCAGAAAAATATTTTTTTCCCTTTAGTTATGTGTATATGTACTATTTCTATATTCCCACAAAGTTTCATTTAATGCTTTGAAAAGCTATCTTTCGTTTGAAATAAAACACTCATCCAAACTTAAGATTGTTTTTTTTTTAAAAAAAAAAGCTGTGAACACATTCTCAAAATACCTTGATCTACACATTTGGCTTCATCTTACTGTTTTCCTAGTGATTAAAACTCATGACTCACCGCATTCTAATTTTTTTCTTTTTCTCTCCTTTTTTATACGCATGCACAGAATGCCTGTGGGTTCGATAATTGGTGTGACCGGATCTGAACATTTCTTTTTTCTTTCTTTTTTTTTTTAACCGAGGGTGGTACATAAATGGGGGGTATCTAAAAGGAAACGCAGCTGTTTTTCAGAACAATGGGGCACTCGTCATCCTCGGAAGGTAGCTACAACATAGTATACGTTCTTTTCTCCCTCTAGGACATGAATCGTTCCCTTGGGGATTGATATAGTCGCCTACAGCCCCTGATATATATCTGGTGGGCCGTAAGCTAAATCAAATTGAATATTTCACTGATGAGCTCAGTGTGTTAGCTGTTTCCCTTCATCATTTATTCAGTATTAACTTCTACTTTTAACAATAAATATAACCGAGTTGTGTTACTTAAGATTTCCGTTACTGTGTTGCTATCAGCTAGGTGTTTTGGCACCCAAATTCTGTAAAATAATTCTTCTGTAAAAAGTTGTTGCTATTTACAAAATATTTCTCTGAAAACCAAGAAATATTAAAGAAAAACAGCAAGTTAGTAATAGCACAGTTTAATGTCCTTGACGAAATCCAACAATTTGACGAAACGAAACATGGTAATATATTTTAAGAGCGTATTAAAAAATATACAAGAGTTGCATCCTGTGAGTATTAAATAAGAACAAAATAAATGTAGAGAGTGTAGCACATTTGCTTGAACCACTTTTTACACAATTGACCGAAACATTTTTTGTAATCAATTTACGGAAATAAAATAAAAATTGACATAGAATTTTACTATTTACAAAATTTGTGTGAAATTTCTGAATTTCTAGATTCTAAAATTGTTACATCTTAACTATAAAATTAGCTGAAATACTTTTTCTCAAGTATTTGAAATTATTCTATTACTTTAAGAGAACTTGGCCCCTTTTTTGAATAATATTTTTATTTATGTATTTAAAAATTATATTTTAGCATTTCATATGATGTTTCCATTCAAGAAGATGATACGAGATGAAATTTTGCAAATATTATTCACACAATTTTAAAATTTTAATTTTTTTAAAAAAAATTTGAAAATTTTTTAAATTTTGTAATTATTTATTTTGTAATTATTTATTTTTGATCTGAAAATTTTTGTAACATTTTAAGGATGTTTTAACAACTTTAGGAATCGATTTTACAATAACTTAATTAGTTTAGGAGGAAAAAAATGTTTATGTATGCTAAAATTCAACAAATAAGACAATCACTTATACATTTTAATTTTTTTTAAAAAAAAATTATTAAATTTACAGCAAAATCGATTTCTAATTTTGTTACATGCATTATATATAACACACAGGAAAAAAATGGAAGTGATTGGTAAATAATTGGGGAAGGAGCATTTTAAATGGGAGAAAATTCAAACTCAGAAAAACCATTTTGAAGTTTATAATTCTAAACAAATAATTATTATAAGCAAAAATAAAAATAAAATATTACTTTAAAATATTAATTACATATATATTTTTCTTAAAAATAATAGCATTTTCATATAATTTTAACCCATATATTTTATAAATTATCCTTTTTTTGTGCGTATTAATCGTATAAGAAAATTCAAGGAAAATGTTGAAAAGTAATTTTTTTTGTCATAACAGAAATTTTAAAGTTTTTTGTTTCACATAACATTAAAAAAAGTTTTATGAGGAACATATGATAAATATATGAACTGAAATTATAAAATTATTAATTCAAAGTGCCTTAATTAAAAACAATTTCATGCATGCATCTCAAAAGGAAAAAAAAATTCATTAATGTAGTACTTCAAAAATATCCTGCTTTATTTGTAACACTTTCTTTTTTTTAGTTATTTCACTTTTTAAAATAACTTTTCTTTATCAAAAAGCTTTTTTTAATTTTTTTAAATCTAAAATGGGGCGTGGTCTCTTTTCTTAGTTGGTTTGCTTACCTTTATCAATTGAAACTTTTTCCAACTTCTAATTTTCAGGTATACAAAAGTGATATATCAATCGAAAGATAATAATGCAAAGAATATAACTAAATAAAGTGCAAAAAATGATGTTTAGGTCATTTTTAAGGGGTGCCAAGTCCTCTTAAATAGTACAAAGTAAAAGTTAGCTACATTATAAGTTAACAACATAAAATACTTTTTT
The DNA here is from genome assembly GCA_019973935.1 of Trichonephila clavipes. NCBI lineage: Eukaryota > Metazoa > Arthropoda > Arachnida > Araneae > Nephilidae > Trichonephila > Trichonephila clavipes. The sequence goes on from BMAU01017476.1 coordinate 992,030, forward strand.
TTGCAACTAGATCAGTGCAAAAAATTTATTATTACTTCGGTTAACTCAATCAAGAAAAAGGAAACCTAGACTAAATATATTTCAAAAATACTATGAGCTTTGAATTATAAGCAAAAATAAATTATATTTATAATCAAATTTAGACAATCATCTTTGAACTTCATGTTATTATTTGTAGCATGTTGTTATGAGCTCGGAATTATTAATATTCAAACGAATTGTAAGATCAAAAAATTTCATTTGAATTACTATATTCATTCTTTACAAATCATTTGTTCAATTCCTACTATTAGTTTACTATCTCCCTTTATATTTCTTGTTCAAATTTTCAATCGTTAATAATACATTTTAAAGCACTCAATTGAGCTGAAATATTATCTACGCGATTATTTTGGATGACAATACGGTAATTTAACTGTAATTAATAAAAATTAATGGATTAAAACTAATTATTCAAAGAATTACAGATACAACCACGTTGGCATCATTTTGGGCGACTTGGTGATCATTTTGGTGACTTGTGTCAAAACTTTAAAAGGTTTTTTTTCTCACATTTTAAAGCGCTCATTTGAGCTGAAATTTTCTATACAAGATTGTTTTGGGTGACAATACGACAATTTAATTATAATTAAAATTAATTGACTGAAACTCATTTTTTAAAAAATTACAGATACAGCCACTTTGGCTTCATTTTTCAGACTTGGGTAAAAAAAAACTGTAAAAGATTTTTTCTCGTGTTTTACAGCTTTCAATTGAACTGAAATTCAATATACACGATTGTTCGGGATGACAATACGATAACTTAATGATAATTAATAAAAATTAATTGCCACTGTAATTCTGTCATATATATATATATATATATATATATATATATATATATATATATATATATATATATATATTGTAATTATATTTGGTAAAAAGTAATTAAAATAAAACTTTTCTTTTCTTACCTAAGTAGGTATTGACTTCATTTTTTTATGTTACTTATTTCTATTTTTAATTTAATTGGTCTATAGTTTTATCTTCTAGAGTTAGAAAATAAAATAAACGAATAATCAATGAGAAAAGAGAACATTAATATTTTCTGAATTACCAGAGATTAGTCCAATTAAAGTCTCTCCTCAAAAGATGGTTCACATCCCCCCCTTAACCCTATTGACGTCGCTAAAAACAATAAAGAAAACAAAATAAAATGTTAATATCATCAGAAACTAAATATAAATCTAAAAATAAGCTATAAATCTTTTAAGTATAGCTCATAATTTGAGGGAGCCAAGAATAAAACGAAAAGAAAAAATTTACACCTGTAGCTCTTCTAAGCATTTTTTTTATTATGACACAATGATACTAACGAATACAATGTTATATTTTGTGTCTGAGTTGAAAAATAAAAATCAGCTGATCTTGCTGTGTGAAAATAGGGGGCGGTAGACCTAAATGCGGCGGGATGCCGACAATAAAATTAACGTCGATGATACCCAAGAGAGAGAGCATTAATCCATAACAAACAAATATTTATGATTATTAACATAGGTAAACAACAATAACAAATCAATAATGAATTTAAAGGTAAGTAATATTAGACAAAGAGGCACTTATAAGCAATGAAACACTTTCTAAGACGGAACGACAGTTAAGCATATTAACTCTCAAATATATGCAACTACCAGCTGTTGATGTAGAAATATTTCTTTATATTTTTCACAAATGTAGCGTTAATTTCATATGTATTAGTAGTAATTCAATATTCAACAAATATCGATTTTCAAGTTTTCAATGTTATACTCTAAACCAGTGATTCTCAACCACTGTGACGGCAAAATTTTTTTAAAATTATTAATTATCTCTGAGAATAAAAAATCCGGAACCGAATCATGTGGCCGTTTAATAGAAATAAACTATTCATAAAATTGTTATTGATCATTGGACAGCACTAGAGGAGAGGTAGCTGTTGATTGTGCTTCCCAAATTTTTAGGAATAAAAAAAAAATTGATAGCGTGTTTGCAATCCGTTTGTGGTAACGGATATATCTGTATATTAATTAACTTTGAAAGAGGAAGAATATTGATTTCGCTCTGTAATAATCTAGATTTAACTTCAAAACATTCGGAAGAGTCAATTAATTCATTTTGGATTAAAATTAGAGGCGATTATCCCATAATAGCCAAAAAAGCTTTAAAAATATCATAGTTTTCTACATTTTATGTGTGTGAATTCGGATTTTTAGCATCAACAAACATAAAAATTAAAAATGAATCGAAACTTTTAAATATAGATGACAAAATGTGAGACGCATTATAATTTTTACGACCAAGTATAAACGAAATTATTAAAAATCATCCAGCTCAAATTTCATATTAAATGTATTCTTACAATTAATTTGTAATTACTGAATAAACATATTTTATTTAACATTGAAAATTACTAACATAAACTGTTTTACATAGTGTATGACAGATAAATAAAATTATTTTAAACTTATTTCATTGTTAGTGTGCCATCAACGTTTGAAATTGTTAAAAGTGTACCACGACGAAAAAAAATAGGTTGAGAATCACGGCTCTAAACTAAACATACAGGGCGTTCTCAAACTCCAATAGCAAAAAATGAAGGTACACACAATATTTACCATAGACCCTAGAGACACGATCCAATTTATTGGCAGAAAATCGGAATTGTGAATTGTTATATTGATTTTTCAAAAGAAAGAAAAGAGAATGGAAATGACTTATAACATGTGCATGGAACTGTGATATTTACATTACTGAAATATTTAGAGAACTTGTTTAAAGTAGATTTGATGGGTTTCTTTCATAGTCTATACTGGAGAAAAAAGGTTTGTTGTACCCTTTGGAAAACTCCTGATGTTGTTTTAATCATGTCTGTAGCAACATAACGAACAGACGACATCTTTTACTGAATCCACAATAGTTTATGTGTACCAAAAAGAAGCAAATTCGAGTGTAGGGAACCTGAAGAAAAAGTATTGAACGTTGGACCCATTATGCCTAAATTCAAGCTCAATGCGGTGGGAACATGTTTTTTACGTTGTATTTCTAAAATCATGGATGAGTTGTGGCTCTCAGGCAAATATGGTTAATCATGCTTTGAACTCTAAATCTATTTGCATATTGCAACAATTAGTGATCCCTGTGTATGTAATTTAAGATATTTGTAATCACAACGAATGTTAAGTAACATTATATTTTTAAAACATAGATTTATTGAAATTGTGGAAGAAATTTAAATAATTATTAATTTAATTTAACAATTAATTTAATTAAGAAAAAGATTAATTCAAAGAAAACATACTAACACATAACTTAGCATGCAATCCAGGGAAAAATTAAGGACAGAGATAAAAATATCATACATGGAGATTATATTATATATTTCTACTTGGAACATTTATTATGTTTCATACACTTATAAAGTTAAATGTGTTAAAATTATTTTATAATAAAAGCAACAATAGAATTTATTCGAGGAATAAATTAAGTAACGCATTTCATTATGGTATCAATGAAGCTTTTCTAAATTTCAAAAAAATATATAGGTATCCAAATTCCAAACAAATCCCTTGTGTTCAAAATTACGTATCGATTAAATTATACATATATCTCACGAAAGAAATGAATTTAGACATAAATGAGAAAACTTTTATAGCCTAATCTTGTTGTCCATTACGCGTTTAACTTATTCTCTGCAATATAGATCAAATGGTAGCAGCTGCAACTACAGAATTTTCAATAAGTGTCGAAGAGTAACAAAAGATGCTTGTAGCGTAGGTTCCAGCTGCCAGCGTGCCAGATGTGAAAAGCTTTAATTAGTGGTAGTTGCTGCACCCTTTTCAGTAAGTAAGAGACAACCCTGTTTTCAACTTCCACTTGGAAATGTATTGACTGGTTAATGAAAATATTGATGGATTTCTTCTAATAGCTCATCATTAGTGATCACGTCATACTCGAAATTTTCTGGTTTCTTTGCAATAAGTAGAAATATTGCAGCATCATAAAAAAAATTCATTCTGAATGTTTTGATCTTAACCTCACTTCGGAGCTTTAAAATACATCCGGTTAGCAAGTCTCACAAATGTGTACAAAAATAAACTTGTTTCTTGGCAAGGTTCCATTGTGCGAACTCGCATGTATTTTACAGCACCTTTCTCTTTTCCCCTTTTATTTTTGACAATATTTCTTAACGTAAAGGTTTCCTTCGACTGTAGTTATTTAAATTAATCTAAATTTGTGAAATTTTTTTACAACTGAACTCAAATTTCTAGTTTCTTATACACAAAATTTATCTTCCCTACAAAATAATATTAAAAATGCTATATACAAATGTATCCTCAGATCAAATGATAGTTTATATTGGAAATTTCCAATCAATACTTCGAAAATTTTAAACAGCACTACACAAAGGACTTTTTAATATAATAACTGTTTAATAATCAATAATTAGAAATACCAAAACAAAAAAATCATTTAAGTCTTGTTAAATTGTATTACTTTAAAGCCAGTTTAGCTAATTATTTTCAGAATTTAGAATTTTTCGTAACTATATTGTTGAATATAAACATAATATATATTGCGCGCGCAGTAATATTTTCCTTTACTCAATAAAAATGTTTAGGCTTCTGAGTTTCGAGAAAATAAAAAAAATTAAATTTCTCCCCAGTATATCTAAGAATTACGTATTATTAATTCATATGTATTGCTCCAAATTCATCTCCCAATATTATGTGTGTGTGTTTGGAATTTTTTATAGTTTTTTACAAAATAATTACTCGTTAAATTTTACGATTCATTGGCAGGCAGAATTCCATATGGAAGTTGCAAACAGTGTATGTCCCTCAGGTTTCGTGGCACATATCAAATGTCTAATTCGAGTTGGAATATTTTGTCTTGAATTTGATAATATAATCCTGTAACTTGGGGATAAATATTAAAATCTACAGTTCGTTTCATCATCTTGATAAAATTCTCTCCCCCTCTCCCCCCAATGTTTTTCATCAACTCGAAATCAAAATATGCCATAAGGATATATAAGTATGCAATTGAAAAAATGTTTCTTTTCACGTTCTTATTAATATTCGTATTTCCTTCCATTTCATTTGAAAGCGAATAATTAATAAGTTGATCATTTGTAGGTATGATATATGAACTGTTATTCTAATTAAAATGATACTTAATTTATTCAGAATCAAAAATTATCTGTCGCTATATCCATTTTACATGACTTTATTGATCTTTGGTTTTGATCTCGTTATCTCTTTCAATTCCTTGAATATTAAATACTTTCTGAAAAAGTGATACTTTTTCATATTTATAACAATTATTTTAATTTTTGAATATTGGTATGATTTTAGACAAATTAAATTAAATATATATAATTCTTCAATTAACATTTTTTTTGGTAATATTTTTTGTCTTCGTTGCCCTCATACATCTAGTTTATCTTTAAAAATATTTATATTTAATAATTTTACTAACTCATTAGAAATCTTTTTTATTTGTACATGCCTAAAGAATGTAACACATAAAAAGTTATTTTAAAATTAAATAGAACACAGGATAAAAGACGACGAATGAGATCTTTTTTAAAAATATTGACGGAAGTCTTGCATCAACAAATAAAATTATTTGTTGAAAAATAACTTTAATACATGCGTCTTGTCTGACTTCAATAAAAATAAGATTTGAAAATTCCAGATTTCAGTTCTGAGAAAGTGAAATTTCATTGGCAAAGTCCTTTTGAGCAAGTTTTAGCGCTGGTAGAATCAACAAGCTAAATTATATAGCAAAAAAAAGAGAAAGAACTACGAGTTGTGATCTCTTCTTTTTGAACAATTCTACTTTTGATGTTAGCATAATTAACGATAACAAATACAGTTTCAAGAAATCTGTAATAAGCTAAATAAGGTGAAACATGGATATCTCTGTTTTAGTTAACGCAGAATTGAAAGTTTCAAAAGTTTTCTTTTCCTCAGAGTTCCATAGATTGCTTCAGTATAATAGGAATATGTATGAGATTAAAATTTGTACCATAAACAGATGCAGGAATCTGTTCAAGAAGAAATTAAGTCGGTAAAAAAATTATGACAGAATAATTGTAACAAGAAACAATATTCTAGGGAAAAAAGAAATTTTGTGTTAATTAAAAATACGTTATATTATATATTGATTACAATTATATATTCCTATTTCCTTGGTTTCCTGCGTCTTTCACGAAAGGAAAATTGTCTCCTGAAAGTTAGCTAATTTTATTTCGAAACAATTTATGTTGGTGATATCTGTCGTGGCTCAAAGTCTTCACGTTAGTATGGTGTGGAAATTAGAAGAATAGGTTACCGGCTCTGGTGTCATCCTCGGCACTTGACCGTGGTTCAAAATTAATTCCAATTGCCCTCGTGGTGCGTGATGTAAATGAACACACTCCCTCTCTCTCTTTTACCAACTTATTCGAATCAATTTATTGGTGATAAATTAAAAACTTTTATTTATTACGTAGTAAGTCTAGAAATATTTTCGTGTGAACTTTATGACTGCACATGCGAAGAAACAATTGATTTTATGAAACCATATTTTAAATATTATATCTTCGATTTTAAAAGAAATAAGGTATATTCACCTATTTAACCTCTTTTTTTTTGTCACTTCACTTGGAAATAGTTTGAACTAACCTATCTATGCGCAAAACGTTGGGAATAAACGTAAAAAAATAATGAAGACAACACGCTACATTTTCTAGCATTGCATGGTTTTGATAATAATCATAAATATTTGTGTTAAAAATTTATCACAAACCTTTTCAGGGCAACATATGTACATTTGTAACGATCTTTCTCAGTAATATACATAAAGGTATCTAAAAATATGTTGTTTGATTAATAAAAATTTTCGAATCATTGCATTTGACTGCTTCATAAAACGAACCAAATATAGATGAATCAATATAATTAATCAACCACTAATTAATTTTTTTTCATTTTCCATTACTGCCTTTTGTAACGACACTTGATTAAGTATGAATGACATAATTTTTAATTGATAACTTGTTGGTATTTTATGATGGTCATAGAGTAAGTCAGAAAATCTTCGATCCTTTTTATAGGCCTCCGAGTGCCTGTACGAATCTTCAGTCTTTGGAAGGGGGGGAGCAGTGTTGAAGTTTTCTCGAATAGTTTTCCATTTATTATTTAACTCTGACTATTATCTAAGACAGAAGTTGCCAACACACGGTCCTCGAAGAGTTTTTATAATGCCCGTCAAGACACAGTGATATAATCCACTTTGAACCGAGATATTTTCCCGTGTGCGATCAAAAATTCGTCCTTTATTTTTCTCCGTTAGGAAAACAACGCACCTAAACGTTTTTACACAAAAAAAAATCATCTGCAGAATTTGGAGGATGAGGTCACAAGAAAATTTCAGGATTTTAAGAAAATTGAGCCTAAATTCACAATTTGCTGTGCTACCCCATTACTGCTAATATTGAAACAGCGCCTGAAGAACTACGAACTTAACGTATTGATTTGAAGTTATATCATAGTGTAAAAAAATGTTTAATGGTATGAATTTACTTTTACAATTCTTTGTCAGCTGAAAATTTTCCACGTAAGAAATTTAGGGGAAATGGTTCTTTATATTTTTAGTTGACATATATTTGCGAGCAAAGTTTTCCTTGCATGAAGTTCTACAAGAATAAATATAAATACGTTTCCTAACATTAACTTGAAGGCTGCTGTGAGAATTTCAGCAAGTAATCTTCCTCCTGATTTTAAAAAAATTGTAGAAAAGTATGATGGGGTACATTTGTTTCATTAAACTGATTTTAAAATTAAATGTGCTTGCAGTTATAGACAATATTAAATTAGAACAATGAATAAATTATTAAAATTGCCTCCATTTTATTTAACTTATATTTATTTATTTATAGTAAATGCAATCATTTTAAAAATGTGTCGCCTGCGAGTCAAAACAAGTTGCCTATTCCAGATCTAAGATATTTGTTCTTTATTGTAAGATCTTTCCATTGTTTCCAATCGAAGCAATCACACAAAAAATTCATTGCGATATCTAGTGTGAAATTATTTTAATGAAAAATGAAACTGCATCAATTTTAGATAAGTAAACATTGAACAAATGTTTTCACAAATTTAAAAATAGAGAATTTTTTAGCCAACCGATATATTTTAATAGCTTGAAGATTAAAAAGAAAAGAACTAGGGACTAAAACAAATCTGTAGGGCTTATAAAGTTCCTGTTAGAATACAAACTCTTAACAAGACATTCCTGACTATACGTTAAAATCCTTTTTCAAAAGAAAATTTCCAATTTCCTCGCTTAAAGAAACTCAATACTTGTGTTTGTCTGCATTTCCAGTTACTCTAGCAAGTTCAAAATAAATTGATAAATATTTTGCTGTGTTTGTGGAGTTTCTCTAATATCAACTTTCAAGATTTAATAATGTCAAGGAATGTAAAAAAATTTTCAAACATTTATTTTTGTCTTAATTTGTTCAACTTAGGTTCTTATTTCCTTACTAAAGTATTTTTGCTCTCTGTTCAGTTCAAGTGATTACATTTCTTTTGAACAAGACATTAAAACGAAAATAGGCATTTTTATACTTTTAGTCTGCTCTTTCTGCCCATCACTATTTATTTTCCTTTATCCAGGTTGATTAAAAAATCATATCTAAAGAAAATTTCTCAAACAAAAATAAATCGTGAATACTGACAGCTTAAAATGATCTGAGGCTATTTTCAACCTATCTATTAACGTAGAAAATGAATAATTTATAACTTGGAAAGAAGAATGATCATGTGAATTGAGGAGCCTTCCCCTCCCCCCAAAAAGATGGTTTCTTCTCTTTCTTTAAGGTATCCGACTGGGTTCGGAGACCATTTTCTAAAATCTAACTTAAATAATCATTTAGTTGTTACTTTTTAATTCAGTATGTTGCAAAACTATGAAAATACAGCAAGAAGAATTTTTTGAAAGCTTATTTTTCAAAATATTGAGAAATTTCTACCAAAATATTACAAAAAATTGCTCTTTTGCAAACAACTTAAATATATATATATATATCACAAAAATAAAAAAATTTTTTGCAGGAATGCAATTCTTTAACGTTTAACTATGCTTTATACTAAAAAAGATCAAATTCTACTGTAAAATTAAAATACAGCTGTTCGAGATGAAAAAAACCCAGAACTTTCTTTAAAAACTTTTTTCATATTACATAAAAAAGAGCTTTAATTGAAAAATTACCCTTAGCTTTTAGCAGAAAGCATTCATTATAATACAAAGAACAAATTCAAAAAATTTCATAAGAATATTTCATTTACTTTAAGAAATATTTCTCTTACCATTAACCATTATATTCAAAAATAACATTTTTCACAAAATGCAAAATAAGGTTTATATTTGCAATAAAACTTTTTAATGATTTAGGAAAGTTTTAAAACTCTCTCTAGATTTATATGTTGTACCTTCCTGAACCTCATACTTCAAACTTTTACAGTTTTGAAGGGCCTTTCTTTTTTTACGAGACAGTTTCTTATCTGGTTTAGAATGCCTCGTAGAATCGACAATTCTAGTTTTGTCGAGGTACCAAAAATATCCTTCCATTTCAGAACATAATTTCATTCCTAACTTTTGAAGTAGAGGTAATATAGACCAGCAAACCCACACACACACACAGAATTAAAAAGTATTACTACAATATCATTCCTTAAACGGAGTGTTTGTTGCTCAGCAAAGTTGTCCTTCAGGATTATACTTCACACGACATTAAGACTTTCATTCCAGTTCTGAGCTTTCCCGTGAAGACATTTTCTTAGGGGATTTTGATTGCAAAGTTCCTTATAAGTCTTTTTAATAGAATTAATGACTGAATTTGGAAGATCCATTGATATTTCTATCGACGCTTCTCCAACAAATACTGCTCCCTGGAAATCTCTTCTTTTTTGGCCACATTGATCTTGCTTTTGGCACGGTAATTTTAATTTAATTAAAAATAACTAACTCTATATAAAAGTACAAATAAAAAAGTTATAAAGAGATCTGGTTTTGAACACAAATCATAAAAAGATGGCAACTCGTTTAAATCAAAACCAACATTGCAATCAGTTAACTATTTCCTATTTTAAAGTAAAATATATCTATTAAAACATAATGTTTACTTAACATAAAAAGAATTCGTTAAAATATTTTAAATGAATAAAAATCTCATTTTGCCGGTGAAAATCAACCTAAAACTCACACTTCCGGTTTCGATTTAGGCTTACTACCTCAAACAAAAACAGCTATAACTTTTTTCTAACTGACTCAGAATTAAAAGTACGATAGGTTTTAGAAAGCTTATTAAACAGGCTACAAAAATAGACTATAAAATAAATTTAGATTTTTTTTATGAAAATGGTGATTTTAAGGGGAGTTGGAAACCTCTCTGTTTCTCTATACTGACAATGTTAAATTGGCTGTTTTCGATGTACCTTTTCTCAAAATCTGTTTTATGTACATGCTTGAAATTTTTCATACTATTAAAGTACACCTCTCTCATTATACTAAAATGAGCTTTTAGCTAATTTTGAATTTTTTAATAAATTAGGAAATATTTTATCAAATATTGCGAAATTTGACCCATTTTTTACTTAAAAAATTTGTAAAAATTAAATTTTTGAGTGTTTTACAAAAAGCTCATTTTGGTACATATTAGACATCATTATAAATAATTCATAAAAAATTTACATACCTGTGAACAGTAGTTTCTCAGAAAAGGTACATCGCACATTGAAATTTACATTTTGAGATAAATTGATTTTAATGTATACAGTGAGACTTCTAATCGACTAGGAAATACAAAAATAAAAGGCTCAATTTAAAATAAAAGATACAGGTTTTGGTTCATATCAGTCGTTACACTTTTAAGCAAAAACAAAGTAATTTGTTTACAATTTTCGCCATTGAAATGGGCGTGGCCCAAATTCAATGATTATTTAAAAATACGTTTTAAGGGCTTCTAAATACCCTAGAAGTTAAAGTAAGGTGTTTTTAGAAAGGTTAAAATCTATACAGTTTGAAAATGTAAAAATCTCAAATTGTCAAAAAAATAAAATTTTAGCTTTCCAACACCCCTTAAACCAGTCGGATACTTTCAGTACCACGGCTGAAAACAAAGATAGCGCCAATCCCTCCCCCTTTTTATAAATCTTTTTTTTTATAAAAAAATAATTAAACAAATTAAAATCGTGTCACCGCACAATTTGTAATCACAAAACATGTTAATTAATAAGCATCAAAAAGCAGTAGCATTGAAAGTATTCCGAAAAAAAATTTAAGTAATTCAATACTTCAATAATAAATTATTGTATTACTGATAGTTAGTAATAGCTTGAAATTAGTCCTAGTTGTAGGTTGAAAGAAAATTTATCAGTATAAATATTACCGCGCGTTAAAGTGTATAATCCAGTTACTTGATTGAATGACTAGGTATTTCCTGAAATAACTAGACAAGTCAGTTAAAGTACATGATATACGTGAATATTTTCATACTTTACCTAGTTATTCTATGGAATAACTAATGATAGAATAGTAACGTGAAAATTAAACAATTTCAAAGTTATTTTATAAATTAATTAATCATAAATAGCTAAAATCTCTCGAAAAATACTTTTTATACCTATTGCGTTTGCTTAGTTGACAAATAATAAAGAAAAGCAGATATAATTTGTTGCTCATATTGCTAACATTAGTTAAAAAGAAAGGGGGAAAAATAATATGTTGCAAAAAGAGCTGCATTAAAATATTATAAAAAAATACATGCTGAGAAAAAAAACTGTTGCTTCATAAAAACATTGTGTAAACTTTTTCAAACCGAAATGTAAGAGAATATTAATTTAAATTTTATGAAATACCTTTATTTTATTTTTCAGTATTTTTTAGAGCAAGGGGATTGCTGTGATGGATGGCACTCTGAATTAATTTGCATGTTATTTTTGAAACAAGCACACTTTTTACTATTACACATTTTTTTTACACGAGCTATTTTTAAATCTTTGTCCAATGCCGCAACTTTGAGCTGTTGCAAAAGATCGAAGTGTTTTTTCAGTATCCGTAAGGTGCCCCTTTTTTTTACAATGAAAAGGAGGACACGAAAAGTTTAAGGAAAAGTTACAACGTAAATATATGAAACATTTTATTAATTCAAGTAAAAATACACTAATTACGCTTGAATTCGTTTTAATTATTTACTCAAACGAGTTTTTTCCCATTGAATGATTGTTTTGTCAATATATCATTTTCTAAAACATCGGAAATTTCAGAGCAAAAAAATATCCTTCATACTGAATTTTACGGTAAGTACTGCAGCTAAAATATCAACATTTAATCTTATTTCTCACTTTTCCAAAAATCACTTCCAGCTAAAAAAAACTTTTTCAACTTCTGCATTAGTTCCAGGGCAGCACAACTTAAATTCAACAAGAATAATTAAATTATCATATGGAAAGTGTTCATTTTTGAAGTGATTAAGTATTTCCAGCCATCTTTCGCCAGTTTCAGCATGCTGATTTTCCAATTGTTCCAATTTATTAGAATTTATACATTTAGTCTTCTAATTTCTTCAAGCAGACAATTGCATCGATTTTAATATCGGGCCTTTCTCTTTCGATAAAAACTCAACACAATTTTCTATATCTAACCAATTACTAAATATGAAGTCAAAAAACACCGTTGAAAACTGTTATTCCCTGTGACATTTGTTTCAGACCATTCTTCGACATTTTGGCAACATGTTTGGTTCATTTCTGAATACAGAGATTAACAGATCAGTTTTAAAATATTGAAAAGGAGGACACTTTTCGAGGAAGGACAGAACTTATAAAAGGAGGACTGTCATCCCTAAAGGAGGACGGTTGGTCATCTTAGTATTCGGAACTTCTTCAGTGGGAATTAATTCTCGCTCACATATACTGAACTAAGATCTAGATTACAATTGTTTTATTCGGCCATCTCTTGTTCCTAATCGGAAAAATCCTTCCCCAAAGCAGCCATAAATGGTTCAAAGAACTTTCGAGTGCCATATTTCATACTTCAATGATCAAGTAATCATTATTCTATAGAATACCTGGTTAAATCGTAGAATTCAATAATTTTATATAAGTTAACGGACTTGTCTAGTTATTTCATTAAATTCCTAGTTATTCTATGAAATAACGGATTTCACAATTTAACGGTAACATAAGAATAAATTCAAATTATATGAAACATTTTGCATATCTCTTCTCTGTGTGATGGAAACAATACGATCTCTCTGAAAATTCACAACCAATAAAATACATCCAGATGTCTAGAGAATGAATGCCTCTCTATGTCTGTGAACTATACATGTGATTACAGTTCAAATATGTTTCGCAATGAACTGTGGGAATTGAATTATTAAAATTTCTTTTATCATGTGCACCAAAATTTATATGATTTAAGACACATAATTTCAGTTTGTAATGTATAATACCGATTGTTATTAAAAATATCGAAAACTTTTCATTTAAATGTGTTCGAATTTTACTAAAAAGCAGTTGTTTACTGTCTGTACACTCACTTTAAATAATGAAGCACAGACTTTCGCCATTTTAAATTCCTCTCCAACAGACGCAACAAACTGACTCATTCTCTCTTTACTTTCACACAACCATCCTCCTGTCCCCAAACTGTTGATTCAAGTATATTTTCTCTTGACTCCCACAGCTGTTAATAGCTGTTGATGTCTCACGATTTGTCTTGTTAAACATTGCTTGCGGTTTATTATTCTATTTGAATAAATTAACACTATCTTTATCAAATAGGTATTCTGATTATTCAGTTAATAGGGAATTTTTAAGTTACTGTGTTCTGTACGTAGCCGTCTGTTAAGTCACATACACAATATCGATTTAAAATTGATTTAATTTATACATACTACAGCAGTTTAAAATTATTTCAGTTCCTTGTTGTCCCGATGTAAATATTTTTTTTTATTTCTTAAAATGCAATAAACATTCATTGTATCTAAAAAAATAGTGGACATATTTATTTCATCACATTTAATGCAAAATTTATATAATTAGAGGGGGAAATTAAAATTCAAAAGAAAGTTTTTCAACAAAAATTAATTCCATTGCAAAATGTGCTGATTTTATAACGTCTCGTGCACTTGTTGGGAAGATTTTGATTACTGAAATCAGTGAATAAGAGAATGATTAACACTTTGCATACTTGTAATCATTTGAAAAAAACTTGAGCCAACTCAAACTACATTTTTAAAATCTTATGCCATTTTAATGATAACCATGCCCAAATATGCCATTCTGAATTCTTTTTTCGTTTACATAACAATAGGATTTACCAAGAATCGGGAAAATATATTATTTCGAGTGGAAAGCAAAGAAAAAATGAAATATTTATTTTCATATTTCTTGTTATTTCTTAAATTCTGAGGTATGTACGACCCTCAATTGTTTTCTTATTTAAATTTTTCTTTTTCTTAAATTCTAACTCTTTGTCATATTAAACTATTTTCAGAGTTTTGTAAATATTTAAACTGTAGATGCTGGATGTCTCTAAATCATGCATTATACCAGTGATTCCTAAAGTGGTCTATATCAGTGTTCCGCAACCCCCGGTCCACACACGAAACATTAAATTATTTCTCTTTTATTTACTGTGATATATTTTTCTTGGGTTTGGGCTACTTTTTATGAAAATCACTTAATATTCCTTGTAGAATCACTTTATATTCATTTTTTGGTGCAACCATATTTTATTCAGAAGTCACGATTAAATACACAGTTAACTTAAAATTATTAAATCAAAATAGTCTAAAATATAAACAATCAACATCCTCCCCCTAAGCGGGCTGCGGTAAAATTAACAAACGTTGACCGGTCCGCGGTGATAAAAAGGTTGCGGAGCGTTGGTCCATATGGACCCCCAGGGGTCGATGACGACTCACAAGGGTCTACGCCAGGGAAAAATAAGTTGGGGAGTCCATGAAGGGTAAATAGAGGTCTACGACAGCATCAGGATTTTTTGTATTTACATGGACATCGAATTATTTCTGGTTTACGTGTTTATACTTTTTTTTTTTTTTTGCAACTTTCTCCCATTCCTAGAGTGGGGTCGCAATGGACATCCCTAACGCTCACAGGATGTCCGGTGTCATATAACTAACTAAAAAGGGACGGAGGAACTTTTGGAAGTAGGGACCCACGCAGTAGATGTTTTACTTTATTTTTGAGGGTTACTTTAAGACTAATGGTTGTGATTTCTAGAATCAAAAGACATTTTCGAAGAAATTGGCCAACTGAAATATATATATAAGCACACAATTCCATCTTTTACAATTCACTTGCTTGAAATAACCACAGGTAATTATGCTTTTAATTTTTAATTATTTTGTATTTTTTAATATTAGTATTTTTTAAGATTTCAAAGATAAGTTTGTTTCTCTTTAAATAAATCAAATAAATGCGGGCTAAAGCTGACACAATACATAGGCTTTCAAAAAAATCTGTGCAACTAATTATTTTCAATAAATTTCTGTAAGTACAAAATTCAATTGATTATTTAAAACATGTGATAATTAAACTTTTTCAATTGAGAATTTTCATTTTACATAGCTACAGATTTTAAAAAAATACTTGTGACTAAGGTACTTACCTATATATAATTTATTTAAGGCCTGATAAAAATGGATATCAGAAATTCCGGCTTCAAAAAGAGATATACCTCTTACTTATCCCATATTATATAATATCGCTAGAAAATTTTTAATTGCTTTTCCATCCTCATACCTAGTAGAAAGAGGTTTCAGCGAGGTTGCCAATCTCTAACAAAAAAAAAAAAAGAAATAGACTGGACATTACAAACAGAGGAGATTTAAGATTGAAACTGACTAAATTGATGCCAAATGTTCAAAAATTATTATTGCAGCATCAGGTTCATCCATTCCATTAAAAGCATTTATTTTTTGCTGAGTAATTTTTTGTAACAAATTGATTTTAAATTTTAAATTATTTTATTTAAATTAAATTAATTGGGATTTTTATTTAACTGTGATTTTTATTTAAATAATCAGTTGTGATTTTTATTCAATTAATTAATTGCGATTTTAATTTAATTAATAAACGTTTAAAATTAACATGAGTTCTCTATGATGAATTTGCAAAAATTCAATATTAAGTAAGCAAGAGTCTACCCCAAACCTGAAAACATGACAAGGGGTCTATGAGACAAAAAAGTTTGGGAAACTATGCATTATATACTATTTAAGGATTAGAAATAGACAAAAATTTAATTTAAATGGAAGAAAAATGCTCATATTAGATGGTTATAACTTTTTTTTATTACGGATATTTTTCGCCTATTCATATTCGAATGAATAATGAAATACTGCAAATAGTGAAAGTACAGAAAATTTTCGTTCATAAAATGCATCATCAAAGACTTTTAACAATTATAAAGAGCATGAAACACTTAAATTACATTAGTAAAAATTAAAATTTGAAAACTTTTAACTGTGCTCGTAGTATTTTGCCTTCGGTAATCTTCCGTCTCCGCGTTAAACTCCTCTACACGCCGCGTAATTCTAAATCATATTCAGACGACGAAGTCGAGAATTAGCATAAGCATGAGAAAATTTAAGAAATAACATTTAAGGTGCTTAAATCTCCTTCGCTCTCTCCACATGACGGGTATTTAGAAGTATTTTATTGGATGACTGTGTTTGAGTGATATTATAATTTATAGAAAATTCTACTCTCCAATACTTAAAGGAACTTTCAACTGAATCAAAATTGAGATTCTGTTGCAACTGCAGAAAAATTCTCGAGGGTTTGCAGGAAAACTCTTCTAAAAATCAATTTCATTAATTTCTTTTGTTTCAAACTTTAAACAGTAAAGAAGGGGGAAATCAAGTCACAAATTTCTAAAAATGGTGTTTGTAAATGTTCATTTCTCACGGAAAATACTGAGAATAGAGTGTTTAAGACATTATTTGTGCCCCTACGAGTGTAGCTGATTAGTTAAACATCTTAAAGAAAGATAAAGTGACCATTGCAACAGATTGTAGAAGAAAAGTATCGCACAGTTTAAAAAAAAAAAGAGACTGAAGATAGAGACTGAAGATAGAAACTTCTGAAAAAGCATGTAAGGAATCGTGGAAGATGCACTGCACCTCATTGTGAATGATATGTATCCCTAGTAGCTGAAAAATTAGAGCAATCGGTTTTTAGCTAGATTTTATAGCAATTACATTTTGAAACATATATAACTGCAGAATTTTCAAACATGCACTTGGTTATCTGCCGGAATCTTTTCTTGGCTTTCAAATCACGTTGGTTTACGGTTCTTAGTATATATGACATAAATCGGTGACACAGTAACGAGAACTATGGAATTCCAAGTCTTTATTGAAGTCCCGTGGTTTCCTTTATAGGGAGAACACTAGGACAAGGTGCTATAATGCTTGGTAACAGACAAACGAACTCCGATGATATTTAAACAGGGAAAGTTAGAAGAGATAGTGAACAGGCAAATTTCCCAAATGTTGTGATTTACTACATTTTCCAGGACTCCAACTGATTATGTTCTTCTAGACAGAGGTGGTATTAAGTCTGGAGGGAAAAGATGTTGAAATATTGTTTCATCTTACATCATGTAGGTTATACGTTAAAGGCTACAAATATAACTTTCTATTTTTATATTGCATATATTAATGTTCTTACCAATATGTAATAAATATGAATGATTGACTTGCACTCACCTATTGCTAAGAGGGGGAAATTGCATCATGGGAAAAATTGTGTTAGTATAATGAGCATATTAGTTAAGCTCAGAATGATTTTCTTAGACGAATCTCGGTGCTTGGCACCAACTAGTGTAAAAAGTGCGAAGAAAACTCTCATTACCATCACCAGATTGTCCATTGTTTATCATAATTACCGCGGAGAAAGTAATCACGTGTGGGTGGTCATATATGTATGTCTAATACAATCAAGCCAGCACTTCACATCTTTAAGACATCACATTGGTGCTAAATCAAGATTCTCACAGGCCATGTACATTTTCTTCTGTTGTGCAATATGTCAGGAATGAAGATACTCACGTACGCGCGCGCAGAACAGCTTAAGTAGGGACGAGATATTAAATATATGCCACATAATATGCATAAAACTCAGATCTAAATCCTACAGAGAACGGCTTAGATGTACTTGGCAAGCCTGTTGCTTAAAATAATCATCATTCTCATATAATATTTATGATCAGCGCTGGGCACAATAGCAGAAATTTTTATAGTCTCTTCCAAGACCACAGATTGGAGATTAGAGCCTGACAGGGTTGTGTGTAGATTCCGTTCAGCCTCTTCACGACTTTTTAAACTGCAGAGACTCAAAACTGTCATGAAAGATGAATGGGGGAAAATTCACAAGCTTTCAATTGCTTAAGACTACACAGTACCCTACAAATTTCAAAAATACCATTTTTTTAAAAAAAAATTTGAGGCCCATGTTTGGAACCTTGTCACCAAATTTCAAATATTATAACAAATTAGTTTTTAAGATATTTGAGGCTTTCTGAGCTTAGGTTTTGGTTTCGGTTTCCTTTTAAAATATTTTTCCACTCTTAAATTGAATTAATTAAAAATATTTTTGAGCACAATCAAATCTTTCAGTGCGAAATGGTTATTAATTTATATCTTCATTACTAAAATCATTTTTGCTTGATTATGTTTTAAGGTTTTTGAGTTCTCATGATTACTTAAGATTGATTTCAAAGCCAATTTTTGTTTTAAAAAAACAGTTAATAAAACTTAGGAGCTTTTTCATTAATTTTTTCCTGTTGAGAAAATGTCACAGCCAAAACTTTCTTCGGTTGCTATGAGAAACAATAATTGGAAGAGATAGAATACTACTGAAAATGATTTATCTAAAAATCAGCCCTTCACTGATACTGCAATAAGACTTCCGAACACAAGTATTCTGATTACAGATATTGCAGATAAAACTGAATATATCTTTGATGTACCAAACTACATTATACTAAACATATTGTAGTACTATATAATGGTATTTGAGTTCTTGTTGAATGACTTTGAAACTTGTTTTAAACTTCCCTAATTTAAATAAAAAAAATTAAATTTTATGTACAAACTTGGTGATTTTTAGCTTAAGTTAGAATCATAATTATATGTTTTGCATAAATGTTTTGTGCATCAAAACTTTTGTAAAAATATTTTGTTAAAATTAGGCTGAATAACCTGTCGCAACAAACACTATCAATATTATGCCAAAATATATTTTGAATTTTAAAAAAAATGTTTTCAATCATAATTAATTGAAGTAGTGTTTTGATATAGAACATAAGTTGGAAAAAATCATATTAAAAAAAATTAGAGCTTTGCATGCATTATTGATTTTTGTTTTATGCCTTTACAAACTTTAAATGCGTTTTTTTTTCAGACTTTAAATATTTAAGATGTATGTAGAGGTTTTCTAATCCCCCTAAAGCTTTTTTTCTGTTCAAGACAGAATCTTGAATTTTTTTTTTTTGTTGATACTCCCAAACGTATGTTTTACAGAAGTTAGTATGGATTTAGGTCTGAGATCTTTAGCTGTAGCTGAATAGTGCGACGTTAATATTCAATCAATCAATCTGAGATCTCTAGTTATTTTTTTTTAAATTCTTAAGTTAATATTTTAAAAATTTACATGTTTTTTCCAGGTTTAGCTAGAAAAATAATTATTAAAAATCAACAAGGGAACAGATTTTTAAATCCATACTAACTTTTGTTCGCAATAATTTAAGAAACATAAATCACATAAAATTATTAAAATTTTTTACAAATTGAGCAGAGAGAATTCACATAAGAATTTGAAAAAACTTCAAAAAGTCTTAATTTTTAAAAATTGTAAAATAATGACTGGTCAAACTGACTTTTGGCTTTCAGAATCAACTTAATAATATAATCTTTGTAAAAATAATTTATATTTTATATTGTTACTGTGTAGTGTTTGTCTACTGTTGGAATTTTGGCGGTATTCTGCGCGTTTTCGGAGAGGGGTTGCTTTTTTTTTAGGGAGAAGATGACTGACCCTCAAGCAGAATGGCGAGGGGTGAGAGATAGTCCCTTGGTTTTGGAAGTGCGGAGCGTTAGACTGGATTTGGTGCTAAAGAAAGCGAGTGAATTTAATTTTAAAACCGGCGCAGACCACGTAGTTTGCAATATAAAGAAGAGAGATCCTTGGGAGAGTTTTTAACACGACGGACTCAGTTATAATCGATTGTATTGAGAAGCTTTTAGAAAGTAATTGAGAATCATGACAGTTACTGTCTCCACGAACTTTTTTTCAAAAAGGGTTCTGTGTAGCCTTAATGGAAAGCCTGAATAACAAACGCTACATCTGCTTCAATACACGAGGAGGAAATACTCTATATTTACGGTACTTCTAGCTTTTTTATTTCGATAATATTGTGACCTTTATTGTAGCTCATTTTTCTCTAACGATAATTTATTTCCTTATCTTGTTTTCGTGTGTATAATAACCTATATCATTATTCTTAGTAAAAATACTTAGTACCTACTCAGTCTCTTTTTGTCTTCATAAATATAAACTATATATGTTTCTTTCCCAATCAATATATGTTAAAAATTATTGAGATGAAATCTCTATTCCTGACAAAATATCAGGAAGTATATTATCAGATTCATCAAATGTATTGATTGCATCTCAATATTGATGGACTTATACAAAGTTAAGAAACTCATCATTTTTCCAATGCTTTCATTGATTTTCTTTACTGCCATTAGATATCTTAAAGATTCATATGTTCATTAAACGAAGTCTAACTACAGGAAACCATCGATTTCTTACATGTTTTCGAATCTGTTCAGTATCCATGTTTTTCCTTTTATTCACGTAAGCAAAAAACAATATTTAAAAACATCAGTTGGGTCTAATCCCTGTCTACAAATACACAATTGGGTTTCATATTACGTCTCAAACATAATATCGTTGGTAAATTTTCTAAACAGAAAATAAATAATCCAATATTGCTTGTAGTATTTTGTTTCTTGCTTTGAATATGTCAAATAAGGAAAATGAAGGTATAAAATTTTGTTATCCGATTGTCTTATATCCGTAATCTGATTGTTTTCTTCTTGCAGTTTATCATTAGCGCAGGGCGCCTTTCGAAAAGAGCATGTAAATTTTCTTTTTTTTTTAAAGATAAATCTTATCTTTAACAATTTCTTAGTTCTTATTTTTCGCATACGAAATAAACAGAAATGGATTCCACGGGGGAAACATGAGATTCAATTTATTACATCCCGAATCAAGAAATGTGAGACATTTCAGGACCAGAAAAGTATTTTATTCCATTTTATTTTACTTTTCTCTCCGTTCTCTTTCTAGTAATTTATAATCTATTACATATGTATGTTCAAGATTTTCTAGCTGTTATCTGGTTTCTCGTGACATTTCTTTGATTCATAAGGAAAGGCAAATTGATTTCGGTCGTGGGTCTGGAAAACTCCGCCTGAAATATAACTCAAACTGTCTCTTGAGTTTTATATGACTACGAAAGCAGGGAAGAAATATATTGCTTAGGAAAATATTTATAAAATATTTTGACGTGTTTGTCTATTTCTCAGTGTTGCTGTGTATGTATTGAGCTTAAGTTTGAAATGCGCTTTAAAGATCCAAATAAATTCTTTTAAAAAAGAAATTGAAAGTATTTTTCGTGATATTTTTATAAATATAAGATCTTCTCCTTTGGATTTCTATATAACTAGTAATTGATTTCAAATATGCCGTCGTGATTTTTTGTTTGTTTAGCTAGATCGCTTTTAAGAAAAAAATGTTAAAGCAAACTTGAAAAAAATTTGTTTAAGGTATCCGACTACGTTCGAAACCGTGATTTTGCAAAAGCGTATCAATGGATAATATTTATATTTAGTGTCACTTGGATTAGAAAATGCATATAAAATTGTTTTAAGAATATTATTACAATAAAAAATTATTTAAGTACAATATTTTGACAAAAAATAAACATAGAATAACCGATTTTCAAAATATTCTCCATTTGTGAAAAATGCTTCTATTATAATAATATTTTGCCTGTATATAACTCAGACCTATCTACAGAGGCTCAACTAGAATTTTTGAAATATATAACTTAGAAATGGGTTTATCCATATTTTACTACAACAGAGGGGAGCAATTTTAAGAAAAATCCGCCGATAATTGTTTCAATTGGTGGTAACTCTGAAAATATATGTGAATTTTTCAAGAATCCTAGTTGACTCTCTGGATAAGTCTTTACTTTATATAAGCGAAATATTTTATTATTTTAGAGGCATTTTTTATAAAGGGAGAACATTTTGAAAAAAGATTATTCTAAGTTAATTTTTTTCCAAAATATTGTATTTAAATAATTTTTTTGTCAAAATGTTCTTAAAACAGTTTTATACATATATTCTAATCTAAGTGACACTAAATATCATGAAAATTATTCATTTATGTGCTTTTTAAAATCACGGCTCCGAACATAGTCGGATACCTTAAGGTAAAGGACTACGTTTGAAACCGTAATTTTGAAAAAGGGTATAAATGAATCTTTTTTGTTTCATATTTAGAGTCAGTTGAACTAGAATATATTTAAATATAATTGTTTTTAAGACTATTATTACAAGAAAAAATTATTTAAATGCAATTTCTTAGCAAAAAAGGAAGAGTGACATTTTCAAAACCTACTTTTGTGAAAAGTGCTTCTATAATAATATTTTTCCTATAAATAAAGCCAAGTCTTTTTTTTTTCTGTACAGAGCCTGAACTAGAAATTCTGAGCTATATAATTTAGGAATAGGTTAATTCATATTTTAATATATCAGAGTAGAGAAATTTTTACAAAAAACGCATGTTATTGTTTCAATTGATCGTAACTCTGAAAATTATATATAATGTGAATGTTTCAAAACTCATGGTTCAGGCTATGTACATAAGTTTTAGCTTTATATAAGAAAAATATTATTATAATAGAAGCATTTTTCATAAAAGTAGAATATTTTGAAAACATGTCCTTTTATTGCCAAACACTGCATTTCAGTAACTTTCTGTTGCAATATAACATAAAACAATTTAAGGTAGCCGACTACGTTCGAAACCGAGATTTTAAAAAAGCGCATAAATGGATATTTTTCATGATATTTAGTGTCACTTAAATTAGAATACACGTATAAAATTGTTTTAATGATATTTTGACAAAAAAATTATTTAAATACAATATTTTGACAAAAAAATAACTTTGAATAATCTTTTTTTCAAAATGTTCTCTTTTTATAAAAAATGCTTCTAAAATAATAATATTTCGCTTATATATAAAGTAAAGACTTCTCCAGAAAGTCTGAACAGGTATTTTTGATAAATTCACATTATTTTCAGAGTTACCCCCAGTTGAAATAATTATCGGCGTTTTTTTCTTAAAATTGCTCCTATCTATTGTCGTAAAATATGGATAAACCCACTTCTAAGTTATATATTTCCAAAATTCTAGTTGAGTCTCTGTAGAGAGGTGTGAGCTATATACAGGCAAAACATTATTATAATAGAAGCATTTTTCACAAAAGGAGAATATTTTGAAAATTGGTCATTCTATGTTCCTTTTTTGTC
This sequence comes from Trichonephila clavipes, assembly GCA_019973935.1. NCBI lineage: Eukaryota > Metazoa > Arthropoda > Arachnida > Araneae > Nephilidae > Trichonephila > Trichonephila clavipes. The sequence goes on from BMAU01017476.1 coordinate 1,015,747, forward strand.
AAAATATTGTACTTAAATAATTTTTTATTGTAATATACTCTTAAAAAATTTTATATACATTTTCTAATCTAATTGACACTAAATATCATAAATATTATCCATTTAAACGATTTTGCAAAATCACGGCTTCGAACGTTCCTTTCAAAGATTTTATGTATTGCACTTTTAGGATTATACATAGCTTATGAAGCTCAAAAATTTTCATTTATCGAATTATGAAAATACTTACATGCTTATCTTAAGGATTTATAAATATTAAATTTTTTTTCGCTAGCTTTTATCCAATTTAGGTAAAATAATTATGTCCAAAGCAATACAAATGATACATGCATTTCCTAAAAACTCCAAACTTTCCATATCTCTTAAATTCTGAGGTAATAACTTTTATTGAAAAAAAACCCCTTTTTTTCCCAATGCTTATTTCTAACCCTCTTGTTGTTTTAGAGTACGACGTAATTAAAAATCAAATCAAATTAAACCAACGTTGATTACAATTTTACTTATAACAATAGGAAAAGATACAATTTATCATTAAAAATGTTTTTTATTAAATTATGTGCCAAAAAGAAATTTTTGAGTTTGTGGGCATGAATATAGCATATAGTTGTTATGTGAAGTTAATTTCGTGACATGTGTAGTGAAAAAAAAATAATCTGTCTTTCAGGAGATTTTGAAAAAAAAATTTTTTTTTAAAAAAATCTTCAGTTTAATAAGTAAATAATTGGTATTTTAAATTAAATTGTCTAATAATTATTTGAGGCTTAAAACAAATTTAAAAGACTCTTAATCGAAATGCATTTAACAGCAGTTGTTTCACTTTTTTTTGTCTCGCTTTATAATTTGTAAGACACGAATCTAACAAGCATTTATCAGTTTTCACAAAAATTAAAAATTTCTTCTTTATTCACCATTTTTCATAAGGGATAATCAGTTTCTGACAATTTAATTATCTTCCCTTTTTTTGAAGTCATTCACGCAACATAATTTAAATAGAAATATCTCTCGAAACAATGCCGGTGTATTTAAACACACCAAGAGTATATAAATAATTTTAGAAGCAAGGGAAAAAACTTTTGAATTTATTTTTATTTTTATCCAACGTAATGCGTTTTGTGAAGTTTTGTCATGCGAAATGAATTTTAACTAGTTTTTGTAGTATATGCATGTAAAGATCTCACTTGACTTTTGACATTTTACTGGGAGAATATTTTGTTTGGTAGCTGTCGTTGAAAGGTTCTGGGTATTTTAAAATCCCAATTTTATTGACGATCACAAATACGAACAAAAATGCGCACAAACAATACAAGGAACAAAGATGTTCTTTGTTCTCTCCAGACATCTTAGCTTTTTATAGTTTCCACAACCGGAAGCTTTTAGAATCATGACTTCTATTAAGGTCTTCTCTGATGGGTGAGCAAACACGGATGTTGCAATATTGAATGATTTTGCTTTAAAAATCACGAACATAGCAGCTTCTTAGGCGATAGTGTTTTACAGTATATTTCCCGTTGGGTGGGTAAACTAAAAATTAATTCTCATGTGAAGTCTCGGAGGGCTCAAGACCATTATGAATTAAATGAAATCCCTCGAGATAAAACTTTAGAGGTATATGTAATAATTCTCTCATTAATTTTATCTTGAACATGTTTTTAATTTGTAAGGATCCATGCCTTCAGGACTCGCGCGCAAATAAATAATTACTAGCTACCCGCCAAACTTGAATCCATCGAACGATATCTTTCCACCAATAAACAATCTCCGTCCACGGAGATCATGTGAGTTGCACTTCCGCTTACCGCTTCGTATATAAACCGGGATTTTGGAAAATCCGCTCTTTTTTTTTATTGCACCATAATTTGCTAAAATTTTACTTTCTTTTAAATATTTTTGTCACTATTAATCTCTTGCTTTCCCCACTGGACTTGCGCCTCCCAATTTCCTAAATCCCAGCCCCCAGGACAGCCAATTGGAGTCAATGTTCACTGTACCCAGCATCCACTCAGAGAGCAGCCTCTCAGCTCTCAGTCAAGCTAAAAATCCCAAACAACCTTCCACCCAGAGGAAGAACCATAGCCACGCCTCCCGGATTCCATCGTTCGACCAATCGCCATCATGCCACTCAGCAGAATATAAACCACCACTTTCGCCATGCTCCGCATCAAAGACTTGTCATGATATGGGATTGAGGACTGTTTTACAGTCCAGATGCCCATAAAGGAACGCCTATTCAATCCGCTCTCTTTGCTTCTTTGTCATGTGTACCTACCTACAGCCCGGTTTGTGTCTGTCTGCTTCCTGTTATGTTGGAACGTTATGTGTTTAATGCACAATAAAAATTGATTACAAAACTACCAAAGACTGCTTCCTCATCAGTATCATCAATGGAACATCAACAATAAAAATATAATTGTTAAAAAATTTCTTATACTCGCGCCAAATTATGATATATATGCATATATATTTTTTGTGTGTTTTAAAACATATGAGTAAATTAATATATTTAACATCTATTGAATTTTTATTCTAAAAAAAGCTATATTTAGGAAAAATATTTTGAATTATTATAATTTCTCCTTTCCGAATTTTTGAACGTTTTTTTTTTATTTTTTATTTAGCGTGAAATATTTTTGTAAATACAAAAAAAAACTATGTAGAATCAGGATTTTGATGGAGAATTGGAACTGTATACAAAACAACAGATTTCAACATTAGAAGCATTCAAGTTTGAAAAAATCTGAAAAGAGCTATAGAATAACATTACTGATTTTTTTTATCAATTTATTGTTGATTCTTAACTTAATGTACTCATATTATTTTAATGTCTTGTAATTTTATTAATTTTAATAAGTGTAACAGCAAACAAGAACATGATTTTTGCAGAAGTTCAGATGAAAGTTCTGGATATGAAATAGTAGTTAGCAGGGGAATTTTTTGACTATTTGTAACAAACATAATTATATATTGTTTTTCTTCATAACTTTTTGAGAAGTATTTTCCAAATTTCCAAACACAACATTTCCTTCTATTACTTTTAACACTTGTATTTTGCCTCATCAGCTTAAATTTCATTAGAATATTTTGAAATAAAAACTATGTACATTTTATTTTTCTGTTACAGTTAAATCTATCTGCAATATTTTCCTTGGTGCAAAAATTGCTTTAAAACTGCTTTCTATAAATATCGACATTCAAAATAAAAATAAGTTTATTTAATATTTCAACAGTAAGCTGTTTTAAATGTTTCCAAATATATTTATTTTAAAATATCAAATTCAAAATTACTTTAAAAGTAAAGAAAACTTTAGAGAATTTTATAAAGATTGAGTCCCTAACATATAAGAATATGATAATGACAAAGACAATGTAGAAAATATCAGTGCATAGTAAATTTTCAGAACGACATTAATTTGAAAGTCAAAATTTGTCATGTGTTAAGTTTTTCTCCATCAAGCACGTAATTTCAGTGTAATATTTATTTTTGAGGCAAGGAAAACAATGTATTTACATATATATCTCCCTCGCCAGGTATTGCAAAGTTCACCTCAGTCATTTTCCACTCAAAGTCGTCTTTTGTACTTAGGATCTAATACTTTTGTATGTATAAATATACAAGCACGAAAACACCTAGGGTAAGATAAAACAATAAAAGTGTTTGACAAAGGTTGGCTTGCAAAAGAAGTGAGAACAAAGGAAGCCTCGGTACCGGCGGCAGCTGCTTACAGTAAAACGGGGCAACGTAAGAAAGACTCAACTTTCAAAATTGTTTTGATATGAATATTTTGTGCATAAGACAAAGAATGTTTTCTTGCATGAATAATGCAGGTCGCATTCGACGCTGTTTTGTAGCCTCAAGTATATTCGTCGTCTACTTCCTGAAAATTTAATGATACCGATCCCTTCAAAGAGTACAATAGAAAATAGATATTCCTCGAAGCAAATTTGAAATAGCTTTAGGTTTTCATAAAATGCATTCTGTCTTTCTTTAGAAATCCTTGCCTTTAAATCGTCCAAGAGTGTTTGTCGTTCTTCGGATGTCTGTGTGTGAGAGAGAGCTCTTCTCAAACCTGACTTAGTAAAAGGAATTTCCACCAATATTATTCTCGATGCTGTTTACACTGTGATAGACACAATCTTCAGTGCATATTTTTGTAAAAGCACATTTAGATATGTCGGCCTCAAAAACCCTAAAAATATTTCGCTAGAATGTTACAAAAAGCATTGAAGTATTTCTGGAACCATGTATAAAAGAATATAGGAATTTTTTTACGTTTCCTTCGTAAATATTCCGCTCCCAAAAACTACTTTTCAAAAAAGAACACAATATTTTACGTCCTTTTATTGATCATATACAATTCAGTAATAGGGCTGCCTCGAGTGATACCGGAATCGGGAATGCTCGTGAATATTTCAGAAGGAATCTTAAGGGATCAGCGTTCGTAAATTTTATTTTACTTGATCGGTTTTGCTCTGTAGATTTGCAAATAGGTATGATTTTTATTCCGTAACTGGTTTTTTCCCCATGAGGTTATTTTGATTGAGCTGAATTTATAAGTCGCAAAATTATGAAAAACTTTGTAAGTAAATTTTTATTACATTTAACGGTTTTAGAAATATTAACTTTGAAAAATCAGTTGTATCTTATTTTTTCCTTATTTTTTTTTATTATTTCACATAAATCTCTGTAGGCTTTATTTTGTTAAGCGTGCAACTAATGTACCTCGAGCAAGTGAACTCTTTCAATATGATGGGAGGGTTTTTTTATCATGTTTTATTTTTTTCTAAATTTTTAAAGCAGTGAGAAATAATTTAGTGTATCTTTTAACTTGGTTTATTTTTGATTCTTGAGACTTCTGAATAACCAACAAAATATTATCCACTTGAAACACGCTTTTGCGAAGTCAAAAAATCCTTTTTTTTAAGTAAGTAAAATTGAGGGAAAGTAAACTTCAATCCTAAAAATGTGTTGGGTTTATTCTTATTTTTAAAAGTTTGTGATTGCCCATAATTAAAATTTAAACTTCAAAAAATAATTTTTTTTGTTACGTCTATGACGTTATTTATATATTTCCTACCGAACTCGATTGATTGATTGATTTAATATTAACGTCGCACTGTTCAGCTACACGAGGGCTTTTGGCAACGGACCACGTAATTTCCTACCGAACTCGAAGTGTTGGGTTATTTAAGTAATTGAGTTAGTGTAAAAAAGAAAAAAATTGTCCCCAATATTATTGGTTTTGAAAATTTTATTTAAATACATCGGTTGAATAAAATGATTTGAGAAGCATCGAAAGCAATTGTGACTTTTATAAGGGATTTCTTATAGTCAATTTAAATAGCTGTTTTCATCAAAATTTACATTCCATTTCACTTATATGATCAATGATAAAAAACTAATACTGTTATATAATATTTCAGAAAAGTTTTACTATACTTTTGATATATAATTTGTTGTAATTCCTATACTTTATATTTTATGATCGCTTATGAAATTTTTAAAGAGACAATCAGTTTACATACCATAGTGAAAAAATTAGACGTATTTCCTGATGTATTTATTTCAGGATAAGGGATCTAAGATATTTCTTGCTAACTGCAATTAATTTGCTTTGATTGAACACACCGATTAGAAAATAAACGTTATCTTGTCAGTCACTCGTTAAGAGTAGAATTCAAATCTTTTTCATCCAAGTGTATTGAAATTATCTTTGTACACATCTGGAATAAGATTAAATGCCTTGGAACTTGTAGCTCTAATACATTTACGTTCATTCATTCTAAGCTTGATTGCATGAATTCAAGCATTAATAACAAAATGAAAAATATAGTAGATAAAGTCTCTATATACTGCTCGTCATCCAAAAAATGCAACCCCAACAATGATAAGAGATTTGATCTGATTTTCATTAATGTAGCACTTTGAAGTTACTCTAGGGCCATTGGTGACAGTCTTCCTGATTTTGAGTCTCAATCCAAGTAATAAGGACGACCCCTGACCGGGATTGATTGAATATTAATTATAATATATTTAACATAGATAAGCCCCTTCCGCACATTCGGTCCCGAGCGGCACCAGGCTCGAATCATAAGCCGGAGATGAGTCAGTTACCTTAACAAAAGGTAATCTTGGCAATGGAAGCCTTGTAAATGCTCAACTTGCTGAAAATGTGGTCGAATATGGAACGTGCAAATATCGATTATTGTGTATCATAGTGTATTTGTTGTGATATGGCTTCTGTTGTAGCACAGTGATCCATCATTGCAATATGTATAATATGCCAGTTGTCACGAGTAGTGGTGCGGTGAGATTGGGGTAGTTAGTGCCGTCGGTTAGTCATTACCTCCTGCATCTATGGATTACAGATCCAAATCACTGTTTCTTGGTTATTGTACAACATGATCATCGATTTCTAGTAAGGATAATGTTTTCATCAATAAGTAAAATTCTCTGTCGAACTCAAGAACGAGCTCGAATGACGTTCGTATTCTTTTTCGAAATATACTGAAGCTGCTTACGAAAATCAACAGCCTTAAAAAAATGAATCCAGAACTTCAAAACCACATTTTATTCTCCCTTTATAGGGCACTTGTTGCAGATGTTACGTTTTTGTGATGCGTGTCTCCCTGAAATGGTAATTGTTTGCACATCCCATATCGGTATACGCATGCTGAAACTTTCACATGGTTTAAATGCTACCTTCATGGTGTTACATTCTGGATGATTAGCTGCGTGTACATATAAAATATAATAAATTATTTTACTTACTAAAAAGGTTTCCAAATAATTTCTTTGTTACTCGGTGACATTTTTTCTACATCAAGTATAGAAATAAAAGTTTTTAGAAAAAACTACGTGAAATCATTTTTTTTTATTCATTTTTTTAAAAAAATACATTACCCAATAAACTTTTAAAAAAAAGAAACTATTTTACACAATTAAGACTTCTCTCCTTCAAACATTTTTATATCACTGGAGCTCATGTGTTTCTTGTAACGTTTTTATGTGGAATTAACGATTAACTTCAAGAATTAAACAATTTTCATCTGCACAAAAATTTATTAAATTTCTTTTTAATATTAAAATAAATGAGTGAATAAATAAATCATTTCATGTAGTTATAAGCAGACAGAAAAATGTGTGTACTTCTATTATTTCATATTTGTATTATTTATAAGTAAGTACTTTCAATACTTTTAACCCTGTTTCAAAAGTTTAAACAAATATATTCTTTTCAGTTTAAAAATTATGAAGCGTATTTAAAATTTTTTTTTATTTTATGTAGCCGAAAAAAAAATTTAAAGCTCTTGTATTTAAAGATAAAGCTTTATTAACATAACTAATACATGTAAAATATGTTGCTGTTTTTTGCATTGATTAAGAATATGAAATGATAAAATATTTTTCGCAACAATTATTAAATAGTGTATAAAATAATACTTTGCTGTCAGAGTGGATTTTTCAATCTTACTTTCTAAAATAATACAAAAATTACCAAAATTAGTGAATTTCTGTTAATGAGAGAGTGAATTGCTTATGCAGAGAAAAATAGTAGTTAGATAACGTTATTCTTTACATATACAAATGAAAGTAGGGTTTTAAAACTTGCAACTTCGTCTTAAATATATATTTATATGCACTTTTTTTCCAATTATTTCCATAAAGAATAAAAAATAGCAATCCATTATTTATCCTGTTTTTCTGTTGAAAATTGTGCATGTACAAGCAATTATATTTAAGATTTACCAAATGCATCCATTCAGTGATATTTTTTGTCTCTATTATTTTTTAATTTAAAAGTATCTGTTATTCAGTGCAAAAGAGAGTATACTATGTATAGAATTTAATTTTCTTATATATATTATGCTCCTATGGTTTTACATCGTCTTTGATTAATAAACAATTACTTTTAACTCTTTTAACAGGCCGTAGTAAATATATTTACCTCTAAATATAATATTTTTATCAGTTACCTTCATCTGTATAATTTACAATTCATTTTACATATTGTAGTGTTTCCGAGCACTACAATTTGTAAAATAATTTATGAAATATATTTCATAAATTTCATTGGATGAATATGTAGAAATTCTTAATTTCCTCATCCTCATCTAAGAATATTTTTTAAAAAAATACAGGATGTTTATAAATGAATATATCAGAGTTTTAACACACTTTATATAGTATTTATTACATGTAACTTTTTAGTATAACTCATGCATCGATTGAAAGACCAACTGAAACAGTCTTGTTTGCTGACATGTGTGCACATGCGTGCGAAACGTATGTTAATTTTTTTCCTCTTTCCCCACCGATCACCGCGCTAGTAGAAAAATGGCGACTAGTGTTTTGTGTTCCCCAGTTTGCAAAGACAGAATCTGCTATTCCTGTGCAACGAGCATTCCGGTGGACACTTCAGTGGACATGTGAACACTCATAATACGAGCATCTGGAGCTTAGAAAATCCTCACGAGGTGCTAGAATCACGCAACGACACTCGAATTGAATGTTTCTTGTGCCATATCTCAACGGAAAGAGTATGGGCCTTTCGTTTTCGGAGAACCAAATGTAATTGGCTCTGCCTATCTTGATGCTCTAGAACTATGGCTATTTCCTTAATTGAAAGAAAGTAAACCACATAACTTCATTTAGCAGCAAGATGGTGCACCATCTCACTGGCATCTCTTACGCGATTAGTTGAACATCACTGTACTCGACCTATGGATTTTCCGCAAAGTGCCTCATGATAAAGCTTGTTTCGCATGGCCTCCACGTTTACCTGATCTGACGCCATGTGATTTTTATCTGTGGGGGGTTCATTAAGGATTGTGTGTACGTACCTCCGCTACCAGCTGACCAGCCAGACTTAAGACAAAGAATTGTTGCAAGAATTACCTCAGTTGATTGATTGAATATTAACGTCATACTGTTCAGCTACACACGGGCTTTTCGCGACGGACCATGGTCAAGTGACATGGAGGACACTTGAGCTGGCACCCCCTCTCCTAATTAATACACCACACCAACGGGAGGACGTTTCAGCTTTCAACAGATTGAACGTGCATCGCTGCCCTACACGGCGGGTTTTTAGTGGTACTGGGCTCAAACTCATGACAAGGCAAGTCACGATCCAATACCTATACCACTCGGCTACCGCGGCCACAAGAATTACCTCAGACACACTGAAAAAAAGTTTGCAATAAACTCGCCTATTCACTTGATGTGTGCCGTGTGACGAATGAGGCTACCTTTGAACATTTGTAAGCTTTTAGGTAAAACTGTTTGTTACTCTTTCATTCGATGTATGAATTGTTCTTGTAAGTTATATGTAATAAATACACTGCTGGCCACCGTAAATGCAACACCAAGAAAGACAAGAGATAGCACAACAAAATTTATTTTTTAGATAACATGTTGACCAAGTATCAAATGATTAAATTTAGACTTCTGTGAAGTGTGGTTCTTGCCAGAATCAGTAGCCACACACACACAGAGTAGCCGCCATTGTTGGAGATCACCACTGCCACACGCCTCGGCATTGATTCATAGAGACTTTGGATGTGTTCTTGGGGTACAGCAGACCAAGCAGCTTCCACACGTTGCGAAAGTTGATCTGGTGTGGTAGCTGGGGGTGTAATCTGGGTCAATCGTTGAGCAACCATGGACCACATGTTTTTTATCGGTGAAAGATCCGGAGAGCGAACTGGCTAAGGAAGTAATTCAATCTGGTGATTGACGAAGAACCTTTGGACAATGCGTGCCACGTCTGGTCGCGCATTATCCTGTTGAAATAAGGCCGTGGCCAAGCCCTTAAGGTAAGTAAGGTCAACTGGCTCCAACACCTCAGAGATGTAGCACTGGCTGTTTAAAGTACCGACAATGCGTACTAGAGGTGTGCGAGAGTGATATCCAATACCACCCCATACCATAATACCCGGTGCAGGACTAGTATGGCGGTGCATAACGCAGCTGTTCAGCATCCTCTCTCCACGGTGTCTCCAGACTCGAATCCGACCATCGGGGTGTTGTAGACAGATGCATGACTCGTCAGTAAAGACACCTCCATTCCATTCTGCCGCCCACATCCTTCTTTCATCGCACCATTCCATTGGCGGCGGAGACGTCTGTGGTTCTGCGTCATTGGTAGACCAAGCAATGGACGTCTTGCGGACAGACCACTCTGCTGTAAACGGCGTCGAATGGTACGCTCAGACACTGAATGATGTGTTACAGACTCAATGGGCTGTGCTATGGTTCGTGATGTGACTGAGCGATCGGTCACTGCTATGCGCACAATTTGCATGTCCTCACGTGAAGTGGTGCACTGAGGTGGATGCTATCGACCACGTCGGTCCGTCGAACCCTCCTGCATCCAACGGTCATATATCCGCATTACAGTTGTTTGGTTTCGTCCAACACGACTAACGATTTTCCTGAAAGATAATCCACAATATCTCGGTAGGCCACTATTCTTCCTCTGTCGAACTGGGATACTTGATCAAAAGTTGATCGCTGTTTTCTACGAGACATAACTGATCGGTTTTTGAAAAAACCACTAGAAAAACACAATTGCCGAACTTGAAATCGTCGAAATCTCCAAGCCTTAAATAGCGCTTTGAGGTGGCGCCACAGGCGCGCGTGATGTGTGTCTGCGCTGAAATTCTAATCATTTGCACATCTCACCTCCGTTAATGCATGTTGTAAATTTCATGTTATTTGCATGCTTCCTTCAGGGTGTTGCATTTACGGTGGCCAGCAGTGTACCATACAGCGTTTAAACTCCGATATTCATTTAGAAACACTCGGTACTTCTAATTCATTATTCCTTTTGAATGTTGTAGAATTTACAAAATATGCTTAAGAATTTTCATATTGAAAGAGGTAAAAGGAAACAAAAGCTATACATAAATGCCTTTAAAAGCACACAATAGGTTGTGGTAAACATATTCCCACTAAACAAAGAGGTCTTAAAATCAAAATAATTTTGCATAATAAGCTAAATTAATTCGTGTTCTTGAATCAACTCATCCCCTTGAATATTTTAATGTACTAGCGTTAGAAAAAAATATTCAGCAAAAGTTAACATTTTTGCTATCAAATTGCAGTTACATAATGCTAAAATAGTGCTTAAGTACCTAAATTAAGAAGAAAATTTCGATAAAATGAATAATTTTTAATATAATTGTATGAGAAAGGAAAATATGCCTCTTCAAAATCAATAATTTTTAATCCATGTTCTAAGACCAGCAGGAATATTTAAATAGAATAGCGCACAAATTATCACTTTTCACGTTGCAATTAACAATTTTTACCAGTTATAGTTGAAAAAAACAATTTCTCCGATTGAATTCGAAATAATCTTACCCCGTGAAACGTATTTCCCAATTCCCATTATATATTGTAGTTTTATTTCTTGCGGCGAACGCAAATGCCGCGCACCACCAATAGATTTTCTCTTGTAGGTAGGCGTTTGGAAACGCTATTCGAAGGGAGGCCACTCATACTCTCCCTTCATTCAATGGACAAACAAGAAGATATTTTCGATCGATGGGGGCTCGCCCCCAAAAGGGCCCCTTACCGAAAAGGCGTATTGATGAATGGCTATAGGCACGCACTATTCGCCCTTTTCTCGTTGCGCACGTACAACATTTACTTGATTCGTTGGCGATTGCATTCTAAAAAAATTGCTGCTAAATCTGTAGGATGCAACACTATTGTTCGGGTGGGGAGTCATTTTCTGTGAGTTAGAGAAACTGACCATGAACGTAAGAGGAAGTTTAGTATCGTTCAAAAAAGGTTTTTCTTTGGCGGATTTGATCTACCCTCCCCCCGCCCTCCTGTTTTCATCTAGTGTTTTTATATAAAAAAGAAATAGTATTTTTAAAAAAGATATATATATATTTTTAAAATATATATTATATATATATATATATATATATATATATATATACTTCAATGCTGACTTCCTGAGATTTTTCGAGGAATATTTGTAGGGCCAGATATTAAATAAGGTTTTCGGAGTTTATATACAGAAATAGTTTTAAAATGTTTTGGAGCGTTTTCAATGATCAAGATTGAAAAAGAAAGTATTAATCTTTCGATCTCAACATTTATAGCAAGTTCCTGAGAAGCAATTTATAATAAATTGTATGGTTTTTTAAAATTGGATATCAGATTTATAGATTTCATCAGTAAATTTCTATACAATTTGTTTTAACCTAAATTTATGTGCATATAACATTTTAACATATCTGATTAGACATTGTGCAATTTGATCGCAAGAGTTTTTGGGGAAAAAAAAAGTAGATTCGCGTTTTAAATTTTAATTTGAAATAGGTGAGGGGTTCGGGTTTATAAATAATACTATTTTTATACTCACAGAACAGTTCATTGTAAAATGACAAATGAAATGTTAGAATTGTGGGGGGGGGAAACATAATTGAATCTGTCAATTTTATATAAAGTTTTTGATGACTTATATGCATCACTCATTGCTGCGTCATGAAAAAAAAATCTTCAGAGTTGTTAAAAGTAAAATTTACGAATTATGAAAAGATCTGGAAGATCTTTGGATAAATCGACAGCTGATTTAAATTGCTGGACGTTATTGCTAGAGCTTGTTTGAAGAAAATTGCATGCACTCTGCATTCCTCTTTTGGTTCTACATATATACGTAACAAATGTTTTCCTCATATGAAATATATTTTGAGTCTTCAAAGTTGTTTATCAACTGAACATTCAGAATCATGTGTCAGATTTAAATTTCAAAATTATACCCCTGATATTGCGATATTAATTAGAGCTTTGCAAGGACAAAGTTCGCATTAAAATTTTAATTTTTTTATTGTGTTCCAGCTTTAATTTTTTATTTATGTTGAAAGAATAGCTATATTTTATGTTACTTAGTTTTATGTTAATAAATATCTTTAAATGATGCACATAATTAATATATAATTAAATCTTAATTTTTGGACTGTTTCCTAACTCTGGAGGCTTTTCAGTGGTAATCGAATTGTTTCAAATATTTTTTTACTGCGTGGCACTGAATTCTAATAGTATATTGGTTTGTCACACCACATCTATAAGTTTCTTGACCCTGGTCTGGAAAATATCTAATAGACTCTTTCGAAAAAATTTACAATGACTTCTGAACTATTCGCCGAGTTTTGTCGTACCGAGAAACAATTCATTTAAAATCTTAATCTTATATATAAGATTAACTAAAATTTGGAATTGACCATAACATCAAACTTCAAATAACGTAAATAGGGAAAAATTGCATAAATAAAATAGATTTTTAAAATGAGGGAAAAAAGTATTTCTCTTCGAATTAAGTGGTGGTGAAAGACATTAGAAATCGTGTGTGTGTGCGACTCTATTGTCACACTCTCTCTCTCACTTACTCACTCTAAGTGAGTGAGTGTGTGTGTGAGAGAGAGAGAAAACGAACTCCGAATATTTCTCTTAGTTCTGAAAACGAATTTAATTTTTTTTTTTCACAGAGTTTGAAATAAACTTCAATACTACTTTTGTTTTCCATGAATGTGTTTTACTGAATAAACTAATCTTATAAATGTATTTATTATACCACTGATCAATAATCATTCCAGTCTACAGTCGCAAACCTTTTTTCAGATAATTGAAGTTATTATTCGGCGCAGGTGGTTAAAGATTACCTTTAACATTGTTTTTATGCATTTCAAAAACCTAGAAAAATAAAGGAAGTTATTAGTAAGTAAGATGTTAGCAAAAAAAAGTGGAAGCTCGTTTTCTCCCAGTGAGGATAATAAAGCATTCCATTAATTCACTTCAGATTAACTTTTCGTGACAAATCAACAAAATAAAAAGAGGCACGAATGATGATCAAGTATATCGATAATCCTATTTTCCCGGAATTCTCCGGGGAAAACAATTTACCACCGTTTGGAAACGCTTATCCTGTTTCCTTCTTGTGAACTATTTTTCTTATTCCATTAGTTTCCTTATTCAAAAGACTACTTTCTCCAAATGTCTCAGAGAAGAGTTCCCATTTGTACTCTTATAGAGTGAATTTCTTTTCCGTTCCCATTTCGGTTTATTTTCCTTTTCCCAAGATAAGATAGAATTTTAGTGGGAGGGGAAGACCTAGGATAGAGAGCCTTCTCTCGCTTGTTCCCATCTAATGTGACATGTTGAGATCTAAATTTCTTTCCGAAATTTTTCTTCTGTCTGGTCTATTATATTTCTTCGAAATGTTCTTTTTAAAACGCGTAATGGATGTTGTTATTAACAAAGAATTAAAAATGTACATACTTAGTTCTATCATATTTAGATTAAGTATTTTAAATCAAGGGAAATAAAGTTAAATGGTCGTTCTGGTACAAAAGAAAAAAAAACAGCAATAAAGACCATACTAAGATTTTTTTACTTTGCAGTTATCTTAAAATCACGCTAATATAATTAATAATTAAAAATTAGCGTATTTTATAAATTAATTACTTAAAAAATAATCTATAGCAGGGATGGCGAACTTTTTTGGATCAACGTGCCATTTTTTCTTTAAGATATGCTTAATGAGGTATAGACGTAATAATTTTGACTTAATTTTGATTTTAATGTAATTTTGAAAACAATAAAACTAAATACCCACAACACAAAATTATTTACTTACTACAAAAATATACATTTTGCACTGTATAGTAGTAAATGTTTCAGTTATACGTGTAATTAAATTTAAGTAACATTAGTGTGACTTCTGTTGTTGCAGATTATATATATATAGATGACAAATAACTTGAATTAGGATTGTAAAATGTTACTTTTGGCAGAATGCATGTTGAATTGAAGTAATCTGCCAAATGTTTTCTAGTGAGTCTTTAATGTTATTCATCTCTGAAAATAATCGCTCGCAAGCATAGGTACATGAAAATATGGTTAAGATAGCACAAGCTAGCTTCTTAAAACAGTTAAATGTGTCTGGAATCGAATTCCATGTTTCTAAAATTTCGTTAATGGCATTTTTACTTATATTGCTTGTTAATCTTTCTGTTTCAATCAATTCCAATTTTTTTCCTTGTATCAATAAATTTTTGAATCCATATTGAACTAGACTAAATATCAATAAGTTGCATTTCAAATTTTTCAATTTCCAACGAATCGAATTGGAGCAAGTTCACTTTATAAAATGATGTCACATCAGGGTACAAAATAAACTTGAGTGTTTCTTACAATTCTTTGAACTGAGAAAATCTCACTGAAAACCCCTTGATTGAAGAATCAATTACTGAAATTAATTCTTCAATAACTATATCTTTGTCTGGTTTCTCATGCACATTTCTGTCTTTGAAAATTGGTTTTCAAGTTTGGAGCTACTTGCAATAATATACACTGCTGGACAATTGCTAAGGACGGATAACACTATCATCCATAGCAACCACAAAATGAAAGGAAGCAAAATGTGGAAAATTAGAATAAGTGCGGGATATTAGTAAGAAGAAGTATGAGTATGCAAATTTTTTTTCCACGTCTGTTCATCACGTGATAGCGTTCATAAGAGCTTTAAAGGTTTTGACGCGTGTAGACAGTTGCTGTTTCAAGTCAAAGTTTTACAGGAAGGATTTAATAGACGAACTTAAAATTTTTGGCATGTCTTCCCGACATCACATAGATGATTTTATGCGTGGCCGAAATATTGGAAAGATCGAAGAAGGGCGAAAAATAACAGATGTTGCCAGGGTGTTCGACAACGCTCACAGCGTTGTTTTACGGCTGTGGAAGTCATTTAAAACTACTGGAATGTGTAGTGGACGGCACGGGGAGGTCGTGTTAGAAGTACGACGCCTGCAGAAGACAGACATATCGTCCTATCAGCAAAAAGGAACAGGCGCACCACAGCTCAGCAGGTGGCAAATCAGTTTCTTGCTGCCTCAGGAAAGCAAATCTCCCGAAAAACTGTTGCCAGACGTTTGAGGGGAGGAGGACTATACGCACGCAGACCTGTTGTGTGTGTCCCATTGACCAGACAGCACCGTACTGCCCGTTTGCAATGGTGTCGTGAACATCACAATTGGACTGAACAGGACTGGGCATGCGTACTATTCACAGATGAGAGTAGGTTCAGTCTGTCATCGGATTGTAGACGCCAACTGATCTGGCGCGAGAGTGGTACTGCTTATCGTCCAGAAAATATCCAGGAAAAGGACCGATATCCGACATGCAGTGTCATGGTGTGAGCCGGCATCATGATCAATGGCCGCACGCGCCTACATGTGGTTGCGAATGGGACTATGACGGGCCAACGATACATTGATGAAGTTCTACTTCCTCATGTTCGTCTTTTCCGTGGTGCTGTCGGTGATAAATTTGTTTTTATGGACGACAACGCAACATGTCATCGAACACTCGCTGTTCAGGATTGTCTAGACAGCGAGGGTATTCAACGTCTCGTATGGCCAGCGCGTTCTCCATATCTAAACCCCATTGAAAATGTGTGGGATGCTTTGGGGAGGCAAGTTGCTGATCGAAACTATCCTCCGACAAACAAGAACATCCTCATCCGTGCACTCATAGAGGAAAGGGATAAATTGCCTCAACAGCTGCTGGATAATGTTGTGCAAAGTATGGTACGACGTGTGGAATGTTGCATCACACTCCACGGTGGACATATCCCGTACTGATACCTTTCTTTAAGGTGCCTGCTGACTTTTAGATGCATTGTTCCATTTCTCCGTGCGCAGATCAAATGAACATTTTTTTTTCTTTCAGATGTTTCACAGCTTTTGTACTTTCCAGAACAATAAATATTATTTATTCTAATGTCTGAACAGTGTGGCAACTATATTTTATCCTACTAGGCCTCATGTCTCGCCTAATTTTATGCTACGTAGCAATTTGTGAACCGTCCTTAGCAATTGTCCAGCAGTGTAGTTTCTGAACTAAAATGCAAACCGTTTGGATCGGTGGCGTGCCCAAAATAGTGTGCTGCGTGCCACCAATGGCACGCGTGTCAATGGTTCGCCATCCCTGATTTATAGTAATATACACTGCTCAAAATAATTAAAGGATATTGCGGTTTTAGGTGTATCTTGTGGCTGGGAAACTTTTTAGATGATTGATACATGGTCGACAAACGTAGTAGGTTATATGAGAATAAATTACACATGTTTGGCAGAAAAAAATGCATTTTTTTGCGCATTTGTGTACAAAAGGAAAAAAAAAACACAATTTGTGCATATGAGAAAAAAAGAATAAAAAAAGGTGTTTTCTTCAAAGGAAATCATTTTCAGTAGGGGGTATGGTTTCCACGGACGGTCAGCAACGTTGAGCACCTTTGAGGCATGGAGTCAATGAGGCTATTAATCACGAGTTGGGGCATTCTGTCCCACTCTTCCAGAAGAGCTCTTTCCATTTCTTGGAGAGTTTGTGGGGGTGGTTGGAGGCCAGCAACTCGTCTTCCTAGAGCGTCCCAAACGTGCTCTATTGGATTCATGTCTAGAGAACACGCTGGCCATTCCATTTGTACGATTCCTTCCTCGAAAAGGAAATCCTCCACCAGGTTAGCACGATGTGGCCTGCAGTTATCGTCCATTAAAATGAAATCATCTCCGATTGCTGCAGCGTAAGGGACTACAATAGGTCTGAGGATCTCATCCCTATATCGGCGAGCTGTCAGAGGTCCATCTCGAATGATGTAGAGGTATGTGCGCCCGTCAATGGAGATGCCACCATACACCACCACTCCCCCACCGCCAAATCTGACACTTTTGTGCACGAACGCAGGATTATTTCTAGTGCCACGGTCCCTCCAGATGAAAATACGCCTATTATCCGGATGAACAGAAAAACGGGACTCGTCAGAAAAAAGAACATTGCTCCATTCATTTCTCCAGTTCACATGCTCTGTTGCCCCCTCCCTGCGGTCGCGACGATGCCTTGATGTTAGTCTAACACATACCATCGGTCGGCGAGCATACAGACCTACACCATGGAGCCGGTTTCGGACAGTCTGAGTTGAAACCGTGGTGCCAGTAGCCGAGCGGAGGTGTTGTTGGAGAAGAGTAGCGTTCATATTTCCGTGTCTCCGAGCCGTTAACACTAAATAACGATCTTCATTCGGCATTGTTGCCTGTCTACGACCTTGTCCTGGTCTTCGGCCTGCACTTCAAGTCTCCAAAAAACGGTTCCAGATCCTGGAAATCACACTTTGTGACACTCCAATGGCTTGCGCTACTTCGGCTTGAGTTTGGTCCCCTTTTAACCTACCAACAACTCTCAAAGCTTCTGAATCGGTTAAATGACTTCACTGAGACATCATACTCATCGAAACAAAGCAGTCACTGAATGCCGATCATCCTTGTCGTCATTTCAGTTGAAAGTCAAATTTCATTCGCTGCCGCTGAAGCGACGTTTTTGACGTCGAACTCAAAATTAGCATACTCCACAGTTTGAAAATCAGAAAAATTTGCATTTGTGATTCTCTTCTTCCATTTTCGGCAAAAAAAATTTCGCTTATATCTTTAATTTATGTAAAACTTACAATATCCTTTAATTGTTTTGAGCAGTGTATGTCGTAATCCTGGCTAGTGGTGTAAGCAGGATGGCGATGTTGCATTCACCAGGCAGTCCTTTATGGCAAGAAATCTTTTTTATTAAACATGTTGAGACGCGCACAAGTATAAATATCCTAAACATCCTGTATAAAAATGCACACGTGTGCTTTTCATTTTAACGAAGACAAGAACAAAGAAAGATCAAAAAGATGGGATTGCTACATGGCGAAGGCGAAAAACGAGAGGGAATTGTTCAAATATCAAGTTTTTATATGCAGGGAATAACAAGGAAAAATGCATTATAAAAAAATATAGTCAAGTGCTTAGTCGAAGGGAATAACTAGTTATTTATAGAAATGACAATTGCTTAGGGAAAGGTGCATGAAAATAATTAATGATCTTATATTTCTTGGAATCACCAATAAATCTATCAAAAATTCAAGGTCTATAGAATTAGTAATAAATAAACCAACATAATGTTTTTAATGCTGTAAAAGATAAATTGAGATGCGTTTCATAAAAGGGTATTAGGATTTATGAATTAGATGCTATAAACAAAGGAGATTCGAATTATGTGTAAATATTAATGTTAGTTATAAGTATATATACCAGGCAAGTATAGATCAAAAATAAGTTAGCCAAACATACAGTAGTACAATAGCAAACTCTTAGCCTTAGAAACTAAGGTTGTAGGTTTAAACATCGTTTATAGGTCAGCCAAAAACCCTTGTAATTTGCCTATACTACTTGGCTGTAGAGGAAAAAGAGTAAGAGGAAGCTATTATTATACATATACATATATATATATATATATATATATATATATATATATATATGTAGGATTTTCCCTTTGAAACATTTGTTAAAAGGTTGAGTCATATCCTTTTCAGAGGACCATAAATCTCAATTTTATTTATTACTGCATTCCGAAGCAGCGCCATCTAGTGAGCTTTCGTAGCTCCGGCTTGAATAATTTTTCGGCAGAGGCCAACTAACCACTGCTTGTTCAACACGTCGCGTCTTTACCGCATTTCCGCGCCCAGCGCGCACCACCAGTCCTAACGTCCAAGAATGAGAAAAGGTTTATTTCCCCGTCTTCTAAAGGTATAACTCAACTTTTAATTAACCTAATTCCTGCATTTCTTTCTCTTTGTAAATATCCCCTTTTGTAAATATTTCCCTTTAACTTTAAATAAATTCTCTTTTACTTTGAAGTATTTGTGTTTAAATGACTTAGATTAAATTAATAATTCATCACTCACCCTTAAATACTTACCCCTAGACAAACCACCTCGCCAATCTAAAATTCCGCCTTCTGAAGAGTCTGATTTTTATTCGAAGATTTATTCGGACTCCCACAGAAATAATTGGGGGCTCGGCCGGGATTTGATTTCGAAAATCTTCCCTAAATAATAAGTTGATAACCTTCTAACTCTCTTCTTCTTTAAAAAAAAACCCCCATTTTTGGCTGCACGTCTAAATTATAAACGGACTGAATCGAAAATGCGGATTGTTTCTCATAACATACTAACATTTAGGTGAACAAAACGAGTCACAAGTCACACCTCAAGATCTTACAAGATCGCTCGCCGAAACCAAGTTATTTTCTGCCGTGTACAACAACTACAAGAGTTTCACAAGTCCAGTGAACACATCCAGGTGCCTTTGAAGTTTGTTTTCAAGTAATTAATCACATGTCGTCAACTGTATCAGGTACTTTTTATATTGTTCTACAAAAGGAAAAAAATCTAAAAGAATACGTGAGTCAGCGTTAATTTGATTATGAAAAATTGTTGTAGTCGATTTCATGAAGTAATTTATATTTTTAAATATCATGCGTGTTTTTCTGAAATACTATTTTTCTATGTGTATAGAAATGGTATCAATTAAAATTTTCTACAAGTATATCTTTTAAAATATTAAGAAAGTCGTACGTAATATTCAAGTGTTTTATTTGTATGCCATTTATTAAGGAATTGCATTTCATATGAAAAGTTCTCATTTTCTTTTGGGTTACGTCATTGACCTTGAACTAAGAGATTAATGTTTCTCCCATTCCTAAACATTTACCGTTTGGATACAATCGTAATTTCAATGACTCATATAGTTTAACATTTCTCCCGCAGCTGTGTGGTAATTAGTTATTTTTTATGAGTATTTGAGAAATATATTTTGAAAGAATATGCTATGTTTTTTAGAATTGATGAAGGATCATGAATAATCTTATTTTAATGTTGTGTTTTATCGTTTAATATGTAAGTATTTTGAGTTCATTTTTGACAGAATTATTATGCTTTCTATTGAAACATGTGTTTATCCTTAGAATGTGCTGATGAGATCCTAAAAAGATTTTATTTTTATTGGTGTAATAAAAAATATATATGAGTTTTTCTTTAAGTAACTAACTTCTAATTGTTTGCTTTTTTCAGCAAAGAACTTTAAATGATTAACTTTTTCATATCACAATAAATTTAATCACTGTTTCTAAACAAGATTTATATTAATTTTTTTTCTTTCAAATTCTTTTTGCATTTATTATAACGAAATGAGAACTGATATATCAAATGGTTTAAAAAAAAAAAGGTTTTGTTTTTAGTTGAAATTAATGATTTGACTACTTTAAATTAAGCATTACGTATTTTATCTCGCACTGTTGTCTTTACACGTTACTGGTTTAAAATATTTCTAAATGAATAGAATTTGAATATTTCAATGTATATTTAGTGTATTTTGATGCAATATCATTTTAACTTCGAGAATTTTTGTAAATGCAAACGAGAAGTGCCAATAGCAACATCATTGTTTTTGTTTGAACGCGTAACAATTTTGTTTATTCCTTTGGTTACTATCTAAACTTAAATTTAAATTTTAAAATGGCGTATCTTGGCAAAGGTCGACGCGAAGATTTATTTGTCTTAGCCACGGAATTAAATTTAAAATTCGATAAATCAATGACCATCGCCACACTTAAAGATCTAATTATTAGTAGTGAAGATTATGACGAAGAACTGACCAAAAACATACATTCAACGATTGTTGAGGATCGCAAAGTCAGAGAAAAAAATTTACGCATTGAAGAGCAAAAAGAAAAATTACGCATTGAAGAGCAAAAAGAAAAATTACGCATTGAAGAACGAGAACGCATTGTCTGTGTATAAAAAAGACCTAAATCTTATAAGAGTCATTATTGCAAGAGAAATGAATTAGAGAGCTATATCAGAATTTTTAACATTTAAACGTGAATTAAACCTTCAACCGCTGACAACTTAAATATCAGGTTCAGCGTTTTCAATAATATTTCGTAATAACATAAATGCAAAATAGACCACTATTTTTTATAAATAAATTTTCTGTGACTAGAAGGGTCAATTAATATTTTCTTAAAAAATTATTCAATTTTTTATTAATTGTTTTATTTTAGGCAATTGCTGCTTATAACTTGTATTCAAAGTTTTGAATAATAATATCTCTGTTACCACTATGCCCTCTCTTTCTGTTTTTGTGCTAAATCACTTTGAGTTTTGGTAAAATTAAACAGCTACGAATTTTTTTCTATAAATTAGATTTTTTTTTTTACAATTTTGCCTAAGCAGCTGCCTCATAGAACAAAGAGTATTATAATACGTAGTTTTTAATTATAAAATTAATTAAACTTAAGTAATTATGCAATTCCGCATTTGATGAATTTTCCAAATGATGGATGAATCGTAATTAGATCTACAAGCAGGTAAGACAAATTGCGTTTCAGTATTGCAGACACCTTATGAAACGTATCAATAATTTTCTCATCAATAAAACGTTGAAAATTTTTTTCCATCATAAAGCCACGCTCATTAAAATTAATTACAGTTTTTAAAACCAAAAAAAAAGAAAACACATAGATGGAATTTAGTCAACATTAATAGCAATTTTTAAGCACTCGCTAACGTTTTAGTTAATTTTATCCGGTAATTTTCTTGATTCTTGATAATTCTTTATAATCCTGTAATGCTCTTCATTCTATTTGCGTAATAACATTTTTCTTTTCATTTTAATTATTCCGAAACCTTTTTCGCCACAATAAAAAAAAGCTCTTATTCCCAAAAGTTTAATGTCTCATTTATTATAATCCGCTTAAAAAGAGAGAACTTTTATTCCTCTTTTTCATAAAGTATTCTTACTCCCAAGGTAATTTGATTTGGAATAAAATATTTTGAGCTTCACATATTTCATTCTGAAATGCGCTCATTCCATTACAAAGAATTTGAGTAATGGTTGAGAGAAACTCTTGATTCTGGTATGGGTTCAAATATATTTATAAACGACGTAATAAAAAACCTTATGAAGTTTTTCAAATGGAAAACTTGCATTTGCTGCGGAAATATTAAGCATTCAAAATTAGACATATATATTTATATTAGCATGTTTTATGCTATGCATTTCTGTATCATATTTACTTAACATTTTTCTTAAATACCAGTCTTCAACAAATGAAAACTGAATGAATATTGCCACATTGGAAAGAATAAACAAAATAACTGCATGGGTAAATTTTGAAGCCATGAGAAAAGTTAATAAAGTTGAATTTTATTAGAAATGCTTGCATTTTTTAAAACTCCAGAATTCGTATAATTATATCATTAGTCATCTAAACAGGTAAGGGTACTAGGTACATCCAAACTCTTTTTTACACGGTATTTTTCACACGATTTTGAAATAACACGCTTATGAACTAAAAATGAATTTCTTTTTGTTGAACAAATTTTTTGTTTTAACACGAATTTAAAAAAAAAATTGGGGATTCGTGCCCTTTGGATGAGGACGATTTGATCAAATTTGACAGTTTATGATAATAAAGAAGTCTAAGGCAAAGTTCAGCTATTAACAACTGATTTAATTCGCGAGGGCTTGAAATTTGCTACAAGTTTGGAACATCACTTTCTTTCGCATGATCCTGACATAGAGCGTTCATTAAAATTTCAACACAATCGTGAGTTTTATTTATCAGGATATCAAAAATTGAAAAAGCAACATGAGAAACCAAGAAAACAGCCGCTCATAACAGACTTAGTAACAAAAAAAACATTTCAGGCCGTTAATAACATACGAAATTCTTCATTTGATTTAAAACCGACAGTTATGCCACATATCTGACACAATTTTTGATCCGGTTCATAATACACGTGCATACTTATTATCAAGTAGCGATGCGCAGTTTGTTAGTAGTTTTATTCCTAATTTTCAGTTTGGATTTATATATGTTGCATGTGTACTTATTGGCTGAATTTTCACTGTACACTAATTTTATTTATTTAGTAATAAAAATGAATTGGTTTTGTTGTATAAATATGTAACATGGATTTTATTTCTGCTTTTCTTGCTCGGTGTTTTGGGAAAATATTCAGAGTTTGTTTTTTTTCATTTTACACCAGTGCTTCTCAAACTTTCAATATTTGCGACCCAATATTCAATTATATTTTTCATCGCGCCTTCCTTCCTTACAATAAAGTAACAATATATTCAATTCAATAGCACTAAAGTTACAATACGACTTTAACCTCATAAATGCCCCCGACATATACAAATGTTTCGCTCACCCAAAGCGTTATTTGCCCCCAGATGTATACTTACGTCTTTCCAAAGTACGATCTTATCTGTACACTGCTATCCATAAAATTATTGGCAAGGCATTGGAATGCATTAAAATAATCTTGACAGTGTTTGCGAACGGATTTACTTATTTCAGAGGATATTTGCTTATTTATTCCTCCCCTCAATACATCACATTCGTGTACCTACGTGGAAAAGGGTGGCATTGGGGAGCAAATCGAGAAACATTTTATCTACATTTAAGGGATTAATTATAAACCTTACACAAATTATGAAGATAAGTGTAATTTTTGTACATAATTTTATATATGACAACCCCAGGGGTTATTGATAATTATTAAACTTGTTCTAATAAAATAGTTTAATTATGAAATACATTGCTTGCAGTACTGATGCATTTATAAGTTTATTATATCAGTGTAAATGCGTATTTTATTTACCTACGTAATTACCTACGTGGAAAAGGGTGGCATTGGGGAGCAAATCAATAAAATTGTTAAATTATGGAATACATTGCTTGCAGTACTGATGCATTTATAAGTTTATTATATCAGTGTAAATGCGTATTTTATTTGCCTACGTATTTACCTACGTGGAAAAGGGTGGCATTGGGGAGCAAATCGAGAAATATTTTATCTACATTTAAGGGATTAATTATAAACCGAACAAATTATCAAGATAAGTGTAATTTTTGTACATAATTTTATATATGACAACCCCAGGGGTTATTGATAATTATTAAACTTGTTCTAATAAAATTGTTAAATTATGGAATACATTGCTTGCAGTACTGATGCATTTATAAGTTTATTATATCAGTGTGTAAATGCGTATTTTATTTACCTACGTATTTACCTACGTGGAAAAGGGTGGCATTGGGGAGCAAATCGAGAAACATTTTATCTACATTTAAGGGATTAATTATAAACCGTACAAATTATCAAGATAAGTGTAATTTTTGTACATAATCTTATATATGACAACCCCAGGGGTTATTGATAATTATTAAACTTGTTCTAATAAAATTGTTAAATTATGGAATACATTGCTTGCAGTACTGATGCATTTATAAGTTTATTATATCAGCGTAAATGCGTATTTTATTTACCTACGTATTTACCTACGTGGAAAAGGGTGGCATTGGGGAGCAAATCGAGAAACATTTTATCTACATTTAAGGGATTAATTATAAACCTTACACAAATTATGAAGATAAGTGTAATTTTTTTACATAATTTTATATATGACAACCCCAGGGGTTATTGATAATTATTAAACTTGTTCTAATAAAATTGTTAAATTATGGAATACAGTGCTTGCAGTACTGATGCATTTATAAGTTTATTATATCAATGTAAATGCGTATTTTATATTTTATTATGTCATAATGTATTCTGTTTATTTACTTTCAGTAAATTAATAATTTTTTGAATAATCTTTTGTTTACTACTTTTCAATATGTTCGCGCCCCCCTCGAATAGTTATCACCCCCTAGGGGTCACGCCCCACAGTTTGAAAAACGCTTTTTTAAACAATTTTTTAAATTTGTGGAACAAATTCCTAAACTTACCATATGTCACATGTATTTTTATATGATGTTTCGTACGTTTTTCTTAGTTCTTTACATATCTACCACGTTAAAAAGAAAAAAAAGAGAGAGAGAGTCGGGTGTATCATTTTTTAGCCACAATCTTATGGGGAAAAGCATTAAATCACTTTTCCACCGAGTCGATGACGATCTCTGGAAAAAGCCTGGAGTTAATTTGAGCGATTCTAAGTTCTATTTAATCTGAAGACATGGGTTAATTTCTTTGATTCTTTGTGGTCTTTTTTGTTCAAAGAATTATCGGGATTCGCCCAATTTTTATTTTCTGCTGCTGCTACGTTAAAAAAAATTTGATGCTTTGGTGGTCAACTCTCTTTGTTGAATCACTTCTTTAATTGAATGTTTCTTCTATCTTCTTGAATGGTTTTTGCAAAACTTTTTTTACATTGTTTCAAGTTTGATCTGCCTTTAGTGTCTAAAAATGTAGAAATAATGGAATAAATTACTTGTTAATATAAAATATGAGATTTGTTCATATGCTTCTTATAGGATAAACAAACTTTTAAGTATATGTCTAAATAAAGTGTTTGCTAGAAATTTTGAAAGCATATCGGTTAAAATTAATAAAATAGTTGGATTAAAATGCATTTTTGAAGATCCTACGATAATTAATAGATTCTTAGATCACTCAGAACAAAGTTAAGTATTACTCAAAAACTTATGAATTTACACGTGAAAAGCTATCAATTATTTAAAACGTTTTGTATACCTGATTTCAAAGATTAATTAACAAGCTGTACTTGCAATATTTCTGAAGTAATAAAAAGTAAAAAGAAATTTTTTTGATCTCCCTCTTTCTTTTTGAAATAAAATAAAAGCAAACGAAAACGTTTTTAAGAAATGGAACAAAATCAATATCATCAGTGAATATATTCTTTTATATAATTTCGAAGGCGGATTAAGGTAGTCAAGAGTTCCTCAAATAAAAAAGTTCAGGTAGAAATCTTTTAACCCTTAACTTCCCACGGTTGTATTTCTGCAACATAGGATTTATATTAATTTAACAGACTCAATAGTTTTTTTAATTACCTACAAATCACTTATCTGAGAAAAAAAAGATTACTGCAACGAAATACATGCTAATTTTGTCACTAGATGGAAGTGCATTTTTTTCCAGAAATTACAACAATTATAAAAATCTCTGATACCTCAAGAACTGAGTTTTTGCTATAAAAAGAATCCATTATATTTTATGCTTCCTCTTGTTCAACGACGAAATAAATTACCAGGTAAGAAATTTAAACATTTTATAATGAATAGTAAAATTCTCATATAAAAATGTTTCGTAATTTACAGACCTACTGCGCATTGTTGCACTTCTGCAACAAACAAAAAAAATGACTGAAATTCAATTTAAAACAGCTTAATTTTTTTTTATATATTTTTCCTTTTTATTATTACTAGAGAACTAGCTGATATAATTTTTTCATAGAAATTAAAAATATTGAGAAGTTAAGGGTTAATGAAAATTCTGCTTTTTTGGAATACTCTTTAAATTTATAAGAACAACTATTTTGCAGAAAAAAATATTTATTAGAGGGTAATCTGAAATTTTGGAGATACGCGCAGACAAGAAGTTACAAAACAAAATTAATGGTTTAATTTGAAAATACCAAGTTTTTTAACAGGGCAGAAAACTTTTTATTGACTTACTTTAAGTTGTTTAGCGTAGAATAAATTTTAGACAGAAGAAAAAATGGAGTTGTGTGTGTGTGTGACGTGAGAACATTATGTTGTGATTTTCTATGATTTTAAAGCTAGGTTAAATCAAGAGGAATGCATTCAACGGCTGCAATTAGCATTTAGAGATGAATCTCCATACCGTGCTACTGTATTCATATGGCTTAAAGAATTTTGCAGTAGTCACAATTCTCTTCAGGATGAAGAACACACAGAAAGGCCTCGGTCGGCAGTAATCCCGGATAATGTGTCTGCCATACGAAAAATGTTAATGGAAGATAATCGCTGTACCTACCAAATGATACAGAAGGAACTTAACTTTGGATCCGCAGCCATGTACAAAATCATTCATGTAGAATTAAATATGAAAAAGTAGCTTGTGCCGTTGGGTTCCCCATAATCTAACTGAGCACCAAAAAGAGGAGCGTGTCAGAAGCAGTAAAAAAATCCCTTAAATTGCTAAACGATGGTGGTCACCACATCATTTCTAAAATTTTAACGGGTGATGAAACGTACAAGCCATTTTTTGACGTTCCAACACGTCAAGAAAGCAAACTATGGGTCTTTGTAGATGATCATACGCCATCAACGGCGAAAGCCAACGAACAATGAAAAAAGTAATGTATGCCGTTTTCTTCAGAAGTACGGGATTGATCATATCCATCAAGTTGGTTGGACAGAAGACAGTAACAGCAAACTAGTATACCACTAAATGTCTTTCAGAAATTTTCCAAGAAGTTAATATTAGGGGACTAATGCTTCACCATAACAATGCATCTTCGCATACAGCCGGATTAACAGCTGAGTTTCTTAAACAAAAACAAATTAAAGTGATAGAGCATCTACCTTATTCTCCGGATCTAGGTATGTGTGACTTTTGGTTATCTTTTAATCTATAAAAGAACTTACGTGGACATAGTTTTCATTCAGAAGAGGTTAATGTAGCTATAAATGCATTCTTTTTCATAAATTCCAAGAAATGAATGGTTTCAGGCAGTGGCACACACAGGAATTTTTCAAGGGGGTCCGGGGTCGAAAGTTCACCATTCTTGTATCATGCTCCTTTTGATTTTGTCAATTTTCGGGAACAAAACACAGTAAAAAACTAATTCTTGAATAAATAATGAGCATTAATTAATAAAATTAATCATTAATAACAAATACTTAATTAAATTTTACGTACTATATACTTAGAATTATAATCAATCGGAAAAAAACAAGGGCTTTGGGGGGGCCGGACCCCCAGGAGCCGCCCCTTGTGTGCGCCACTGGTTTCAGGTATTTTATCTGGGGAAAATTCGTCTACAAAAGTGCATTGATACTAGAGGAGACTACTTTGAACACTCCTAAAATTGTGCAAGTATGACTGAAAACCTAGTAGTATCTCAAAAATTTCAGAAAGACCCTCGTATTTCTAAGTGGCCGCGGTAGCCGAGTGGTATAGGTATCGGGTCGTGGCTCGCCTGGTCACGAGTTCGATCCCAGTACCACTAAAGACCCGCCGTGTA
Source organism: Trichonephila clavipes (assembly GCA_019973935.1). NCBI lineage: Eukaryota > Metazoa > Arthropoda > Arachnida > Araneae > Nephilidae > Trichonephila > Trichonephila clavipes. The sequence goes on from BMAU01017476.1 coordinate 1,044,655, forward strand.
GGGCAGCGATGCACGTTAAATCTGTCGAGAGCTGAAACGTCCTCCCGTTGGTATGGTGTGGTAGTTAGGAGAGGGGGTGCCAGCTCAGGTGTCGTCCACGTCACTTGACCATGGTTCAAAATTACGTGGTCCGTCGCCAAAAGCCCTCGTGTAGCTGAACAGTGCGACGTTAATATTAAATCAATCAATCGCATTTCTAAGAACTATAATATTTTATCTAAGAATTTTATATATAATATTGAGCATTTTATTACCGTCTGGGAACGTTATTAAAAATATTCTGGGTAAATAATGTGACCCTTTTACAGTGCTTAATTTTCGTAAATACTTTTACCAGTAATTTCACCGGTGCATACTTTTATGCATATATATAATGTTTAAAGCTCTTCGCAGTTGGTCTTTAAAGTTAATTGAAACTACAAATAAAAAACGTAAGAACTCTCTCTCTCTTTCCTCCATCTCATTCGCAAAAAAGAAAAAAGGGAAAAGGGCAATTTCATTTAAATTAATTTTATTGTAAAATACTACTTCACAAGGCTAGAGAATACTTAGAAAAACAATTTTTTTAACTGGGAGATCTGAAGAAATATAAAAGCTGTTTAAAAAGAAAATATATTGCGCTTAGTTAAAATATTTTGAGAAAAAAAATATGGCACGGTTGGTTTTCTAAATATCTGAGACATAATAAATATTTGAATGTAGACTCTTAACTACCGTTATTTTTCTCTTTGACTATACTTCGCTTATATATATCTTTGTTAATGTTTTAATAAAAAATAAACTGTGCTAGTTACTATGTATTTAAAACAGTAATAGAAAATTCTGTATTTGATATTTTTTCTTTTTTTGCAACACAAATATTTCTATCTTTTTCTCTTAATTATCTACATCTGATGTTAAAAAAAGCAAATTTAAATAATTCCATTTGATCTTTTAGATTTAGTCTCAAAAAGTATTTTTAGAAGCGCATTGAATCCCTACAGTTTCAAGCAATTCACATAAATATTTAATTTTGTAGCTGTTAAAATTGCTTGAAAAAATTTTTGCAAATTATATTTTAATTGTAAATTTTCAAATGCTTTTTTTTAGTTGCAATACGCGACTATTTTCTACGTTATTTCTCAATATTCTTCATTCGTTTTTCCTAAATTTTTTACCGAATGGTAATTATTCAGATCAAGTTTTTCCTTTCTTAAGGTCTAGTATTCTTCGGTGATTCAAATAGATAATTGAATAGATATGTCTGAAAAAAAAGCAAAAAAAAATATTTGCGATTGAGTTAAAGCCTCAAAATTTTCAATAAAAAATAGTTTCTAACTGCAAATTCAAAAACAATCTGTCATAAATTCAACGAATGTATAGATATTATCTTTAACGGGACGCTTGAAACTGTTTAACAAAGGATGTATTTAGTAACAATGCTTTTTGTTTCCTTTCCGATGCAGTCATATATTTGCAAAAACATGACATTTACCGTAAAATCCGGCGTATATAACGCGCACTTTCAACACAAAAAATAAGATCGAAATTTACGGATGCGTGTTATACGCCGGGTATAAAATTGATAGCTTTAAAAGTAGAAAAAGAGGTGAGCATAAAAATATTAAGACCTGAAATAATGTTCATTTAAAAGAAATGAACTTTAAGGATTGTAGCTCTAGAAATATGCTATGTTTTCAAAAGTCTGGGATTATACCTCGAATAAATGACTTCAAAATATAAAAATTATTGGATACGTACATACCAGGTTTTTTATAAAAAAAGGGGGGGTTGCGCGTTATACGGCGAATATATCTTATAATTAAAAAATGCAGCTTGAAAATATGGGTGCGCGATATACGCCGGATTTTACGGTATATAACTTATGTGTCAGAAAGAGACATTCTTTAGTAGCGTGATACGCAGTAAATTGTATATCTAATAATTTCGGAAACTATTATATATTCTGAAAGAAGATTATGGCCATGGCAGCCCAGTGGCCATGGTCATGAACTCGTATCCGTCACTGTTTTTGTTCAGCGTTGTTCGAGTTCTAGTGCAACTAAACCCCCACCGAGTAAAGAAGTTGATGTACAATTGAAATCCGACGATGCTCGAAGTCTTTTCATTGGTGTGGGGGAGGAAATTTGAAGAGCGGATATTAGTTCAGGTGTTGTCCTCGTCGTTTGACCGTGGTTTAAAATTACAATATCCATCGCCAATAGCCCGCATAGTGTTTCGAAGAATCACGTTAATAATTCACCAGGCTTAAAAAAACTATTAGCATTGAGGGTTAAATTGTTTCTAATAAATCTTATTGCCGAAGTGTTTTCAGAAGATAAAAAGCAACTGAAATATATAGAGTAGATAAAAAATGGAATTTTTTTAGAAATGGCTTAGAAAATTGAATTCTATATAAATGATTTATTTTGAGGACTACCTGAACTTGAAGTGAAGTGAATGTGGGGTTTAGTGGCGCAAGGGCCAAATTTGGCCAAGCTGCGCCAAACATTTGTTAAAATAAAAGCCGTATAATTTTAAAAATATATATGTTTAAAAGTATATGTACACACATATATGCATGCATGCATACATACATAAAATATATTAAAAATACAAAGAAACATACAAATCAAATTAAATATAAAAATTCAATTTTTAAAAGGAAGGCAAAAAGGTTTTGGTGGGGGGATTCCCCCACCAAGTCAGATAGGGTTAAAATAGATGTATGAAAGAAGGTGACGCGATGACGGTTAAAAACGGGACAATCTATTAAAATATGATAGACTGAATATGGGACTTTGCACGAGGGACATTCTGGGGCATTTTCACCCAACAGAAGGTGTCTGTGCGTGAAACGAGTGTGACCAATGCGAAGTCGAGTCAAGTGGACATCATGTCTTCGCACTGGTAGTGCTGCCCAATGAGAAGTGGAAGGATGAATGCTATGCAGTTTGTTGAGGACCTGTTGATCCCAAGTCTCTTGCCATACACGATGGATATAGTTCTTTGCAGAAGTTTTTAAATCCTGGTAACAGACAGGCCGCTGCATGTGATCAGACATTGATCGTGCAGCAGTATCAGCCTGTTCATTACCAAGTATACCCACGTGTCCAGGTACCCAGGAAAAAATTATATCAAAACCCTTCCTTTCCAATTTTCGCAGAAGAAGTATTTCGATCACAGTGGGGTGTCTATGCTCTGTTGAAAAGTGTAAAGCCTCTAGAGCACTCATGCTGTCAGTGTATACACAAAAATGACGGTGGTTAGAAACTATTATATGTTGAAGTGCGACAAGAATGGCTGTTAATTCTGCACTAAAGACAGATATGGAATTGTGCAAGGAAAAACCAAGAATGGTATCGTTAAAAACAACACCACACCCAACATGTCTTACAGTCTTCGACCCGTCCGTGTAGACGGGTATGTACTTAGAATACTTACTGCGATGAAAAGAAAAGAGTTGCTGATAAATAACAGCAGCAGTGCCTGCTTTGTCATAGCCCGAAAAGGGGTTGTGCTAGTTAAAAATTTGGATGTCCCAGGGTGGAAAAGCAAGGATATATTATTTTCCTGGATATTTATGTTATTTAAATGAGCGTCGTTTAGAACAGCCTTTGCTCTTTCTGAAAAAGGTTTGATGTGAAATGAACGCGCCTCATAAAGTCGGTTGAGACCAATGGCAAGAGTAAAGGGTTTTAATGGATGAGAAGGAACAGACATGGTACGAATAAAATAATTTGCACTTAATTGCCTCCGCCTTAGTTCTAAAGGTAGTTGATGGCATACCACATACAAGCTGGTAACAGGCGAAGTTCTGAAGGCACCAGAGAGAGAGCAGATTCTCAGAGCAGAATGATGTATTGTGTCCAGTCGTTTTAATACAGATGTACGAGCAGAACCGTACACTACACAACCATAGTCCAAACGTGAAAGTATTAGTGCTTGGTACACTCGGAGTAACGAGACTCTATCCGCTCCCCATAAGGTGTTGGATAGTACTTTTAAGATGTTGAGGGATCGTTCACACTTCTTCCGCAAGGAAAGGACATGCGAAAGGAAAGTCAATTTGCAGTCAAAGATTACTCCGAGGAAGCGCACCGCACTGACGACAGGTATTTGAATATATCCTATATGAATAGAAGGATCTGGGTGTAGATTACGTTTTCTGCAAAAATGGACACAGCTGCTCTTGGATGGAGATATCGTGTGTCCATTCTGATCGCACCACTGAACCAATCGACTGACAGGTGTTTGCAGCTGTCGCTCAATTAGTCGCGTATCTGATCCTTGACAAGAGACTTGCAGATCGTCAACATAAAGCATTCCTCGCACTGAAGGTGGAAGTTGATGAAGTATGTTACTCATATGAATATTAAAAAGGGTAACGCTCAAAACGCTACCCTGAGGTCTTCACCAGGGCATGAATTCAAAGAATTCATGGGCCGAGCATCATGAGTTGGGTAGGGTGGGTTGGGGATTTTAATAAATGCGTTTTGATTTTTTTCTTTATTTTGATTTATTTTGAATTTTTTTTTTTTTTTTTTTGAGAAAGGAGGAGAAGAATTCCTTTTGATTTTCAGAGGACCAGTTTGGCAGGACTAGTCCTAGATTCAGCAACCAGTAGTGGCCTCGGGAGAGCCCCCCGCTCTGCAATGCAGGACCCCATCCAGGCACCACCTGGAGCTACAAGACAGGCGGGATTATACACCAGCTGATGGAGCAGCCAGGACATGCTGGTTAGGCTGTCCCGGGCTCCTGTACTATCTGGCGGCCTGAGACGCAAAACTCAGCTTTTCTCCTGTACCCTCTACATGGCCGCTTCCTCCAAGACCCCACCTCACTAGTCCAAAGATCCTCAGAAGTTCAAAACCCCGCTCCAAGTGCCAGTTTTCCCAGGGAGCAGTCCGTTGTGTCATCATACCAAAAGTGAAAAACCATCAGACACAACTTCATTCCACTCAGTCCTGGTCTGCCACAGGATTTCGTGGCATAAAAATAAAGATAATATGTTGAACACAAAAAAATCAATAATCGAACATAAAAGAAGCAACAAAATCAAAATATTGAAAGAAATATAAGAAAATCAAATTAAAAGAACATAATATAAAATGTAAACCATAATACTATAGTAAAAAAAATTTTAGATTTTTTTACTAGAAAAAAAAGAACAAAGTTCGAATAAAGTTCATTGTTTAATGTAGGACTGTGGTCTGGACGTGAAAAGAAGGAAAGGGAAATTTGAATGGCAAGAAAGAGGGCCGAAAATAGAGAAAGATCACTAGGGTTCCCCGGGTTCGTGAAGCCCGTGTTTACCAAAGACAGTAAACCCCTAGGGAAAAGGAAAAGATCACTAGGGCACCTCGGGAGCGTGAAACCCGCACTCACCTAAAGGAGGTGAGCCCCCTGAGGGGTACCTGAACTTGAAACATTTAAACTAGTAAAATAGTTTATGTGACAATTTCAAACGTTCTACGAGAATATGATGCTACTTATAAATTGCTTCTAATACCCCAATTGATAAGTATACCAACAAGTATTTATAGTTTCATACATTAACTTTGATCAGTTTTTTTAATTTATTGATTTTTTTAAAAAAATTATCTATCGCTTAAACATTTCTTCACGTACAAATAATTAAATGTGTATTGAAAGTTAACAAATGTTAGTAATTGTATAAAATTCGGTCACAAAAAACTCTATATTTCAGATGAAGAAAATAAAGTAGTTAAAGGGCTTATGTACTTATTTACTGGCTGATAGGAAAGTAAAATTTTACAACTCTGTTGAAAATTTTGAGAATTGTTATCAAATAACTATAATTTGCATTCGATGATTTAAAATTATGGTTCTAAACTTTACATTTCACGGATCAAACTTTAATCTGCAATAAAGGAAATAGGTAATCAAGCTTTAAACTAATGAGTTATGATGAATATGCATTTTATAGAAATCACTAGATATTTTTCTTTACTGTAAAATTGTCTACTTTAAATTTAATTTACCTTTCACGAAAGTCGGTTTCTCTCTTTTGATACTGATCTTCTATTTTTTTTCTTGGTTATTACACACGTTTTGATCTTAATCATATACTTTAAAAACTCGTATTCATTAGTGTCTTACAACATTCAACAATTTTTTAATTCTTGTCAAAGAAAATGATAGAATTACGATTAAGATTGTCTTAAATAAATTATCATTTTTTATGTGTAAATTTCCTAGAAAAACTAAAAAAAGTAAGAAACTTATGCTTCTGTTTTCCCCTTTTAATTTGTGCAAAAATAACGCTTTCGGACCAAAAAACTTATTTCTCTTTTATTAGTTGAGAGTCTTAGAAAAAAATTAACGGAGCTTTTCTAAAATCTTCTCATAGCTTTTATTTTGTAAACTGATACGAACTATAAATGTAAAAGTTAACTATTTTAGATAAAGCACAATTTAATAATCTTTATATTGCCATATCATATGATCTTTTTAAGTATCGTACATAATTTGATATTCTAAATATCTTAAATGTATCTTTGCCATTTTAAAAATCATTATTGAATTAAGAAAATAACTCTTAAAATTATGTTTCTTGTAATTTTCAGTAATGTGTAATGTTAAATATATTTTTGAGTTATTCTAAGTAGTTTATTTATTCTATAGTAATACCTATAGTTAAAAAAATTTATTATAACAACGCAACATTAATAAGTACAAACTTTTCATGAATAACTGTTTATTTTACTTACAATGAGCACTTGTCCTCATTATTTATGTTAATTATTTGTGAATCAAGAGAAATTATTAAATAAAATAAATATCGCTGTAATTTCTAATTGTATAAAAATATTTAAACTTTTTGGTAGTAATTAAAAGCATTCAAGAATAGAAGCTAGATAAACACCAATCAATTGTTTTAAAATGGGAGTTGCATTTTAAAATTGAATTTGCAAAAAATTCACCTTTTTACCCAGGATGAAATATTGAAGAATTTTAAAATGAAATGCACACAAATTCGTTGGACATCATATATTGTACGAATATAATATGGATACTAAATTTTATAACTATAAGAGTGTTATGTTATACCAAGTATGTAAAGTAGTTTTCGTGATAAATCTATTAAACTGAGTTATTTGCATGTTTTTAAGAAATTAAATTAAGTTGAAACCAGAATATATATATTATGTGGGTATATAGAAAGAGTTTGTTTTACATAAAAGTTAAATCAAAATATAAAAAAAGTAAGAAAAGAGATTGAAATTAACACGCTGATAAATAGTTTGTCATTTACACACATGTATGAAAAATATATGTGTAATCATACACATATATTACTATAATAAAATATTATTGCATTATTTTCTTAAAACGATAAAAAGTTTATTTTAATACATTTTGAAAAATTATAAATTACTCACAAATATTTTGTAATAAAACTTAAGAATTGTAATATGAATTATCTCTGTCTTAACCCTTAACTTCGCACTGTTGCATTTCTGCAACATATGATTTATTTTAATTTAACAGACTCAGTCGTTTTTTTAATTACCTACGAATCACTTATCTGAGAAAAAAAGGTTACTGCAACGAAATGCATGCTAATTTTGTCACTAGATGGAAGTACATTTTTTCCAGAAATCACAGCAATTATAAAAATCTCTGATGCCTCAATAATAAAATCCTCATATAAAAAAAAAGTTTTGCAATTTACAGCACTACTGCGCAATGTTGCCCTTCTGCAACAAACAAACAAAATGACTGAAATTCAATTTAAAACTGCTTAAATTTTTTTTCATCTTTTTCCCTTTTATTATTACTTGAGAACTAGCTGATACAATTTTTCATAGAAATTTAAAAAATTGCGAAGTTAAGGGTTAACAGAGTATTATAATAGGATAGTATTAATTTTTGAACAAGAGTTTAACTCTCATTACCAGAATTTTATATATTTACTTCAACTCAATAATGAATCAATAGTATCATTATCTCTCTGTCTGTCTCCAGTGATTGGTATAAAAGTTTTTAAACCTTAAAATTGCTTTGGCTCTGAAATTAAATACAGTTTCCAAACTTGTATCCCTTGTCATATTTTAGTTAAAACTACTTAAAATTTAATTTGCATAAATACTTTAATATAATACACAGACAGATATACACTCACAGGATTAATTAAGATTTTGTTATTTTATTAATATAGGAACAAACTCCATCATTTGGGCCTGATATATAATATCTTCAATTGATTATACATTTATTAAAGTAGATCATTTAACTCATTCTACCACTCCTTTAAATTACACGAAAGTAATATTTGCTTCATGATAGAAACGTGTTCTCTAAACTTGAAGGCATAATTATGTGTTCCATCCAGTCCTCTAATGACTTAAATGTTGACAGAAACGTAATTTCAAGTGTAGAACTCAGCAGCACTCAAAATGGAAATGTGAACTATTAAATAACTTTCTAAGTAGGAAATTAAAAGAGTTGCAATATACTCTGCTAGAGTAAGGACTTTTCCAAGCTTATAAATTAGTAAATATATCAAGGAGTTGTTGTATGCTTAAACTTTAAGGGAAAATTCTCTGTGTTTTAGATTATTTATTTACATATTAATTAAAGATAATTATGTAAAGAGGTGGGTATACGACGCCTTTACACATATTTACAAATTTAAGTGTAGACGCTTTGTGTTGATTTAAGTGTTTACGTATATGAAAAATATTCTTTTGTGTAAACTCGGCATTCGAAAACTGTTCTAAATAAGCTCATTTCAAAAAATATATTAAGTAAATTTCTTACTATGAAATTAATGCAGGATAAATATCATAAATGCTCGTGGACGCGTGTTCAGAAATATTTCAGTTGATCTTATTTGTCCCGACTCTGCGGTCGTTTGAGACTCCGAATGAACAGTCATTGCTATAAAATAACTAAGCTTATTTGATCTATTAATTTACTGTCAAGAATTGTTATAAATCGAGAGAGTAGTAAAATTTAATTACTTGTCTCAGAAATTTAGGATAGCAATTATGCACTTAACTGCGTGTAATCCGATGTAAATGCATTCTTCAGGACTCTCTCCCAGGTCAACTAGATATTCTGGACAAAAACTTCCTTTCAAGAATTCCAAAGACTTCCGATAGTCACTTTGCAAATCTCACTTTGATAGCAGCCTAACGACTAACTGTTACACTTCCTTTGCAAAAGTTTAAATAGCATTTAAGTTAGCATATAAAATCATGTTTTCTCTAAAGAAGGCAGTTTTAAACTGAAACAACAGTTAAAAAAGTATTTCTTCCCAAGAGGATTAGTAAAAGGGTGCGAATAGGACTCATCACATACTTATTTATTAAATACATTATACTTCCCTGAAAACATCTATGTGTGAATTGAAATGTGCAGAAATATTACAATAAGGTAATGTTTCGCAATATTACCAAGAAATTTGCTTCCCTTTTTAATTAAAAACTGCTATTGATAAACACTGAATGCTTATATAAACACTATTTAATCAACTATTTAACCTCTTACCCCAAGTGATTTTTTTATTTATTTTTTATTTATTATTTTATTTATTTATTTGCGTGTGTTAAAAATCGCAGATTCTTTTATTCGCTATTTATGTGCAAAACGATGCATTCGAAATTTATTTCAAAAAGTTAATCACGATATCTACGTTAAGAACGGTTGAAGGGCTTAACTCGCTTATCACAATGCAAATGAAATGATTTAAGTTAAGAAAAATTCGTACATGGCAATTTCTTCATTTAAATGAAGCGTTCATTCGTTATATTTAATGTGTCAAAACTCTGAATTAATCAGAAATTTTTTTTAACATTCATAAAATAGTGAAAAATGCAACAATAATCTTTTTCTATAACGTTATTTATTTCTTTTTTTATAGATATAGATTATGAAGGATTGCTGTTTCTTTAATTGAGTTATTCATGTAGAAATAAATCTTTTTTTTAAATCTTTTTGTTTTCGAAAACTAAATTAACAGTAATTTTTTTGCTATTCATATCTATCTCATTTTGTTCATCCAATTTTAACGTTTAAGAAAATTTAATATGCTCGAAAAAGAATGAAAATAGTCATCTTGCTCAAAAATGATTAAGTTTCTATTTAAATTATGAAAATATACAAATGTATAAATTAACGAATTTTCGCGAAATAAACTTTCAGTCCTCTGATTACAAGTCCGGCATTTCAGCTCTATCATGATAAAAACTATTTATGTGACAGCATTCCAAAACAAGTGAAAGTAGAATAAGAACGACCGTGATTTTCAGACAGTGACTTTTAAATTGGTATCCAAATCCTTTTCTCAACACAAATTTTACGATTTAATGAGATATCTTACTTGCTCTGAAGATTCGACAAATTTCAGAAACTTTACCAAAGTAAGCTTTACCATTAATTCGAATTTCGAGGGGAAATCATTTCCATATTAATTTAGCTATTTAATGTACACATTTCTTTGTAAGAGATGAATTTTTATCAACTCAAATGCGCCCTGAAATGATGAAAATGATAAAATTTTAGGGAGAGAGATTTGCGACAAACATTTATTTCCAATTGAATGCAGTCTTCAACTCTGAAATAAGTTATCAAAGATGCTATTGCTTTTCATATGGTTTGAATTTAATTAACTATCTGAAAATTTAATGGATTGAAATTGATTTCTAACTTACAACTTAGCTGCAATTGATACCCAAGTCTTATGATGAATTAAATAATGCAAAAACTTCCATTTAAGGAAAAACTGACTAATGTAACTGATCCAACAATGCCTCTAGCTGCAGTGGCGTAACGGAAAATATTAGGGCCCCCTGCAAAATTAGATTTTAGGCCCCAAGTTGGATCTGGGATCCACAAAGGATTTCAAAATCATAACATTAGACTTTGGGAACCTTAGAATCCTGCCCCCCGCGATGCAGAGTCTGCGGGGTTGTACGTTACGCCACTGCCTTTTAGCTGACTCAGAGAGAGAGAGAACTCTTGAACTCTAATCCTAGGACTGGCAGTACCTAGGCGTTTTAGATATATAGTCATGCAACACTTAAACTATTCCTTTTCGTATTTTTTCTGCCCTGTGATGTCTGTTAATAAATATAGATGTATATACTGGCAAGTCGTTTCATCACTACACTATCACTTTTTTAATTGTAAGTTATTAGAATGCTACAAGTATGTCAATAGTTTTCAACTCCATAAAGTTTGTTTATCCCTTCTCTGTTTAGATTTACTCTCAATCACACAGTTTATCATGACTGCAAGTGATAACGAGGTCATTTTCATTATCTTTAGGATAATTATCTAATTCTCTGAAATAACAAATTAATAGTTTTAGATAATACACTAGCAATTTATCTGCTTTGATAAATTAAAAACATCTCATTTCAGAAAGTTTTTGTCCGGCGACACATTTTAAACTGAGATGTAACGTATTCAGCAGTTTTCCCGCTTGATTGCACGAAGCAATCCTTTTCACCAGAAATCCATACATAATAGTAACGCATAGTGAATTAATTTGACTCTTGTTTCAATAAATTATCTTAAACTCCATTTTATTAAATTCACTTTCAAGGTTTGAATTTAGTTTATCTAATGACCTCAAAAGTACCTAGATATATATTTTTTATCTATCAACTACGACTAGATTGTCCTTTAGAAGATTAGAGGTTCTTTGATCTAACAAACTCGAACACCAATTCTTAATTTTATGCCTTAAAATAATTCTTTTAGAATACAAATTTCGCTTTTAATTACCACTTTTTCGTTTTTACTGTTTGCTCTTTAACTATCTATCGTAAAATCCCAAGGTCTCGAAGCTAGAATGTCCTCTAATAATTTCTAAAAATATCTCGAGTGCTTCCTGTTATTTAACACGCTTTCTTTTTGGGCCGTTCTTTGAAGAGCTTATTGTTATCTCGCCAAGGGATGACAACCAGCCTCGTAGCGAACTTGAACCGTTATCGATTCCTGACACTCCACTGAAGCATTGAGTTCAGTGCACGATATCATTGGAGTGCAGTATAAACTTTTTTTTAACGCGGATGAAAGCTACTTCCCTAGATATTCAAATGAATGAACCAAAGACGAAAGTTTATAGTCACCATTTTAAACGCTATCATCACTATTAATAGACGCTTGATGTTTACGCTTCCCGATGTGATATATACTTTTTACGCAAAGCAAAACGATCGTATCTTCCATTTCGAGGATATAGATTAGAGGATGAGAACAAATACTGATTTGTAATGGACTCTTATCAAATAAAACGCTCTTATAAGATAAGTTTATTTAATATAGTAGTAGAAGATTAATTTAAGGAAGTGGTTTGTGATACAATGAAAAACTGATTAGTTCTTATTTTCCGATACTTTTTCTTTTTACTAAATGAATGTTTCGAGATAAGTCACGAAACAAAAGATACTGCAATGCAGTACTCTCCCAGAGGGCCCATATTTTGTCTCACGTCAAGTACGTATTTAATCAATTTATAAAATATAAAAGGCAAAACATGACTTTACAGGGGAGCCCTAATATTCTCTTTTAAGCCACAGCTACAATGTACAAGTAAGAATCATTAGGGCAACAAGGAATTAAAATCCACCTGTTCATAAAAGTCAATGTCAAACAATTCAATTTGTTTAATATCTAAAATTGAAAGATTATTGTGTTACGAATCTTTTAGTTATACTTAACTTTCTTTTTAAAGAAAAGAAAATAGACCATAGAGTAAAGACTAACGATTAAAAAATTGTTTTCCCACACCATAAAAAAAGTTCAATTTCGTAATGAAGATTATATTTTTTTCATACTCTACAAAAGTGTGGATCGCTTCTTTAAGGAGGAGAAAATTATATTATTAATCGGAACCGACCGATGCTGAAAAGAAGTTCTATGTTTTGGAAAGTAGGGGAAAATAATTTTAAAAAATTTCAAAATTTGATATTGAAACAAAAGGGTTGAGTTTTCGAAAAAATTCTAAAAAGACTTAATTTTGGTTTGTACTCAAAATAAAATTATTTTTCTACAGTATAAATTATCAAAAGCGATGATAATTGATTAGTAACTACTGAGTACAGAATGACACAATATACTTGCAGACTGGCGTAACTAGTTCTAAATGGGGGCTCTGTTTCAAAATTTCTTGCACGCCCTTTTGGGGGGCCTCTTATATATTAACAAATTCTCCTCTCATGTGTTGGGGGCTCTGTAGCTTGAGAGCCCCGTATCATTTATACGGCGGTAGCTACGTCCCTGTACTTGCAACACATTTCATAACCCCAGCTCTCTTCTTGCACTGTCAGTCCGATCTAAGCTTTTTTCCGTCTTCGTTTTATTGAGCACTGTAATTTCGACAATACGCTCTTGAAAAATTTAATACTAAACAAGGTGTTAAATGTACCTGATGTTTTGTCGTGTAACTATTTAGTAGATGTCCTCTTATCTCCTAATAAATACTAAAAATTACTAAATTACTTGCTTTTCTTTCTTACAAAAATTACTTTGGCTTTTAAATATAAAAAAAAAATTTCTATCCACTCTATTCTGTATATATATATGTGTGTAACAGTGGCGCACACAAGGGGAGGGGGTCCTGACCCCCAAAGCCCTTGATTTTTTCCGATTGATTATAATTCTAAGTTTATAGTACGCAAAATTTAATTAAGTATTTGTCATTAATGATTAATTTTATTAATTAATGCTAATTATTTATTCAATAATTAGTTTTTTTACTGTGTTTTGTTCCCGAAAATCGACAAAATCAAAAGGAGCATGATACAAGAATGGTGAACTTTCGACCCCGAACCCCCCTCCCTGAAAAATCCCTGTGTGCGCTACTGATGTGTAATAATTCCCTCTAGTATTATTTTTATTAACTCTTTGTACTAATATTTAAACAAACTTTTTCTTTAGTTTAAGAAATAACACTGTAATCTTAATCGTAATCGGCTAGTCCGAAGTCCCTGTCCCGCCTATTCTATCCAATCAGAACTACTATTACGTAAGAATCACGCGGTTACACTGCTGGCAGTGGCGTAACGGAGAACACTTGGGCCCCCTGAAAAGTCAGGTTTTGAGCCCCCAAGTTGGATTTTACAAAGGGTAGGTACTTGGCGATAGTCAGGCTGTGGGCCCTCTAGAGCCCTGGGCCCCCCGCGATGCGGGGGTTGCGGGGGTGTACGTTACGCCACTGACTGCTGGTATAAAAGGAAAAAATCTTGTGTAATCGCCCTCTCTTTGTCTGCTTGTCTTCATCATGTAAGAATGTAAATAACTGCATCTCTGTCTTTGTGTCTTCCAACATGCCACTGCTTATTCAATGTGAAATGTACCGCAATTGTGTTTTAATCTGCTGATGTGTGCTTCGTAATAAAGGAGGTAAAGTTATTCGAAAGATGTATTCAATAAACTAGATATGACAACAAACCAACACCGGCCAACGCTACTACAATACTTAACTTATATATATACAGAGAAAGAAAGAGGGAGAGAGAATATGTGCTATAGTAGAGTGAGTGATTAACAACTAATACAATTGGAATTTAAAATAGTTAGCGGTTGCTTAAAAAAATGCCGTTTTTAAGAATATATTTTTAAATTATCGACTCCATTTTTCAATTAATACTTAGAGGGGCTTTTGTTCAATGAAGTCGCAGAATTATAACGCACCTATTGGGTTCTTATCATACTCTGATGATAAAATGTTGCGTAGGAGTACTTTGATATTGCCTTTTCATGTCACGGTTTTGAAAAATAGAAATGTAGAAATTTGTATCTTATGATTACGTAGATATAGTTTCCATTTCGAAATCCAAACGTAATCTAATTACAGCTGCTATAGTGCATAACTCTAAATATCATTAGATCAGTTTTAGTGCTAAAAATAATTAGTACACAATTATGTAGGTCAGTTTCAAAAACTTCAATTTCAGCGTTTTTGATAAAATGATTACTTGCATTTATTTCTTTTAGTCAGAAAAAACATTTGAAATAAATGTAAAAATATATTTAACTTAATTCCCCCTTTTTTGCGAAAATTGCGTAAATTTCTTTGAAGAAATTTGAAATATATAAGCATTTGAAAGCATTTTAATCTCAATAATTTAAAGTATAGCTTTCTTCAGAACTTATATATATTTTCATGAAAAGTACTGAAAACTTTTTCAAAATATTAAAGACTTTTAAGGTAATATGATTTTATCAACACCAGATGTTATTATTAGGGGGAAAAATTTTACCCTGATTTATTTTATGCATAAAATTTTTACTGTAGGGCTTTCAAAAAATCTTTTTCTGGATTACACATGTTTCACTCTTTTAGGTTATTTATAATATGTTCTAACATTTGTTTTGACAGGATGTATTTTCGTTATCGATAGAAAAGACGTTAAAATAGCTTAAGATCAGTGTCTGTCAATAAGAGCCGGTTGATAAATGCCAGATGTTAATCTGTTCCAAAAGCTATTTTTAATTTTCCTATGTTATTTAGTAAAATTCATGCAGCATTCCGCCACCATAATCGAACAATTTTCGCAAAAAAAAATGTATTTTAACCTTTTGCGAAATCTGTTTTTTATTTGAACATTGAAATGAACAAACGATTTAATTTGTAAATCTCTGTTAATACTTTAATGCATACAACAGTTATTACACACATAAAAGGAAAGAGGTTCTTATTTGCGAAATTAAGTTTAAAAGAAAGAATATATATTTCCGATAAAAGTATATATAAACAACTCAAAGCGAAGTACTATAAAATAATATTAATTATCCTCAATATTCATCTAATATGTGCACATTTGATGTAATAATGAAATCATCTTCTTGCTAATGAAATTTATTTCTAAGAATATTTATCTCACCTTCTATCATAGGGAAAACTACAATTTCAGAGTCATTCTATTATACATTATCAATTGTTGTTGTCGTGTGTTTATTACTGGGATACATACGAAAGACGTGAGATAGATGAACAGAAACATATAACACAACCACAGAAGAATACAGATTTATTACAAACGATGATCCCAGCATATAACAAGATGAGGTGCGCTGCTTTTCCTTTCGAGACGGGAATCCATTTCAGGCGAAAGACCGACTTCTTCCCCGAAGAAGATACAACCAAGTCTTACTCGGGATTTGAACCCGAACCCACTCGGTTACAAGCCGAGGGTCATAGCCACCATACTGGCTGGGCGACACATTATCAATTGGCAAAAGAATATAAAGTAAAGCAAAATTATTTTGCTGTATTTTCTATTACACTCTCGCATTTCTTTTATTATTTAATGAACCTACACGCAAAAAAACTTTTCTTCTCCTTTCCCCCTTATTTTCTTAAGCCAATTCCTTCTAAAAAAAGGCAGGTAATACACCAAAAAACTTAACTCCGTGTTTTCTAAGAACACTAATTCGGAAAAAGTGGGCATCGAGTTATCTAGAAATAGGCAGTAAGACTAATGACATTTTCCATAAAGATTAAGTCGCACATCAATTAATCAATTAGTTTAAGTTCGATAATCACTGATTCTATGTAATTGAGAACCACATTCTTCTAGATAAGGTCGTAATCGATTAAATGAGTTAATTTTATTCTATAACTTAAGATTTCAATTACAAATCATTGTTTGTAAAGAACGACTTTCGTTTAATCTCAATTTACTTATCTAATCTGAAACTGGGAGAATCCTATGGATATTGCAGTTCCAATCATCCGTTAGAAATAACATTCAATCTATGAATAAAATAATGCAACTGTGACCCAAGAATGATCCCACAAAATAAACTCGGATAATCTCTTGGCCTGGCAATTGAAATCCTCTAACACAATGCCAATAAATTAAACTTCTATCTCTTTTCTCGGATGAAATGCATTTAGTAGCTGGTGCTGCGGAAATAAGATGCGCAACTAATGCATATTTAAAACTAAATCTCTTCGGTTAATCTCGGCGCTTATTTAATTTACAGTTTTCCTTCCGCTTTATCAGTCATGCTGAATGGGACGGGAAAAGGAGAACAAAAGGAAATGAAAAGGCTGGAGTTTAATTGCTGTCGTAATCAAACATTGAATTAGTTGGAATTTCTATTGTTAAGCAAATTCGTTGCCACCATATGAAGCAGAAATTATTTCTTACTTCTGGGTGAATTTTAAGCCCCTAAGAACTGCTTTGTCAGTCTTATGTTTCCTATAGACACGTAAGCGAAAACTATTTTTATATCTTAACTACATAGCAGGGGGTATATATAGTTTTTTAAAATTGCAAAGTAAAAATACTTCAGTTTTTGATCAATTGTAATTTAGGACACTCTCAAAAGAGCTCGGATTTGTGTCTCTTTTCAACAAACCACTTGAGCCTTAATTGTTTTAATAAATGCTTTGAGGTAGATAAGCACTAACTTATTCCTTCGAATTAAATTATTCTCTGTTCTGGTGAGCAAAGCAGAAAGAATGTTGGTGCGAAAATTATAATTAAATCCTCCGCGAAGAACTAATTTTAGATGGTTGCTGGGATTAACAAAGAACCATTCTTTAAGCACTCAAAAAAATTAAAAACCGAAGATAATTGTCTCCCTTCTTAGTTTCCTGTCTCGCATTTTACTGTATTTTGCTACCTAAGGCTAAATAATTAGATCTGGTTAAGGGCATCGTTAAAAAGACGTAATTCTAAGCTAATTGGGACATTACGCTCCAACTTTTCCTATTTTGTACCTTTTTTAATTAAAGATGGCATAAGTTTTGCGATTAGCTTAATAGAAAAAGCCAGTTTTGTCGTTTCTTTAAAGATTTTAAAGTATTTTAATTCTTGCTTTAATGAAATGCTGTTATGATCTTGTAGTTTTTTTGTTAATAAGTTCTACATACATAAATTTTTTTAAAAAAAATACTACGTTGAGGTACACATGATTGAACTAGTACCGTTTGCTTTTTTATGGTCTTAGGTGTTTAATACAAAAATAAACGACTCAAAATTAAATGAAAAGAAATTTTTTTTCAAAGAATTCATTGGATATATTGATACACACATATATATAAATAAATAAAAGCAGAAGGATCTTGTAACATGTATATAAAAAGAAAAATTTTGCTAAATCTATTTTATTTTCTTAATAAGTCTAAAAGACCCCCAAAATGAAACATAAGTTAAAAAAAACGCGATTCAACACAAAGAAAATCAGAAGAAAGACCTTGGGATACGATGGTGACGTTACCAACTTGCCTCTGTAAATTTACCCTATCGGCAATGTTGAAAGTTTAATTTTTTAGCAGGATCAACAAGAATAAACTAAAAATAAATTGTGACGTCGAAAAGCATATTGTCTAAGGTAATCCTTTTTTAGATAAGAATAATCAACTCTTACCCGTTAGTACACGAGATCTTCGTTGAAAGTCTTGAAAATTAGAACACCCCAGAGAAAATACACGAACTACATCTAACAATTAACGAAATGACAGTAGAGACTTCACCATGCCAGTCACTTCGTTCACGGACTACTTTCAACGGAGGGGGAGGTGATAGATTTAAAAAAAAAGGTTCAAAGACGCCAAGCCATAATTTTACGGAAAAAATTAGAATTCTGTTGGTCTATGAGAGAGATTTGAGCCCCCAAATCCCACCCTTACATGCGCCACTCTAATGCTAATTTTTAGTACCTAATAGTGGAAAGGATTAGTAGTAAGGTAGTAGTAGAGTAAGTAAGTTAGTAGAAGAGTGAGAGTAGTAGTAGTACTTAGTATATGAGTGTGTGCGAATTTTAAATAAGTCATTTTTAATATTGCCCTAGTTTCTTCTACATTAAAAATGAAATGAACCAAAAATGAAATTATTCTGTGTGCAATATTAAAAAAAAAAGTATAACTTTTTCCGATTACTTAACTTTTTTCGGTCATTTTCCTTGATTAATATTTGAGAGATGTATTAATAACAAGTAACAAATTTTAATCAGTTCATTTTCTACCCTTTCTTTAGAAATATTTATAACTGTATACATCCGCAAGTTTTTTTATTTAATTCAAGTGCGTTTTCTCTTATGTATTGTCTCAGAAGCTCTTATGCTATTTATTTCATTACATTTATCAAACGATACCAAATTATTAGTCCTAGCTTAGGAGACTATCTCCTTTATTTGAACCACTTCGTATACCTGTCTAGATACAGCATAACACATCGTCCCTAATTTAATTCGATGACTTGTGTATTAATATTTGTAATGGAACATATATATCACAGATATTTCTGTCATCCTAATATTTTTTTGTCCTTTATTTCGTAGACTAGTCGCAAAATGTTTTTCTTAGGTATTATTATATGTGGAACAAAATAGTTTCAGTAACGAAATACGTATATTGTAAGCAACCTATATTAAAATTAAATAGCAATGATTTTTCAAACTGGGCTTTATTCCATCGATTTTTAGCAGTAGTTTTAATTGCAGAACAAAATTTATATTGAAATCTTGATATCAATAGAAAAAAATTGCTAGAGATACAATACTCTTCGTGAATAAGGAACCATAAAAAATTCACTATAAGTTTTTTTTTTCTTGCTTTTTTTTCTTTTCCCAACAGCAAAGTTTTTCGCTTTGCGAGTATGAATCCAACCGAATGAGAAGCAATCATTGTTGAGCGCTCCAACAATCAAGTCATTCAAAAGAATTAAAGGTCTACGGTTGCCCACAGACTCATTACAAAGAAAGGGATTAAGTAAAGAAAAGAGAGAAAACTAAATAGGGAATGAAGAAAAGGGAGGAGAATTCCTTACAGAAGTGATAAATTCCGTAGCAAAGGAACCTAGCGTTGAAAGGTAGAACCTATACATACTTCATTGACTCAAGAGATCTTAAAATGGGATGTTGAAAATTGTAGTGGGTTAAAACACTATAGAAAATGTCATGAAATAAATAAGCATCCACAGTGAGGTAATTAAACACCTAGCATCTATGGTAAACAAGAAGATATATTTTTTGGACCTCATGAAATACATTAATTTAAGTTCGAAGAAAAATTAAGTCAACAATTGGCATAGATTTTGCTGGGGAATTTTATTACTGACAAGAGTATCAATATAATTATGCTTAATTCATAGGTGTTTTTTTGGAAATAGTTTTTTTTTTTAAACTGAGAGAAGAACACTGTGCTCATTTTCTTGCATTCTAGAACATTTGAGATCGTTATTGTAATAATGAGGGGGTAGTCTTCGACACACACACAGGTTCATGGCTATAGTAAGAGTATAATGACTTTAGCTATTATCTTACTTTTTATTGCTGTCTCGTAATTTCTTTCGCAGTAACATACAGCAAACTGAGGAAAAATTAAAATGGATTTGCTAACTTTGCTGAATAATTAGTTCATCTAAATCTTTGGGGCAAATTTTCTCGTGACAAATAACTGTTTATAGCTAAAAATATCGGTACTAGGAAGAATCGTTAGCTTCATAATCAAATATCAGGTAGGACTAGGATTAATTATGGTTATGAAATAAATCACTAATTATGAGTATGCAATACATTTAAAAGTAGAAATTTGTTTCTCCAATAAAAAAAATAATACCCTACCGGTATATCTCGAGAAAAGAAAGGTTATGAATAAATTTTTAAAAATTAATTTTTTAAATAATGTTTAAGAGAGGCCTTATCTTTTAGTCAGAAAATATTCTTCAATTATATTACGATTTACTTAAGCACTCGCACACATGTGTTTTAAATATTAAAAGCAATTACCCCCGTGCATTTAATATCGCTGCGTTTTTACCAACAGTTAAAAATCAACAAAAATGATTTTGTTTTGGACATAAAAAGTGATGCATTATCGTTCTACTACATTTTTTCAATGTTATGTTTATGGATGGGTGGTTTAAGTAGAAGCACTTTTTATTACAAGAAACCAGAGATTCTTATAAAATCGTAAAATCTAATACCTTATTATCTTTTAAATTTTACTTTATTATTATTTTTTTTTTATTTTGAAAACGAATCCAATATATGAGAAGCGGTATTTCTTTCGCTATAAATATTTTACGAGAAAACGAAGCCTCTAATATTTGCGATATTAAAGGAGAAAATGCCACAAGATGCGAGCATGTTGAACAATTTAACGTGTTTTCTTCTTCCTTTCTTAATGTCGTAAAACTAGAAAATAATAATGATGCTGAGGGGCCTTTTTATCTTGCAAGGTGGGAAGATTTTGACGGTTTAGAACTGAAAAATAAAACTTACTACAACGCTTAAATGTAAAATATGAGATCAATATTTTTGCTACGATGTTTCATTTCTGCATTTTTAGCTAAAGTAATCTTCCTTCTTATCTTTTTTCACGTGTGTAATTTCATGAATATCGCAGAAATGATGTTAAAGACGCTAAGAGCGTGAAAATTTAGCATTTTTTCCCACTATCCGTTGTTTAAAAGTTTCAAGATGCATCAAAAGCAATTTAAAATATTTTTAGGAACTCTCTCTCTCACTACGCGTAATATTTTTATTGGATAATTTCTTTAATGATAAAATTGATTTTAAAACTTCTAGTCAATTTTTATCAGCTTTTATTTTATTTAATTAATAAGTCATATTTATTCATCGTTATGAGTAATGATAACTTTGAACAAATTTGATAAAAATTACATTAAAGGTCTTTATTTATAATTTGTTGAATTCTGATTAAAATTATTTTTCCATCAGGGAATGCTTTGAAAGTAATATGATCTCTTTGGAGATGTCATGTATTTACTCAACAAAAAATTTTATTATAAGCCCATTTTCAGCAATTTCTTAGCTTTGGGGATAGAAATGAAAATTAAATGTGAAATATTTTATTTTTCAACGTGCATATTTTTAAATTTCACATATTTCTATGTTACTCTGTTTCTGCAATCAAATTATTTCAAAAACGATTTTAGATACCTGCAACTGTGAATTTAATTTTATGATTAGAGCCATCTAACAAAACTACCAATAATTAAGCTTTTGATAATCTCAAAATAAATATAAATAGATTAAATATAATTAATTATATAATTAATTTTCAGATTACTTATAATGGAATAATGAACATATAATATAAATGACCATATATTCGACAAGATTTAGTGTATATTTCCTAATTAAAGTGAAATACTGCGAAAATAGTGGGTGGGGGCAGGTCTAAATGCGGCGGGATGCCAGCATAAAAATTAATGTCGATAGAGTTCAAATGAGAGAAAAAGAACTTTAATCCAAGGCAAATATTTATTATTATCAACATAGGTAATAAGTATCAACAATTAATTAGTATATTTTAGAATTAAAGACAAAGAGGCACTTAGTATGACGAAACACTTTCGAACGACTGGTATGGTACATCCGCTCGGTGTGAGTGAAGTCGTAGAAGTGATAAGTTGTAGAGAACGCGATAATAGCGGAAGTGTACAACAAAACTGAAAAAGTCTGAGTATTTATAAGAGTGAAATTTTTTGTATAATATATATCTTCATATTAATTCTATTTCTCTGTTATTAATTTACTTCAGTATTTATTGCAGGGGATATGTGTATCCTGAGGTAAATTTTTTTCAAAAAGGGTGGTGCTTTGAGAGCTCAAAATTCGCAACGGGAAAAAGAGTTCATTAATCGATAAATTCCTAAAATAATAATAATAATTATTATTATTATATGTTTCTGTACTTCCTAAAATGTCTGCAGTTGTTATGTTACAAAATTGTTACGTTATTATGCAATTAATACGTTATTTTATTACTATATTCTCAAATTAATATTTTGTACACGAAGTGTAATGAATTTAAATATAAATTCTTTTATTTCAGTCTAGTTTTAAAAAGTAGCTTTTCTCTTTAATATATTACTTTAGGGTTGGGCAAATAGTGGCCCGCCAAGACAGTCAGAACACCATATATAGAAAAACAATGTTCCCCCTATATTTGAGTTGGCATACATTTGAGAGAAAAGCTTTTCTTACATGAAATGAAGATCAACAAGAGTAAATATCAGAAGCGTAACTGAGGACACTAGGGCCCCTGCAAGTTCAGGTTTCGGGCCCTAAGACTGGACCCATATGCTACATACTTGGAGTCAGTTGAGATTTGGGTCCCCTAGTGACCTGCCCCCCTCGCAATGCGGGGGGTGTACGTTGCGCCCCTGGTAAATATAGAGGTAAGTTGGTTGACATTAACATGCAGACTATGATGACAAAAAAACGGTAACAGTTATACATTTACGTTGAACCTTAGAGAAAGCCCTATTATATCCACTCATCATAATAAGTTGACAGAGAATAATTTGTTGAAGTTACATAAAAAATAGATCGCAGTACACATTAAGTGCAGCGCAACAACGCTGGTGGAGGGGTGGGAGGGAAACTACTCTCCCGGTTGATATAGTTTCTGTTTCGCTTTCAAGACAAAACGAAGAGAAAATGACGTCACATCTCCATGACAGCAAAGCCCGCCTTTCAATCGTCTGCCGCATCTCGACGGAACGAGGGGAGAAGGGATAAATTTCTTTAATAACAAGGATTAAGAGAATAATATTTTTAAGTCCGTTACTCGTTATCTCTTGAATAACTGCGTGCAGTTATTGAAAGGAAATTTTAAATAACCACTTGTAGGAAAGTAAGAAAATGTAGATGAGTTTCAAATAAGATCATAGGGGGTGAAGTTGTCACACTAAACGCGATCAAATACTTGCATGGCGCGGGGGTGGGGAATAATTAGAGTGAGTGAAGTCTTGCAAAAGAAAACAACTAGTGTAGATTGTGATGACAATTTGAACAAAAGCAATCTCTCCTGACTTCAAAAAAAATTTTTAGAAAAATGTAAAAGTGTACATTCGTCTCATTAAACTGATTCTAAAATTACCCTCGAGCCCGAACAATTGCTCATTCCTATATTACTTATTTTCAGAATCAATTCCATTAGAAGTTGCTGATGTAGCATTTTATCTTTTTTTTACTTCTCTCACCTAGAGTGTGTTTCGCAGCGCAAAAACAATATGGCTACTAATTGCATGCTTTATCATAAGGGAGTTAATTGTGAAAGAGAATTATGTCCCTTTTTATTTAAGGTATCCGACTACGTTCGAAACCATGATTTTAAAAAAGCGCATAAATGGATAATTTTCATGTATTTAGTGTCACTCAGTTTAGAATACGTGCATTAAATTGTTTTAAGGAGATTTTGACAAAAAAAATTTATTTAAATACAATATTTTGGCAAAAAATTAACTTAGAATAATCTTTTTTCCAAATGTTCTCCTTTTGTGAAAAATGCTTCTATTATAATAATATTTTGCCTGTATAAAGCTCAGACCTCTCTACAGAGGCTCAACTAGAATTTTTAAGAAATTCACATTAGTTTCAGAGTTACCACCAATTGAAATAATTATTCGCGTTTTTTTTCTTAAAAATGCTCCCCTCTGTTGTCGTAAAACATGAATAAACCCACTTTTGAGTCATATGTTTCAAAAATTCTAGTTGAGCCTCTGAACAGAGGTCTGAGCTATATACAGACAAAATATTATTCTAATAGAAGCATTTTTCACAAAAGGAGAACATTTGGAAAAACGATTATTCTAAGTTAATTTTTTGCCAAAATATTGTATTTAAATAAGTTTTTTTTGTCAAAATGTCCTTAAAATAATTTTATGCATATATTCTAATTTAAGTGACACTAAATATCATGAAAATTATCCATTTCATGGAATCACGGTTCCGAACGTAGTCGGATACCTTAAAACCTTCATTTGTACCTAGTCTCATCTGCATGATTTCAGTAAATATCATTGTTAATCAGAAAAATGTCTATTTTTTTCCAATTCCACACTCTCTTGTTCGCACTCTCTGTGAAGCCCCCGCCCGTGGAGACTTCATTTCTACATTATCTACGCGACCTGTTTCTGTGGGGAAGAACGAAGGACCACTCAAATAATTCATTTTTAAAACTTGCTTTTTTTGGTCTTAGCTTAAACACAATACACAACAATAATAATTAAGTTGATCTAGAATGAGAAGACACAACACGTTTAACCAAATAGTCGCGTACTTGACCACTGAACTAACTTTATAGATTAATTCCTCTATCACTAATATACGTCCTTTCCTTATAGCTTATATAAAATTAGCTTACCACTATATCCTAGGTAATAAGCTACGTTCTTTATCTGTTCTGATGTGGCTTTAATCCGACAGTGTTCCTTATAGCCTCGAACCCACTTTTGGTTCGTCAGTATCAGCACGGCTAGGATATTTCACGAAGTTAGGATTCTTCTAACTTTATCTCAAATCACTTCACAGCTAACTCTCTACTTAACGACTTCACTTCCCACTCAACAATCACTTCTGTGCATAGACATAGACCCGGGCATAGACCCCACTCTACTGCTAACTTCCAATATATATATGATTCCTAATTTACATAACCACGTTCTTCTTGAGTTGGTTGGAAAGAATTGCCATTTCGGTTCCAAAGAAACCCCACGAGGACATTAACAGAAATCGCGATGAGAAAGCCCGTCACATCTCCTTATATATATGTATAATTATATATACAGTAAAACCTCCATGTTATAGGAATCTCTATATTGCGAATTTTTCTATGCAGCGAACTTTTTTCTGGAACCAAGAACATTTCACGATTTTCGTCACAAAATAATCTCCCTATAGCTAAGTGCATTTTCTATATAACGAACTTTTTTCTTGTGATTCAATTTTTTTCCTCCCTATTTTTGAAGTATTTCTGGACACTTCAAGTTATTCTCTCAACACATTTTATGGTGGTCATAAATCTTGAACTGGTTTTATTAGGTGCCTAACTCGCCGAGAGCAATAGAATTCTGGGCGTTTCTTGCAAGAAGTACAACCTTTAACCCCAAGTGTCCAGTTCACTAGAAACATCATCAATAGCTCCTTTCTCCCTCGGTGGAGTTCTAATTATAAAATAATGTATGTGTATAAATTACTTGTGTGTTTACTTTAAATTAGAAAATGTCTTTAAAATTCATTAATTTTAGCATAATTTTTTTTTCTTAATATTGAAAGTACAGTTTATTCCTCGACATTCTTTTCTTGTTTTCCTTGCAGTTTTTTTTTTTTTTGGGGGTAAGATATATAAAATAAATAGATATTAATTTCCAAAAATTTGTGAATAATTACTTTTTTTTAATAATATATAATGTTTATGAATTTAAAATATTTTTTATGAAGTTTATTAAGTATATTGAAAGATGAACGTCTATATAACTAATTTTCCATATAACGAACTTTTTTTCGGAATTTAGTGACTTCAATATACAGAGGTCCGACTGTATATATCTTGTTCAAATTTTCAATTGTCAATAAAATGCCTTTTATTCATCCACTTAAGTCCAAATATATTTTTTAAAACTTGTAGTGAATGACACTTGATGTTAATAATTTTTTTCAAGTATTAATTCATTAATTAAATTTTATTTCTTAATTTTAAATTTATTCTGCGTTATTTCTGACGAAGTTACAACTAATTTCAACAGATGGTGCTACTCAAGTTAAAATACACTTTTTTTAAACTTATAGTGGATGACACGATGTTAATACAGCTTTTTCAAATATTAATTCATTAATTAAATTTAATTAACTAAAATAAAATTTTAAAAAAGTATTTTTTCATATTACTTGTCTCTTTTGAAACTTTTAGAAAAATTACTTAATTTTAGTTCTATTCTTATAACAGATATGCAAGTTTAATCTGTCTGTATTATGGATAAATCAATCGAACACATTTTCAGAGATACATCATGTATCAAAATTTAAAAACTGATATGAAATTGCTAAGTTTGATAAAACTGGATCATTAAGTTATACTTAATGATCCAGTTTAAGTTATAAATTAAGTTTGGGAAAATTAATGGTAGCGTGAGAGTTAAGAAATTAAATACTTGATTTATTTACGTCACAGCTATTAATTACAACAATTTACATTTTAAATAGAAACTGTTCATACTATGGATTTTATTAAGGCCAATGTGAGGAAGGAGGTGATCAAAACCGATCTCCTTAGTATTTTCAAACGAACTTCTTTCACACTGTCGGGGTGAGGCGATCGCCTCTCTTATCCTCAAATTTCCGTCGAGGCTTAGACTTGTGGACGGAGGCGTTTTTTTCACGGCCACCGGTTGCCGGGGTGATGTCAGATGAAAAGACTCAGCTAAATTTTGGATGTCAACTGTGATAATATCTATATAGGAAAGCCGATTTTGCAGCTGCGCACAAACGTTATACATGCAATAGCTATTAATTTACACAATTTTTCTTAAAACTAACTAGTTGACTAACTATTTATTCAATAACAAAGGATAAGCCAAAAAATTTTGGATTTCCTTTAGTTAAAGTACTGTGTACCTCTTCATCCTAATTATTGAACAGAATTTATAAGCTATTTTTTTTAAAAAAAATTACAGTTTTCTTTTAAGGACTGAAAATTATATTTAAATACAGAGCAATAAAGATATCAAGGAAGTTAATTTCTCCAGCAATAAATCAGTACTGAATGAAGGTACAGCCTAAATATATAGATGAGAGTAATATGAAAACGTATTCACTTTTGATGGAGCTAATAAAAATGCCCAGTGGGGTTTCATTCATAACTGGTATTTCGTCTTGGTCGATTTGGCCAATTTCTGTCTTCAGATGATACCAGAAAGATCATTTCCCTTGACAAATCCTAATACATGACATGCATTCCATTCATAGTTATATGTGGGCTAATTTTTATTTCAGTTCTGATTTTCATTTGCCAATACATAAATATAGTAAACAATGGAATTTTAAAATGCGTAGGGATTTTTTTAAAAAACC
Organism: Trichonephila clavipes; assembly: GCA_019973935.1. Classification (NCBI taxonomy): domain Eukaryota; kingdom Metazoa; phylum Arthropoda; class Arachnida; order Araneae; family Nephilidae; genus Trichonephila; species Trichonephila clavipes. The sequence goes on from BMAU01017476.1 coordinate 1,072,453, forward strand.
TAACCCTTCTTTCTCTTTACATAAAAATGAAAATAAATTATTTTGCCT